>JADWQK010001453.1:0-400921 GCA_017933935.1 Sesamia nonagrioides
TATTCACAGCAAATGACAAATCAACCGACATTGATGATATATGGGTCGTAGACAGTGGCTGTACCTCACACATGACCTACCAACGTAACTTATTCAAGAATATGAAGGCTACGTCTAGAAAACTCAAGTTCGCTACAGACTCACACTCAGCTGAAATTAAAGGAACAGGCACCGTTTCCTTCGAAACCAAAAACGGAAATGGCATGGCCCTAACTGAACTGAAAGAGACTCTGTTCGTACCTGACCTA
Source organism: Sesamia nonagrioides (assembly GCA_017933935.1). Taxonomy (NCBI): domain Eukaryota; kingdom Metazoa; phylum Arthropoda; class Insecta; order Lepidoptera; family Noctuidae; genus Sesamia; species Sesamia nonagrioides. The sequence goes on from JADWQK010001453.1 coordinate 249, forward strand.
GACACCAACCTACTGTCAGTAAGCAAGATGACAGATGCTGACTGCTCTGTACTTTTTACAAAAACGAAAGCGACAGTAAAGAATCCTAAAGCCAAAATAATTCTTACAGCGTATAAAGAAAAGGATGGTCTCTACTATTTAAAGCCACTACAACAAAAACGATACGAAAGTGTCAATGTAACTACTGAAAAACCGATCGAATCATCAAAGATAATGGAGTGGCATCGAAAACTAGGTCATATGAATGCCTACGATATGCTTCAGGCACTTAAAAATGAAGAATTAATCGGCTTAAACTTTTCCGCCAATGAAACTCTTCCAGAATGTGACGTATGCGTTCAGGCTAAACTCCACAGAATACCTGCTCCTACACGCAACAAGAACTCTAGAAGAACTAACGATCTCTTGGAAATCGTCCACAGCGACGTGTGTGGGCCAATTCAAACGCCCTCCCTTGGTAACAAAAGATACTTCGTCACCTTCATTGATGACTACAGTCGTTACTGTAAGGTTTACCTAATTAAAACTAAAAATGAAGTTCTTGAGAAGTTTAAAGAGTTTAAAGAGGAAGCAGAAAATGTTACATCCAGAAAAATTAAGTATCTTCAGTCCGTCAACGGGACAGAATACATAAACAAAGATTTTGACAGTTTTTTAAAGCGCTCTGGAATTCAGAGAAGATTAACCGCACCCTACACTCCAAACCAAAACGGTATAGCAGAGCGGAAAAATCGCACCCTGATCGAAAAAGGTAGAGCTATGATGATCGATGCCAAAGCGCCCCTCAAGCTCTGGGGTGAAGCCATAAAAACCGCCAATTACCTATCGAACAGGAGTATCAATAGCGCTATCGACAACAAAACTCCATTCGAATTATGGGTCGGTAGAAAACCATGCGTGAACCATCTGTACATATTTGGGTCAAAAACGTACGTCCTTAGAAAAGGCTCTAACGGTCACAAATTTGCACCCAAAGCAATTTCAGGAATTTTCATGGGCTACTCAGAAACCTCAAAAGCCTTCAGAATCTACATTCCAACAAAGAATTGCATAATGACTTCAAAGGACATTCGTGTAATGAAAACAATATTCTACAACGACACGAAAAACATAGGCAATATAAAAAAGCTGCAACAAGATCTGGTTCAAAACACAATAAATATTCAGCTGGATGAACCAAACAATAATGAAACATTGCAACAAGAACTGGTTGAAAGCACAGAAAATGTTCAACTTGATGAACCACACAATAACGAAAGTGATGATAGTTACCAATCTACATCTGGTTCAATAATTGCCCCTGTTTCTCCTCACGCTGAGCCTTCAGACGAAGAAAATGAAATTGAAAATTCAATTCAAGCTCCTACCAGGACACTACGTGACAGATCGACTATATCGAGACCAACGCGGTTCGATGATTTCATTATGGCCGCAGTCGAAGAAGTTGAAAACATGTCTAAACGAAAAGAACCTGTCACATACAAAGAGGCAATGGACTCGCCTGATAAAGATAAATGGATTGAAGCCATGCGTAGTGAAATCACATCTTTAATTGAAAACCAAACTTGGGAACTTGTCGACTTACCTTCAGGTCGCAAAGCACTCCCTTGCAAATGGGTGTATAAAGTAAAATTAAATCCTGATGGTTCCGTCGAGAGATACAAAGCCAGAATGGTTATAAAAGGTTATTCACAGCAACCTGGAGTAGACTATGATAAAACGTTCAGCCCAGTAGTTCGTTTAAATACGATACGTACATTACTAGCTGTGGCTGTTCATGAAAACCTAAAACTCCACCAATTCGATGTAACTACGGCTTTCTTATATGGATCAGTACAGGAAGAGTTGTACATGAAACAGCCAGAGGGATTCCAAGATGGTACTAAACGAGTCTGCAAATTAAAACAAAGCCTCTACGGTTTAAAACAGGCACCACCCTGTTGGAATACCTGTATTGCAGAATACCTTCAAAAGATTGGTTTTCAACAGAGTGAAGCGGACCCGTGCCTTCACACAAGAATTAAAGGCAAAGCAAAGGTTTTTGTGGGTCTATACGTTGACGATGGACTTGTTGGCTTTAATACAAGCGCAGCAGGAGAAGAATTCTTGAGAGACCTGAAAACCAGATTCAAAATAACTACCAAACCAGCATCATACTTCCTGGGAATGGAAATTGAAACACTCAAAAACAAGGCAATAAAACTATGTCAAAAAGCCTATACCAAGAAGGTGTTGCAGAAGTATGGAATGAGCAACTGCTAATCCGCACCTACACCCATCATTAAAAACAATGAGAGAGGAGAGGAGGACGATATCGTGGAACAGAATTTCCCGTATCGTCAAGCGGTAGGCGCTCTAGCCTATTTGGCAGTCGGTACGAGGCCGGATATATCGTATGCTGTTGGAGTAGCCTCTAGAAACTTGGCTGCACCCTCAAAGAAAGATATCGCACTGGTCAAACGCATATTTAGATACCTAAAGGGTACACAATGTAACGGACTGTGCTACACGAAAACAGCATCTCTGCGACTCAACTGCTACAGCGACGCTGATCACGCAGGAGATGAGTCAACTGCCAGATCAACATCGGGAATGGTGTGTATGCTCTCTGGAGCCGCGATAAGCTGGCGGAGCCAGCTACAACCCACTGTGTCAATCTCTTCAACCGAAGCCGAAATTATTGCCGCTAGTGAAACAGCACAAGAGATTATATGGCTGAAGCTTTTACTAGATGGAATGGTCAAGAGCCAGAACCCAGTGTTGTACCTAGACAATGAATCAGCTATAAAACTCGCACACAACCCGAAGTTCGAATATCACAAACGGACGAAACATATCAAACTGAAACATTTCTTCGTCCGGGAATGTGTTAATAACAACGAGTTTGACGTCACACACGTGGAATCGAATCGGCAGCTGGCTGACATGCTTACAAAGCCCCTGTTCGGTCCTAGACTGACGGACTTGAGCATCCAGATTGGATTGAAGAATTTATCATAAAATTCCAAAAAACATGGAGGATGTGAAGTGGCCCGTGATCACTATTTTAGTCTGTGCTAGTTGCCTAGGTTACAACTTTGTGTTGATTTATATATACGAAACAATAAAACATCGTATTAATTTTCCCAAAGCTTTTTACTAATCATATTTCCATTATTATAAAAGTTAAAAAAGAGACCGTCTACAACTCTGAATAAAGAACGGGGGATCGATAGCAATGGGTAACGATCCTCTTAACTAATTGTCCAGTACTCGAGTGAGTACCTACTTAGTCGACCTATTTAAAAATAGTTACCTACCTGAAGCTGGCAAATCGTCTCCTTGAAGAATTTCTGGTTCAGGTGGTCTCAACAGATTCGCGAGATTTTCCATGTGTGCCGGTGTGAACTCCATCTTAATGCCTCCCTACCGTTCTCAAGTGACCTAAACCGCTAAACAATGTGAACAATTGCTACAAAATGCAAAATAAATATTTTATGTTTCGTCCGTATAATCAATGCTAACATCTTACGTTGCTAGGATACCGATCAATTATAGTATATCTATTTAAATAATGTACTCTGTGTAGTATATCATCTATGATAGTATATCATATCTATGATACCGATTCTTCTTTTTCTTTTTGGTTTTAATGGCTCTGCGCGATTAGCGATTGAGCCAAAGACAAGTCATATTGTTTTTTTATTATTATTATTTATAAAACGGGGAAACTTGTATTTACAAAAGGGAAAATAAAATTTTGACACGGAATTTCGGATTGGATCAGGAAAGGACAGAATAATAGGATATTTATATAAGTATGAAAATTACATATATATTGAATAATATTTACAATTTTATGTTATTAATTAATATAAATGAAGAAAATATTTTATACACAGACGGTTCACCAGAGGATAAAAGGATGTTTACTGAAGTAGGAAGCGGAATGGGAATTTCAAGGAGGCTTTCATAAAATGAGACCCGATTATATCTAGGGCAGCACAAAAAGATATGGTTTAGATCACCCACCTCACCGCATTCGCACAAATCACTGTCTAGTAATCCAAATCTAGCGAGCTGAGCAGGAGTGCAAACATGACCCAAACGCATACGAGTCAAAATACAAGTTACTCTCCTGCTCAACTTCAATTTAGAGAACCAAGGCTTTGACGGAACTGAATTCTGAATTTTAGCGTAAGCCCTTCCTTTCGATTGGCTTGAAGCAGACCAAGCAATTCTCCAAGTTTCATCAAGAGTAGCTTTAGGCAAAGTACACAAATCATGAACACAATTAAAATAGTCCGACCAGTCACCACAAGAAACGGCCTCTTTAGCAAGACAATCTGCGCGTTCGTTGCCTGAAATACCAGAATGACCTGGCACCCAGGAAAACACCACTGTGTAACCCATCTGATAACATGACATCAGAAGGTTCCGAATTTTAATAACGATAGGGTTAACAATACCTGACTTAAATGGATATTTAGATAAGGCTTGTAGGGCACACATACTGTCTGAAAATATTACGGTTTTTTTAAGTTTTGCAATAAGAATATATTCAACAGATTTTAACAGTCCAAGACATTCTCCTGAAAATACGGATGATTCAGGCGGAAGTCTTATTTTTTGGACTATATTGTGAGATGGTTGGTAACTAAATTGTGTTGAAGCATCTTATAGAGATGAAAATTTGAGAATTCGTTATTTGACAGATTATTATTTTCTCAGGATACTTACCAACTAAGAACTAATGCATACATAAAGTAGGATATACGTAGTAAGAATTAAGTGTCGGGGTCGGGGCTTGTATGGCACAGAATCATTGATAACTCTTAACAAGACAAGGTAGAGATTTATGAGACCAGTACTGACTATTTTCTGTGAATTCTACATGTAAATGAAGCTTAAATCGTAAAGGATGATTAGAAAATTGCATTAATTTGAAAAGGAACTTATCGGATAGATATTGTCGTCTTAAATAGAGAGGTGGCTCTACACACTCTATTTGCATAGGGCTGGACTTCATAGCTCCAAGAATGATTCATAATGCCCTTGCCTGTATACTATCAAATTTCTTCATTGCAACAGTGTTACATGGTTCTAGAACAAAAGTGGCATAATCAAGAAGGCTACGGATAAGGGCGTTATATAAAAGACGTAAAAAGAAGGAATGGGCTCCCCACCAGACACCGGTTAAACACCTTATCATATTCAAATTTCTTTCACACTTAGCTACAATGTAATCACAATGTGATACTCCGGTTAACTTCGAATCCAAAATAACTCCTAAAAATTTTGCTTCTGATTTCACAGGGATAGGATTACCTTCGTAGGAAACGATAGGATTGGCAGTTATCCTTCCTCTTGCAAACCAGACTACGGTACTTTTTGATACAGATAAATTTAGTCCATTATTATGTAACCAATCATGTAAATGACTAAGAGAGGTAGTTAAACAGTTACTAGCAATATTAATAGATTTGTCAGCAACGTAAAAAAGAAGATCATCAGCATACTGTAAAATGTTTGCAACTGAGTTCAAGTTTTTTTCTAGATCATAAGTGTAAACATTATACAATAATGGACTAAGAACCGAGCCCTGGGGGAGTCCTCTCCATACAAACCTAGAAAGTTGAGATCCATCGTGGAGGTCTAATTTCAAACATCTTTCAGACAACATGTTTATAATAAAAGATATTAAAAGTTGAGGGACACGTAGGTCATGAAGTTTCTTATGAAGTACAGGAACAAGAACATTATCATATGCCGAACTGATGTCCAGAAATGCTGCTAAAACTGACTCATTTTTTGAAAATGCTATGTGAATATCCGAAACAAAAATGCTAATATTATCTATGGTGCTCCGACCTTTCCTGAAACCCAGCTGATTTCGTAAGAAATCAGCGTAAACGCAATCTATAATCCCCATATAATATGGGGATTATAGATTGCGTTCTCCATGATGGAGGAATATTACCTGAAAACATAACTGCATTGATAGTTTTTAAAAAATATTCTAATGAGTTATCAGTACAGTTTATCAAAAAAGAGTATGTTATACCATCTTCGCCTGATCTATTCCTGTGATCTTCGGGTGATGAATCTTTAACATAAGAGAGAACTCCTTTTAATTCTGACAAAGAAAAAGGAGCATTGAGATCAGAATGATTGCTTGTATTATTATATAAAGTGCAACAATGAATATTATTTAATTCAGGAGCAGACAAAGGAGCTAGTTTATCCATAAATTTATCAGCTAGCTCAATGGAAAGGACACCAAATGAAGAAGAAGAGAATGCCGATCTAAATCTACGAATATTCTTCCACACAACAGAAGAGCATATATCAGGATTTATGGACTCACAAAATCTTCTCCAACCTTCAAATTTTTTCTGTTTTAGGAACTTGCGTGTGAATCGAGCTATGAGAGAGTAACTTTCATAATTTTCTGAAGTCATAAGGGATCTGTATTTTTTCTCAGCCTGTTTTCTTTTCTTAATGGCCATAGTGCATTCATGGTCCCACCACGGTGGAAAGGGAATTTTGCCCTGTCTAGAACCTTTTAAAGGAAATAGAGTATTAGCAGCCTCAATAACAAGTTTTCAGAACTCTTCTGTACATAGTAATCCATTAGAATCATTAATAGCAGGTAAGGACGAAATTTTATTATCAACATACTGGTTAAATATTACCCAATCATCTTTCAATTCTGGCAGTTTATGTTTTAATTTAGAACTGTATCTTAAGTTGGAAGGGGAACAAGATATGTGTAAGGAGAGTATGATAGGAAAATGATCACTGCCAAGAGAGTCATCAAGGATATTCCAAGATAACAAAGAGGCTAAATTTGGAGAACAGAGTGAAAGATCAGGAGCACTTAAACATTCATTAGGGCCAGTAAGTCGAGTTGGAGAACTATTGTTCATTATACATATGTTTAAAGAATCTAGGATTTCAATCATCAAATTGCCATAGTAATTTGAAACAGAGCTGCCCCATGCCTGGTTTTGGCAATTAAAATCACCTAAGATCAAAAATGGGGAAGGCAAAACAGATAGTAATTGTTTAAACTCATTATATATAGAATAAGAGGGATGTGGAATATATACAGAAATAATACAAATGTTATTTACAATAACAGCAATGGCATTAATACCATTACTGAGAAGAGGAAGTGGGAATACTTTATAGGAGAAAGTTTTACTAATGAGGATGGCCACTCCACCATACCCATCAGGTCTATCATTTCTCACTGTAACAAAACCAGAAATCCTAAATGGAAACTCTGGTTTCAACCATGTCTCAGAGAGACACAAAGCCATAGGCTTATATTTATTTAGTAAATAAATGATGTCAGATTTTTTGCTAATGGCACTTCTACAATTCCATTGTAAGATTTTGTGATCCATTATTGAATTGTTTATTAAGAGCTGTGAGTAATATATTGGCAACGTTGGACGGTGAAGAATTAGAAGTAGAAAGTTGTTGACTAGAATTTGTGAGTAATGTAATAAGTTCCAAAATAATTTCAGCAATAGATTTATGAGATATTGTATTTAATGATTGTTGCAGTACTTGACCATGGGACATTTGGGTAGACAAATTATTGTATTCATTTGCAATAGAATTATGCATGACACGATCATATCCTCCACTTGGTTTAGAAGGAACCCGGCGCTGACTAAAAGTAGTTTTTTTATAAGAAGTACTGGGTAACTGAGAAACAAAGTTTGGAGAGGGAAGATGGTGATTACTTGGTTGAGAAGGAGGAGATGCTGTAACATCAGCATAAGATTTGGAAACTGAAGGACGAATCTTGGCTGCTTCAGCATATGAGATACAACTATGGGCCATAGAAATTTTAATATTTTGTTGCCGTGTGAACTCAGGACAAGTCCTGCTAGTAGCAAAATGTCTACCAGAGCAATGGAAGCACTTACCATTTTCCACTATCACTGAGCAACTTTCTGGAGTGTGTTCATCTCCACACTTAAAACATCTGGGCCTAGATCGACATTGTGATTTAGTATGCCCAAATTTGCAACAGTTATAACACTGAATTGTGGGAAATATGTATAATTCTACTGGCAGAGCTGTGTAGCACATGTAAACACGTTTAGGAAGTACTTGCCCATCAAAAGTTAGAACTACAAGATTTGTATTAATAAAAGAAGAAATACCATCATTAATAGTCTTGCGTTTTATTCTCCGTAGCTTAACTATTTGCCCACAACCAATAGGAACAGTTATGTTTTCCTGAATTTCCTGCTCAGACCAGTCTTGAGGCACGCCCCTAACTATACCCACTCTTGTTACATTGAAACTTGGTATAAATATTTTATATGAAAGATTCAATAACTCTGCATTTTCCGTGAATTTATTAGCAGCTTCAAAATTCGTAAAGGCCATTGAAATTCTGTTTCTTCCTATACGTTTAACACTACCATTAACAATGTTATTAATTTTTAAGTTTTTCAAAACTTTTCCAAATTGAATTGGATGTAAAGATACAGAATCATTTTCAATGGTCGTTACTCTTTGTACATGCACAGTAAAAGGACCCGAGTCCAAGCTAACATACTTTCTGGCAAAATAGGTTTGTTGCGGCTGTGAGAGACCCAAGCCAGTCTCACTGTGTTGTGAAATTGAAAGGTTTTCATTGGCAGGTTTACTCAGGTGGCTGGGTGGTTGCATTTCAATTTGAGATTTAAGAGATTTAGAAATGTCAGAATTAGCTGAATCAGAATCTTCACATTGACATGCCTGGACAAAAAATCGTCCATCTTTAATCTTCCGTTTTTTCATATTGCATAGACGGCACCGCGGTTTGCGTGGTCTGATTCTTTTTCTATCAGAAAATTTGCCTACAATGCCATCCTCAGTATCCATAGATGAGTCGTCGATGACCACATTGAATGCAACAGGCGGACCAGGTCCTGGCCCGCCGCCAGGATCGTCCGGGGGATCAACCCCCATATTAATAAAAGAAAAAGAACTTACCTAATAATTAGCAGTAAAATATCTGCACACTATATACACAAATAAGTAACTAACTACTAATAATATAACTATATACTAAATAACTTAACTGATCCACAATAATTAATTAAATTAAAGAAAGACAAGAAAAACACGACCGCCAGATTCTAAGTTTCCCGCGCTTCGGTTCATTTCTTTCCGTTCGGGCGAATGGAAAAGGCAAAGGCATAGTACGCCATACAGCCAAGTCTTCAGTAATTTTTTTTCTTCATTAAATATCTACCCTAACTTAGACGCTGTGGTAATGCATTTACGCACCTTACCCCGAAGGGCGTGTGTGGGACTCGCCCGGCCGAAGCCGGGCACTAAACCCACAGCGGCACAACCACATCGCCTGAGTGGCGGGGTCATGGGAAATGGCAGAGCCTGACTACCAATCCCCCGCCGGCGATTCCCGCCAAAAGGCGGGCCCACAATGGTCCCCCAATAAGGAGGGGCCGGACTGGGTACGTCTTCTAGTGCGAGAAGACGCAGCAGCCAAGGGTTTTTTAGCGAGGTGTCCTTCCTCTTAGCCCCACTCGTTTGCCCGGAGGCAAACGGGGCCCCCAGCTCCTCTCAATGAGGAGACCGGGTTGCCCGACGGTGACCCGGAGTTCTGGTCACGTCAGCCACCTCGAGTGGTGGCCGACCCGCCGCACGTGTGACCGCCGAAGCGGTCCCCGCATCTGGTTTTGGTCCGCGCCGGTAAACCGGTAACCCCCATATCTGGGGGCCGTTCCCCTATCCGCCACCTGGGGACGCGTCCGATGGCAGGCCAGAAACTGCGCACGGATTAAATATCTATCCTAGCTTATCCTAAACCTAACCTAACCTAAACCTAAACTAACTCCTTTCGTTTTACGCGTTTGGACGATAAGGAGCGGTTTAGCGTAAAGAAATGATGAGGCCACTATGCTACAATATTTCACTGTTCTTTTTGAATTATTCACTGAATGCACTTTTTACTACATAAATCACGCGTTTTTATTTAGTAAATGACACTATAAATAATTTTAAAAGTCCAATGAAAAATGAGCGTGACACTCATCTTGACATTCCCGCCAAAACCCGAGACACAGACTAGACCGAGAAGTATTTCTTTTTTTAATTTATTTCTGACCTGGATTCAAAGTCCTTTAGCCGTATACATTATAATATAAACCATAATACAAAAGCAACAAAAATTGGAATCATACAAACTATACAGACAAGATTACGAGGGATAACAATAAGTATTAAAATTAATTTCTAAAATAAATGACTAAACTTTTACAAATAAACAAACAAACTAAACTAAATTTTTTCTATTGTTGTTGTAATGAACTTGAAGAGATGAATAAAAAACTGCGGGCTATTTATTAAATGTTTGACGTGGCGGGATAAACTATTAAGGATTGCTGGACGAGTACTGTCCATAGACTTCTAGTATATAGACGTGAAATACCTACAGAAAAAACGTGCCATCGTTTGACATTTGTTCGAACATAATATGGCCGCCTCTTTCTAGGGCTGTCACTGTGTATTTGTTTCCAAAGATTTTAATATATTATTATTTTTTATTATTATAATTTTTTAATATAGTCTGTCTGTTATATAATTATTTTAATTCTCTCGTTTTCTGTCGGCTTCTTAGATAAAGTACTTATTCATTTATTCATAACGTCACGTCTTTATCCCTTACAGGGTAGACAGAGCTTGAGGTTATAAGAACAAAAGCCACGTTTAGCGCGTTGGTAGGTGCATAGGCATAGATAGAAAATGGAATCAAAATAGTGATGGGTTGCTAACCTCATCGCTTAATGAAATGATTCTTAAACTTGGCCAATTCCCTCGACCGGTTTTTACAGTCTGCATGGGATGAGAAGCAGCATTAGAAAATTCATATTTTACATAATATGCACACATTTCCGCACCACCTATGATTAACTCATAAGTGGTGCGGAAATGTGTGTACTTGGCGCATTTTTATAACGTGGTTTTCCCCGTAGCTATACTCCACGATCTATTGTAATAAAGAAAGTTTGAATTTTGGCTAAGTCAAATGTCTATTTTGATTGGGTTACTAGATAAAAGGGTCCTCTCCCTCCCTCCTCTCAATTATGATCCTTGTTTGAACGTATCTAAGTGTAATTATATTGTATAGACATTATTAAGTGCAAAAGGTGCAATAATAATAAAATACATTTATATTTTTTTAAATATATTCGTTTATTAAACTACTAGCTTCCATAAGCGGGTTCGCCCGCCTTTAAAAGGTGATCTATGACGTCATTTGTATCCTGTCGTCATCATCATCATCATCTCAGCGTTTATCCCGGTTGCATCCGCGGCTTTCGCGTTGGAGCCCGGGGTCCGCTTTCCTGCACATTCTCCTTCATTTCGCACGATCTTTAGCATCCTGTGGTAAGAGCTTGTTGGCACGCATGTCATCTCTTACAACGTCAAGCCAGCACTTGCTGCACAGCTAACCCACTTGTTCCGGCCCGGCGGAGGCGCCATGGCAAGACATTTGTTACCCACGTAACATGCCGCTTGCACAATGTTCTTGCATGTGGTAAACATGTATTATATGTTCTTCTTCTGTTTGAATCTATAAATAAAAGATAAAATCAATATCTATTATCAAAATAATTGAGTAGATAGATAATTAAATTATTTTTATTTAAAATATCATATTTCTTCCTTTAAAGTGACAAATTGAAAAAAATATTTTAAATAAAAATAAAACCGCCTTCAAAACACACCCAATAATAGATAATTGAAATCGGTGCTAAACCAAGTACATATGTTGGTCCCCGCTACACCCTGCGCATCTAACATATTGCCACCGACTTTGAAAGCTGTTTTATTTTTATTTAAAATAATTTATTTCTTCATTTTAAGCGAAATAGTTAAAATTCCCTATCTCAAAAACTACTGAACCGATTTTGATGAAACTTGCAGTATTCACTAAGTTGAACAATATCTAATATATAAAAAAGAATACCGAAATCGGACTAATAGTTCCAGAGATATGCGAACACAAACATAAAAACATACATATTTACATACTACACTTATACAATTCGGCACATTTGTTCAAACGCTGATATAGACTAACATATCCGAAAACAAGGCATTTTTGAAAATATTACATACATAACAGTTCGAAATGAAAACCTCCTTTTTATGAAGTCGGTTAAAAAAAAATTTTGGACAACCCTAACATATGTCAGCAAATTACGTAAACAAATAAACATTTACATTAAAGAGAAACGTGCTTATATAGTGTAAATAAGTGTGTATTTAGTAATTTAACGACTAATAAGTAATCATGGTTCATTTTAGTTTGAAAATTAGAATGATAAATGGTGATTTAGCTATAAAAGAGGTAACTAACCTATGAAACGTCAATTGAGCTTGATTTCTGTTGTTTCTGGCACCACACATAACAATACAGCACGCAGGCATATTAAGTAATAGTTTTGTCACACGGTACACTACAAATCCACTTTAAAATGTCTTGTATATTATCAAAAAAATTAATTTTCGATATGTTACGTATCCCGTTGACAGCACAACTACCACGAAATTGTAACATAAGATGGCCGGCGTTGGCACGCTGCCAACAACTGTCAGTTCATTTTAATAGTATTACCATAATTCCGCAGTAACAAAAATATATTTGTCTCTTTTGCCAAATGCAAATGTACTGTTGAAAAAAAGAGACAAAATAATGTATTACGGTTTTGTACCCTAAATTACATATATATGTATAATGAAAAATTGTATAGCTTGACAACAGCATCTCCTTATATTTCTATCTCAATGGTACTGTCACTATCACTCTCACAATTGTCAGTGTCAGTTATTTCTTGGAAGAGTAGCTGTCGCTGGGGGTTTGGCGGGAATGTCAAGATGAGTGTCACGCTCATTTTTCATTGGACTTTTAAAATTATTTATAGTGTCGTTTACTAAATAAAAACGCGTGATTTATGTAGTAAAAAGTGCATTCAGTGAATAATTCAAAAAGAACAGTGAAATATTGTAGCATAGTGGCCTCATCATGTCTTTACGCTAAACTGCTCCTTATCGTCCAAACGCGTAAAACGAAAGGAGTTAGTTTAGGTTAAGTTATGCTAGGATAAGTTAGGATAAATTAGGATAAGTTAGGATAGATATTTAATGAAGAAAAAAAAATACTGAAGACTTGGCTGTATGGCGTACTATGCCTTTGCCTTTTCCATTCGCCCGAACGGAAAGAATTAAACCAAAAAAAAAAATGAAAATGTCAAATTAATGAAATTATTGATTGCTGTAAAGAGTTATTTTAATGTAACTGCGTCTGCTGTTGCTTATACCACTGTCTAGACGTGTATGAAAGTGAACGGCATTGACTACAGAATAAAATTTAAACATACTCTCTGGTACGTGAACTTCATTCAGAATAATTATTTTTGATTCATTTTGATGAAAAAGTTTATCATATCCCATTTGCCACTAAAATTTTAAAAACTTGAAACACCCAGTAAAACTTCAGTTAACACTAAAAGAAAATGGACCTTCATTAACACTAAAAGAAAATGGACCTTCACAGCGCCAACCGTTTTTTCTTTACTGAGAGCATTGATATAATATTTACAAGAGACGCCTTAATTGCCGAATCGCGTAACTCAACATTTATTCAAAGGAAAAAATTGTTTTTGGGTATCTGCTAAAAACACGATAGTATTTGCATATATTTGAAATAATTTAAATGAATAGCGCATTGAACTTGAAGCGTACAAAAGATTATAATTCTAATCTCTTGCCTTAGTCACTCTCGATACACTCGTAAAAACTAACGACAAACACTAACAGCGCAAACGACAAACACTAGCCATCTTTTTCTTCTCTATGCTTTAGATAGCGCCCCATCTCATTCACACTGTACCAACGTGTGAAAAGTACGCAGAATAAAAAATTTGCATGTGTGTGCTGCTGCTCGGATCGGCACATTTATTTCGGTTAATTTGTTACAGCATATCATATCATGTTTAATATTATATCAATGACTGAGAGAAGAATAACAGCCCAAATCAAAAACCGACGGTAGTTCTATATTTAAAAATTGTTTCTAGACGTGAATGTTGCCAAATATTTAAATAAATTCCTTTAATTTTGTTGTAAAGGCAGAAAACGTTACCTAATGTACTCAACGCAAATGGGTTGTTGGTAGCATGATGTTCAAATCTCGCTAAACGATATGGTGTGTTGGTGGCAACAAATGGGTTAAAATATGTATCATTGTTTTAAGATAAATTTTTTATACCCGTCACCCAACATGCCCTGACACTCCTGATCCCATAAAGACTCTTAAATTTGTTAATAGGAAAAAACATTGAAGTATCTCAATTTGTTTAATTAACTCTTTCTTGCTAGCAAAAGCCACACTTATCTAAAAGATCAGATTTCAAGTACTCTTAAAAAATTTAAGAAATAACAATAAAAAGAATAGTTTTGTTCCAAACTTCTGATAAATTCATCACAAAATTATTTTATTTTATTAGTTAGACCAATTGTTGGACTTTTGAGTGCTCCAACAACCCATAAAAACTGCCATTATATGTTTGTATGGCAACTGGGACCAACAGCTTAACGTGCTTGCCAAGGCATGACCAGACCAGTGCAAATATTCATATTCATGCATACAAATATTTGCACTGCGGGGGGATTGAAACACCATGCCCTTTCTGAGGGCTTTCCTCAAATTAAAATAATAGTAATAAAAAAAAATTACTACTTCACAAAGTAGTATTACATATTATTGTCTTTAAACTGTAAAAGACATGAAAGCCAAGAATCACAGATACCTATCTTAATAACTCATTTTTTTTTTGGTATCCATAACAATCATTATTTAATAATGTTACCAATAAATTAACATCCATAGTTAACTTTACATGTAGGTACACAATGTAGCACCCTCTCATAATCATTCAATGGAATATGGTTAGCAAATTCAAGAAAACTGACCAATCTGCAGCATTGCTTAGAGAGGCTTCATTCTGAAAGTTAAGCAAGATTCCGTGTTTCAGTATATTGTTTGTTTCTGGTTCTTTGGTGACTCTTTGAACCTTCCAATATTGTTTGATTTAAAAGGAGCCATACCCATAGTATATATGTAATCTTTCACTAACTCAAAAGTTTAGTAAATTTTAAATATGTACCGCCGCCAACGAAAACTAGTAGTACCGCAGCGGGGCAGGGTGCGGGGCGCGGTTTCGTCGATGAACGACAGTTGCTGGATTCCACCTCTAACCACAGAGTACTTTATATAATAAATATCCTCTAACGAACACTAGCGTCATGTAGTTGTTATATTCATAAAACTATATTGTTTTACCATTAACTTGTATTCATAAAGTATTAAATTACAAAACTCAAAAGAAAAAGAACACGCATTTTATTATTTTGGAGTCAGAACAATATCGCAAACACATTGTACAATACATATTGGTATCTTAATTGGCAAATCCGCTAACTCCATATTGGGCAAATTTTTTGGAAGATGTTTAAACTATATTTTTTATACATCACTTATGGAAAAGTCTAAAATACCATTGGTAGATAATATCGTAAGCCAGTTTTTTTGAAAATTTGTCTCCCTTGTACCTACCTATTAATTTAAATACTATCGTGTTTTTAACAGATACCCAAAAACAATTTTTTCCTTTGAATAAATGTTGAGTTACGCGATTCGGCAATTAAGGTGTCTCTTGTAAATTTTAAATATGTATATACAGAGTGGTGCTGACAATACGACAATAAATGAAAACACAGACCATGTTGGTTCGTAGAAATAATTCTGAACCATAGAAAAAAACGTAGCATCAAAAGTAGAAAAATGAAAATTTCAAACTATTAGTATAAGTACTAACGTACTTATACTAATCTATGGTTTGAAATTTTCATTTTTCTACTTTTTTCAAACAAACTAAATCGCATAAAATTGCAAACGGAATAGAACATTCTTTAAAGTATTGGTTTAATGACCTCCGATCAGCGGGCGAAAGCGCGTTCCTGTATCGGCTTGCTTTTTCGAGCCATTATTATTAAAGTTGAGTAACGCTGGATACGGCGGTCATCAACCTGTAAGCGCTAGAAAATGTGATAAATAATTTCCTGTGACTAAACTAATGGATATATTTATAGAATTTTTTTATGGGTAGACTGAGAATGTGTTGAGGTACACGATGTTTAATTTATTGTCGTATTGTCAGCACCACTCTGTATATACAATATGTAAAGAAAATCCTGTCCGATCCGTGAAGGTATTGCTAGGTGTCGTTAACTGATTCTAGGCATACATGAGCGCGTGAAGGGGGGGCAGGGCAGGCAGCACGTGATCGCATCGCTATTCGCTCCGTCACAAATGGTGTTGTCACTTTTTTAAAATTACCAAATTTTGGGGAAGTTGAATTAATTCGCGGTATAAAAACATTATTTCAAAATTCATTAGTATTGTCACTATGATGATTACGTAAAATTTCATATTTTATTTGGTCATGTACGGGACGGACGGGGTTTTCTTTACATATTGTATATTTATAAAATTTACAAAAAATTTCTTTACTAACAATATTTTTCTTGTCCTTCCAGCTACTAACATAAAGTTTGGTCAAAGAGAACCACAACAAAGTGTTCACCTTGTTCTGCCATCTACATCAATTCTCTCTAGATATTAAACTTGAATTTTTAATAATTGTAATAACATGACTGACAACTATGACATGGTACTGGTGACCGATGTCGCAGGGCCATCTACATCTAAAGAAGTACAACATCCATGTACAGAAATACAAAACCCATCTAAAGATGTACAAAGTCCACCTAAAGAAGCACATAGTCCATCTAAAGAAGTACAAAATCAATTTAAAGAACTACTAAGTCCATCTAAAGAAGTACAAAGTCCATCGAAAGAAGTACAAAGTCCATCTAAAGAAGTGCCACGCCCATGCCCGCCGGAATTCAAAATGCCTGCTATGAAACCATTGTTTTCTGATAGTAGGTGATATTTTAATTAGCGTCTTATGCTTTACGGTGACCATACACCATTTTGATTGATGTAAATATTGCAGAGCTCAATAGAATATTGATTGAGAAAAGGAAGGCCATAAGCGAAGATGTCAGTGCACCTGGTAAACGTATGCGGACCGAAGTTGTCGCCACATTAGCGTTTGTAAAAAGTGAAGCAAGGCGCCTTAAGATAGAACTGATTGCAACTAAAGCTCAGGTAAATGCATGCTTTGTCTGCTGTGTATCTATAAACCTGCCCCCTAATCGGCGAACACATTTTTGTCAAATGATTGCGACTAGTTGAGATCAGTTGGTATCGTTCGGGCCGCCCCTTGGTCCGTTCGGTTCAAACGATCCCATCTTACTTTATATCTGTAGTGTGCTTTATTTAAACCTCGTTGTAAGCCTTTTGATTGGTTGAAACTTGTTTCAAGTAATGCTTGAGTCATGGGTAAGGTTTTGTAATAAGGTCCTAAGGGTCTCACTCTGCATCCTAACTATGTAACGTGAACTCTTTTAGAACATATAAAGCAATGGATTCGCAATATCCTTCAAAATGATTCAGATTGATAGTTATAGTTTATTATGCAATTAGGGTGCGGGGAAGTAAATAATAGTAGTTTATGAAACTGTTACATAATGAGAGATATTATGCACGAGTGTGAGTTTAAAAAACGAGCGAAGCGAGTTTCTTAATAGTATCACACGAGTGTGTAAAATCTAATAAGTAGGGTAAGGTGGTACACAGTGGTTAACTTTTTTTTCTGATCCTTCTAATTCGGGTTAGGCTTATGTTAGGATATTGTATTTGATACTAAATTGTAGCGAGTTTATCGTAGTTTAAGAATGTATGATATGTTTTTTAAATAGTGTCATAATAATTTACATACAGAAGCTTTTTAAAAAAAAAGGAAATTGATTCATTGTGTACCGTGAGGTTTCTACAGTGGCTCATCCTAAAGTACACTATGGATCATGTAGTACACAGTGAATAATTAGGTGCAGACCTCAAAAATGAAACAAACGATATACTTCACAAATCAGTTTTATTCGATCTTCAAAAAAAGAAACAAAATATATTTTCATCTGCTAAACATAACATTAAAAACAACAACAGCATCCTAATAAGATAACAGCCTTCTTTGGTATTTAAATCATCCTAAATTTAAGAAAAAGGACCAAAAATACAATCTAATTAAAACTGACTTTACTTATTAATTTTCGGCGGCCTCTGAGGGCATTCACACACTGAGGTTTTTGGACTGTCATAGTAGAAGTCTCATCGAGATTATAAATTCGTATCCCATCTGCAAATGCAATTTTGAGTTTCCTTAGTACAATTTCTTCCCAGCCATTTCATTTTCTATCCAGTTTTAAGGAATCTTTATGTTGTTTGTTTTCGCCATTTGTTGTGCGACACTTCGTGAACCCTTTTCAGCCAAACCATAAAATATCAAGGAACGATAGATGTTCTTTCAGTTCTTTTGCTGGTTCTTTATTGAAGATCTTGTTGACTTCATAATTTGGCACTAGACGCAAAGTTTTCGACATTTTTCGCCTTTAAATATTAACTTCTTAAATTTCCAACATATCTTCTTGGGTGTGGTCTCCAAATAGACCGAGGCTTTTCGGGCCGAGGCATTCTGTACCTAAAAGATTAAACGATAAAAACAAGTGACACAACCTTAAATGACATACAAAGTACACAGTGGCTCATGATTCACTGTGAACCTTAGTGAAATGAACCACTGTTAACGCGGTCGTCATTTTAAATTGAACATCATACTTACACTACCATAATCTACAAATTCAGAGACATTTTCGTGCAAAAACATTCTTGAATATGCCTATTATACGAATACTTTATAGAAAAAAGAAACATATCTAAGAAAAAATAGTTAGCACAATGTATCCCTTACCTTCAAAACGTTTTTTTCTTCGCCAAAAACGGAAAATAGTTCGTCAGTTGAACAATTCGTGTCGCGGATTTCTTGCAACTAGATCAAACACGTTTGGGTTTCGAGAGCTACCAATGACTGGTAGAAACGTGTGTATATCTCCGTTAGTTTGACGTAAATAGCTGGTGCGCCACTGTTCCTGCTATAACCACCGTGTACCACCTTACCCTACTGTTTCATACTCTATCTAATCTCAGTGCGTCTAACGCCAACGCAACACAATTCCATATTCAGTTTCATAATTGTAATATACAAATTTTGTATTACAATAATTATATTATACATTTTGTATTACAAAATTTTAACATTACTGCACCCTGCATCACAGCGCACGCGCCAAAGCGCGCGCAGCCACATAAAAAATGAAATCGTGCTGTCTATGGTTTGTAATCTGTACGGTAATGAAAACAAAAATTATAAAATTATTTTGTTGGAGAAATAATGTTATAATTTATTTTTTAATTTCCTTTCGATATACTATTGGTAAAGTACGTCAATATAAACTCCTTTTTAGTTTTATATTTTTAATTTTTTGATATGAGAGTAGATACAATAATATTTCAATCCCGTATCATGGCACTACAGAAGTTGAGCGAACAGTGTATTCTAGAAAGCAAGATTATTGAGCCTAATTTTTACAAATACAATATAGTGGTAGGTGGTAGGCAACAACATCAGCCGCCGGCATAAGTAGCACCCACCAGACAAAGTCTTGCCGCCAAGCGATTCGTCGTGTTCCGGCATGATGTCTGGTGAAGCCGTACGGAGAACGGGTCTGAGCAGTTGTGTTGCGATGTGTGCCGGGTACGATGTGCCTAATGTTGTTGTGCCGGGAGTTTGGTCGTGAAGGCTCTCCAGATCATCTGCTGGCGCAGCATCGTTAGTCGTGTTGTTGGGTTAAACATTGCATCACCTCGCTCAACTGTCGTCTTCCTTCCTATTCACTCAGTTTTTTTGAGTGAATAGGCTTAATAAGCTAGTGTGCTTTACCATCAACGATTGCATCACTGCTTACCATCAGGCGGGATTGCAGTCAAGCACTAGTTTATAACTATTAAAAAAAAAAAAATAGTAAGTTACGCAATTACAAAGCAAATTCAAAAAATGTTTCATCAATGCGGGTTTGGCGATTTCAGACTTAAAGTCCAGGTTTCCTCAAGACGTTTTCCTTCACCTTTTAGTCAGACGATGGTGTCCAAGATATACTTAGAAAGTACATATATAACTTAAAAAATTTACATGGTACTTGTCTGACTTGGAATCAAACCGCACACTCATACTTGAGAGGCTGGTGTTTTAACCACTAGGCCACCACGACTATGTTTGTATGTCTATTATGGAATGATTTTTATTGATATACAAGATTCATAATAATTTAAATTACCTACTAAACGCGCAGCCTGTGGGCCAGAAGACCCTTTCCGTAGTTTAAAGCGATCAAAATCTAATCTGGAGTCTCATTTCGGTGACAAACAAATGTCAGAAACTTGTCAAAATGTAAGAAAATTTGATAGATTAGAGAGATAGATAGATTGATAGACTGAGAGACTGTGAACGTTTTTAAAATTACGAAACTTACTCCTCTAATTATACTCGTGCGGCATACGGTGTCCTCTGCGTCCAGTCCAATAATGCGTTTAGGGCGGTGCAGTTCTGACTTTCTGAGCCTGCCCCGTCACTGCAGCGCCTCGGGCATGTTCGCGGAGGCGCGTAGCGACTGATTTTACTGTGCGCGTCCAGCACAGTCTACAATTTGAGTGTCTTCAAGGCTAGAGGAAATAGGCTCTTAATAAACTAGCTCGCTTTACCATCAATGATCGCATCACTGCTTACCATCAGGTGGGATTACGGTCAAGCGCTAGTTTATAAATTATAAAAAAAAAACTTCGTTCTCGCGATAATTGCCAACAGATTGAATTGCCCTTGTATCCAACAATGCTGAGGCAGACATATGTATTGCTGCCATGTGAAATTGTTTTATGTGATTGTGTGTGTGTTCATTTTTGTTATCTTGTATGTTTACTTTTATGTGTCAATTTATATAGTGTGAGTACCTACTTGAAATAAACTAAAATTTAAAATTAATTTTTAGGTAGTAAAGCTAGAAAGCCAGGTAAACAAAGAGCGTGGTAAATGCATGGAGATGCAAATCTTATTTGAAGAGGAAAAGGGTTGCTTAATAGCACAACACAAGAGGGACGAAAGAATTGTCTCTGACATGGCGGATAAAATGGAAATGATAAAAAGGAGAGAACGGTACCTGAGGGAGGACTATGATCAGGTGAAATTGTAATTTACAATGTCACAGCGACAACCATTTTCAAATAATGGTTAAATAGTTGTAAGAAAAGCGCTTTGCTGATTATTTATTTATATTTACTATACAAACACTAATTATTTATTCATATTTCTGATACATGACTATTTTGACACTACTGTAGAATGGACATTGCTTGTCTACACGTCACGGATTAAGGCTCGGCTAAACAGCGATTTTATTTTTCTATAGCCACAATATACTATTTTGATAGGGTCTCGTTGAATATAGTTAATTTATTGCAGATTTAATAACCTTCTGCTTTCGGATTTTGTATGTCATCTATTTCACCTACATACTGGTGGGTTGAAGGAAAAATGTAGATACTTTGATAAATGTTGATACCCATCAACAAACCTGTGTGATGTGCAGCCAACTAAAAAGTCTCTTCCTTTTATTACTAAAAATAATAAGTTTAAACTTAGTAATTGTAACGGAATTATTCATCAAAGTAACTTCACTAAAGTTAAAGTTAGTCGTGTTAGTAATAAAATTATATTTCAAATTTGCTATCGATCATAAAATGTTTCATGTAACACGTTACCAAGGGTACAGAAAAGGCCATGGGTCCCAGAAGGTACCTAGTCCACTTGAACTCTGGTGTAGACGATTATAATGCGAAAGTGAGTTTTTTATTCGTTACTCTTTCAGTAATCACGCAGCGGCGTCCAGATCAAAATATATTTGACCTCTTTTGAAAAAAGGACAGTGACGTTCTTTTAAGTTAATAAATATGCTGTCGTGGCCCCGTATAATAGACACGGAGGTAGCAACTTCCCTCATTTTGGCGCCTTATCAATCACCAAGGAATTTTGCATACCTACCTACCAGAAAGGAATATAATAATAGGTTACTAGGGGAACGCGTGTGAAACCGCTCAACAAAAAATACTTTGGTTTCGGCGATGGGAAGAATACAGTATCACGGAAAAGAAGCGCGAAGGCCATGTTTGGATTTTTGATTACATGAGTAACCTTAACTTCGTACAGCGTGAGTAATATGTGTAGCTTATAATCACACCGATCGCCTTAACTTATTCATCATCATCATCCTTTTTTTTTATTGACCCACTGCTGGGCACAGGTCTCCTCTCATACAGAGAAGGAATGAGCGTAATCACCACGCTTGCTCAATGCGGGTTGGCGATTTCAGACTTCTAAAGTCCAGGTTTCCACAAGTGACAAGATGTTTTCCTTCACCTTCAGTCATTGGTGTCCAAGATATACTTAGAAAGTACATATAACTTTAGAAAAGTTACGTTAGTTGGTATTTATTCATCACTTACATAAATCATGGATTTCTTGAAAAGTGAATAGCAAAATTGATTCAAATAATATTTCATCATCATCATCAGCCTCTACTCGTCCACAGCTGGACATAGGCCTCTTCCATAGCACGCCAACAAGCTCGATCCTGAGCAGTTCTCCGCCAGCCAGTACCAGCCACCTTTTTGATGTCGTCGCGCCCAAGGGCGTCCTACGATACGTTTGCCGAGACGCGCTCTCCACTCGAGAACTCGCTTACCCCAACGGTTGTCGGCCCTGCGGCATATGTGACCAGCCCATTGCCATTTCAGCTTGCTAATCTTCTCAGCTACGTCGGTGACTTTGGTCCTCTGTCGGATCGCCTCATTTCTGATGCGGTCCTTCAGAGAGACGCCCAACATAGCCCGCTCCATAGCTCGCTGAGCGGCTTTAAATTGATGGACTAATCTGACCGTTAGTGTCCACGTCTCGGCTCCGTAAGTCATGACTGGCAGGACGCACTGGTTGAAGATTTTAGTTTTCAAACACTGGGGTATGGGCGACGAAAATACCCGACGAAGTTTACCAAATGCTGCCCATCCCAGCTGGATCCTTCTCTTTGCCAGCAAACTTTGCAATTAGGGAAAAACAACTTCGAGAAGGACCTCGAAGTTGTTTTTCCCTAATTGCAAAGTTTGACCGAGGTATACATATTCTGAAAAAATTTCGAGAGGTATTCCGTTTACGGAAACCGGTCCCGGAGTGACCCGTTCATTGAACATAATTTCGGTCTTGTCTAAGTTCATCCGGAGACCGATGCGTTGGGAGGATTCAGCTAAGTTGGTCAGCATTTGTTCCAGCTCTTGCTGCGGATCGTCCGCAAATCGCAAGTATGAGATTACCTACTACATTTTAGTTATTTATTATTTATTAGATATGCGCACGTAAACCAGTTTATTGTCAACAAGAACTTTGTTTTTCATTTGGCTCAACGCCTTGAACCTGATATTTTTGACATTTAGTAAATTCAATAATATCACAAATTCTCTTCAATTTCTATCGAAAATAGCATTAAAATAATTCAAATCCACTATGAAAAAGGTCGTTCAGTTCAAGTTACATTTCGTAAAATTAGTGATATTTTCGGACAACATATTGGTCCTTCTGAGACTGCGTGGGCGATCACGCAAAACAGCACATTGTACACGTAATTGTGCCGTTTTTTTTTTTTTTGCGAAGTTGAGGTTGAAAATGCGGTAACAGTCAATGATCATGCTGCAGCGAGATGTTAACCACTAAATTTTCGCCTATTATTGTTGACATGTAGGTTGAAATGTGGTTTCAACAGGACGGTGCCTCATTTCATATAACCAATGAAACTATCAACTTATTACAAATGAATTTTCGAATAAAGAAACAAATATATTTCATAAACCGATTGCATATTTTCGCGAAATTCAGTAGGCCTAGTATGAGTTTTCATTACGAAACTCGATCGTCCATTTCGAGCGCGTTTGTCTCAGCGATTGGCCCGCTTCAAGGTCGTAAGAATTCTCAACCAATGAGAGCGCCAAACGCGCTCGATATAGACGATCGAGTTTCGTATTGAAAACTTATACTAGGCCGATAGCTGCAGATGGCGTGATTTAACACCACTGGCTTATATTGTAGGGCTATGTCATCCATTAGTAGTTGCACACCTCCGATTCCACAAGGTTGTAGGTGTTTAAGAAAAAGTTGCTTATGAATTATCATATTATCATAAACTGCTTTCGAACGAAATCCTCTCCGCTTATTAAAATTAGACCGCAGTGTATCACAGCTACATAACTATAACTAGACAATTGCGCCTGCGCCGCGGTGACGTCCTGCAGCGACCGTTGGATCATTTGTACATTTGTCCACCGACATTCATACCATATGCACGTAATCCCGTGCGACAATTCTTTCCGAATGACGGCTTGTAACGAGCCAGTGCGTTAATAATTGCGGGTGACTTTGTTCATATTTTGTTCATGTTGTTTGTAATAGGCGTTACAAATTTCTATCTTTACTTAAATCATTGTTTGCTTCTAGTAAAATCACTCCAGAATTGTATACATACTTAGTTTTAAGTTCAATCTTTTTTTTACTATTTTATATAAGTACCTTCACGCTTTATATAAAATGCACCTATAAGCCCCGCACGATGATATTGCGATGGAACCTTGTCACAATAACAGCTTTGTGACGTCATCTGTCACACAAAAGGACAGCTAGCAAAAGAATGTTTAACGTAAAATTAATATTAGGGTTAAGGGTTTATTTCTATTTTATAATTTTATTATACATACACTCTTTATACCTACTCACCCATATTCTGACAAATAAACTTTCATTATTAAAATTTTCAAGGAAATAATTCTTGTAGACGTAAAAAAATATACTTATTCGTATATCTTTCTTACATGTATACTAATTTTTTCTAACTACATTTCTGTTAATTTGCGAGCGGGAATTGAATCAGAGTCCACTGTGTAGCAGTCATGTGTTAATTACTACCTACATCTATCAGATCAATACATAGTATAAAACAAAGTCGCTTTCGCTGTATGTCCGTATGTATGCTTAGATCTTTAAAACTACGCAACGGATTTTGACGCAGTTTTTTTTAATAGATAGAGTGATTCTTAAGGAAGGTTTGTATGTATAATAAATGCATAATATAGTAGAGAAACACTGAGAAATCTAAAAAGCGCGATAAAACCGAACTCCACGCGGGCGAAGCCGCGGGCGGAAAGCTTTACAAATAAAACCAAGATAGTATGTAAAAAAATGTTTATATAATATAATTCAATATAATCTTACCCTATTTATTCAATTCCACTCATATAGTCTTCCGAATCAGAACTGCTTTATGTGTCTGTCGTTTCCGATTCACTGTCGTCTGCCGTATTTATGACAAATAACTCGTCAGTTATTAGATCTTTATTCCAATATTTCCTCTTCAAGCCGTTTAACATGATTGATTGAGTTATTGACGCCAACGCCTCCAACGTCAGACCTTCAATACGACTTTCCAACTGCTCCACATTCTTTTCTGAGATCCTCATCTTTACCAGGTTCCAGATGTACCTACTCAATGGGGTTGAGGTCGCCGTTGTAGGGTGGTAATCTAACGACCTCATGGCCATTGCCAGCTAATAAATTGTTAATTTTATAATTTTTCGGCGGTCTGTGCCGTTTCATTAATAAATACAGTTCAGGTTTTGTACTGTTGTTAGGAAAGTCGATGTTGTGAGCTTGTAGTCACTCAACCATCAACTGTTTTTATTGTTCATACTTGGTGGCCTATTCTCTTCCCTACTATGATAAGGGGCGTTGTCCAACACGATTATGGATTTGCGTGGTAATTTGAGTACTAATTTTTCTGTAAGTAAGCCACTTGGTGAAATTCTCAGCATTCATTTGATCATGGTAATCCCCCATTTTAGTGTCTGCTTTAAACATTAAAAGGGCATTGTCAAATGTCAACAAAACTGCTTTCACTTCCCGCGTGAACTATAATCCATCGTCGGCCAGGGCTGTCGTTCCGTCTCACTCCGACATCGGTTGCTGTTTGCCAACATTTTTTTATCGTGTAGTGTGCGTGTATCCATGTTTCGTCGAAATAAATAACGGGTCTTTTGTTATTACAAAGCGAGTCATTTTCTTTCATACGTCGTAAATATTTAGCCCTCCACGCTTGAATTTGGGGTCTTTCAATTATAGCCAGTCTTTTTGGTAGCATCGTTTAAATTGGTAGCCTAAATCACATTTAATTATTTTTCTTAATGTAGTTTCACTACCAGTATAATTAAGGTCTACTTTGAAGCCGCCAAGACTTTGCGCATTGTGGGTATTTCTCTCCTCACCGTATACATTGAATGTAATATTTCTTAAAGCTGTTTAGGAAAATCCGTCGAAATATTCCTTCTTTTGTCGTTTTCCTTTAGTAGGAGTTCTCATTTTGCTGGCTGTTGCTGGATCATGCCCTCGTCGCAATTTCGTCACAGCATTTTTTGCAACGCCCGTGGTACATGCCACACGCTCCGTGACTTTCGTAGAATTTTTCCAAATATTTTTAATAACTATTAGCAGTTGCTTCGGTATTAAAATTTCCTCAGTAGTGTCCGAAGCACTTTTTAAAGCACGGTTTATAATTTCAAGAACTAACTTACAGTCCTCTTTCTATTTAACAAAATAATTGTCCACTTTAATTATAATTTCACGAGCACGACTGTTAATTAATTTCTTACTCATTTTAACGAGTAACAAAACAAAACTAAACAACAAAACTCAAAAACAACAATAAAACAGGATAACAAAAACAAAAAGCTAACAAAAATATTCGATGTGCGTAAGTGGGTAAGCGCGGACTGAACATGCGAACGGTACCGACGGTGCGAGTTCGGCTACGTCATCAAGATGGCCGCCAGTCGCAATATCATCGTGCGGGGCTTATAGTCAAAATTTAATCTACATGTCCAATGGGCGGGGCACTGGTGATCCGTAACACAGGCATCTCACGCCTTTCACGGACACCAGCTCCTCACATATGTAACACATACCTACCTACTAGATTAATTGCACCGTTTTGGCTATAACCGAAATATTGTGAACCGAAATAAATAAATAATAATTATTATAGACGCCAGTATATCCCATTAGCTAGAAAAGAACACCCGGAGATACGGGGGAATCAATCAAACGATTGATTCCCCCGGCCGCTGGCATGCCCAACAGATGTCAACCGTGCCGTCTTTTCCAATCATCATCATCAACCTTTTTTTATCGTCCCACTGCTGGGCACAGGTCTCCTCTCGTACAGAGAAGGATTGAGCGTAATCACCACGCTTGCTCAATGCGGGTTGGCGATTTCAGACTTATAAAGTCCAGGTTTCCTCAAGATGTTTTCCTTCACCTTCAGTCATTGGTGTCCAAGATAAACTTAGAAAGTACAAGTGCAAAATAGAAGTACAACTTTAGAAAAGTTACATTGGTACTTGCCTGACCTGGAGTCGAATCCGCGCACTCATACTTGAGAGGTTGGTGTTTTAACCACTAACTAGGCCACCAAGACATTTCCAATAATCTCCGATAATTAATTGTTCGTCATCATCACTTCATCCGTAATTGTACAGACAAAACCTTCAGTTTCTCCAAAGAGGTCACTAAAACGTAGGCAGGGTCTGTAGCCTGCGTTGTGCCTCCGTAGCTTTTTACGGGCCTTACACGGGCTCAATGTCGAGGGTGATATAGGCCTACACGGGACTTTCACGGGCCCAATGTAGATGTAGGCCTAGCTACATCTACATTGGGCCCGTGAAAGTCCCGTAAAAAACGTCCGTGAAGCTCCTTACTCTGCCATACCTACTTGCCATACTACTTACACCATTTCTCTTTACCCAAGGAGACCGTAGTGAGGCCCTTGTCCACCGCAACTACATCTCGACGTATGTCCACATCGATTTCTAGATTCGATTCGATTGCATCTATTTGCAGTCAGTAGCGCACGGATCCTCCTAACCGGCGTTGAATTCAGTCTTGAGTCCATTTGAGTATGCTGGCACCAAAAATTGACCAACCATTAAAAGTGCGCACCTTGTTTCCGCCTGAAAGAAAACTTTTCAGTACTTTTTGAGGCGGCCGTCGATTACTTCATTTCAGTAACATTGATGCCTAATGTTTCCGACATATTCAAACACTTAAGGGCCCTCCACACGCTTGGCAAGCAATGGCTTGGAAAGCAAAAAACAGCTAACAGTAAACACGGACGTGTGGATGGGTGTTTGTCTTTGTTTGCCTGTTTGTGTTTGGTAGTGTTTGGCAGTGTTCGGCATCGATGTCGGTTTTTCTTGCCAGATCAAAGGATGTTTGGCGAACAGTTTGCGAGGTATCCACACGTTTGGCAGCGATCAGTAATGACACGGTTCCCAACTTAGGGGTTTTCCCCCAGATTTAAGGGGTAAATAAGTGAGATGGGATTTTTTTAGGGGGCTGAAAATTTTAGGGGTATTTTCAGGGATTTTTTGACTCTGTTATTTTTGAAGTTATAATATTAATATTTGTACATGTACGATTTTTATGTATTTGAATCATCCACCATCGTCTTCGATTTCTCCTTTTTTTCTTTCTTCTTTCATTTTATAATAAAAATTTGTCAACCCGAAAGTAATACTTGCCACGAGCTAGACGTCCGCCATGTTTGCCGATTCGGAATGTAATGAACGTTCACCAAGCATGTAGATGCCTGTTTGTGTTGGGTGATTGTGTTGGATGTTTGGGACTTTGTTTGCTCTTTGCGGTGTTTGTGACAAACAGCCAACGTGTGGAGGCCGCTTTATATGTTTCGAATGCGGTGAGAGCTTATTTGCATTATTATTTATGATTTCACGACTGACTAATTTTAATGACTGAGCGATTGACTGCTGCGTTGCGTGTCGCGGGTTCGAATCCCGCACATATTAATTTTTTATGGCCTACAGGTAGTTAGTTGATCCGGGTGTATGTGGGTTTTAATGTTTGTAAATGCACCAAGTATACAGGAGTAATTCTTAGTTAGGTTAGGTAGTATTTTTTTTAAACTAAACAATATATCATTATATTTTTGATATTAGTGCTGATTCTCTTGTTCATAAACTAAACTAATTTTAAGTCAGGAGAATCTTTTTCTTTCTGTTTCACTAAGAAAGGAAGATAAATATTATAAATAATAGTTTAGTCCTGTAAAATTAGTCCGCGCCTGACGTGAAACAACGCATAGGTACTACGTTGACATGTGTTTAATCGCGTCTAAACAGTCTGTAGAGTTTCTTAATTTGACAGGACTAAACTAATATGTTGTCTTCTATCCTTTTCTTAAAGAAATAGATGCACTGAACTTAAAATTAGTTCGTGAACAAGAGAATCGGCGCCATTGCCATAAGTATGGTCTCATATTTCGGATGAAAAATCACGAACTGTGAACATCTGAGAAATATTGTATAATAGCATACTTGACGCTGTCAAGGGTAGTGAAGACAGTCCTCTTCAAGATTAGATTTTGTAATCGCAATGCTAAAGACAGTAGAAATGAAATGTTTATTATAAAGAGAAACTCTTACATTCTATCAAACTTTAATAGTATTTCATCTTAATTCTTTCTTCTCTAAATCATTAAGTTGAACGTTGGTTAAGAATAGTTGTCATTTCCAGATAGCTGGATATGCTGGCGCCTAACCTGCACAATATCAGTGGGTTTACACGAAAACGTAATTTTTGTTTTCACCTTCATCAATAAAACGCTTATGAATACATGAACGATACGAATGTTGTGCAAACCTACAGACATTACATAAAAATTGCTTGTTTAGCATTCTCCATCATAAATTACTATGAAATAAGTAAGTCGGGTCGATAAATTGTTTAATATGCTCTAATCTCATATTTCACATTTTAATTTTATGCAGGAAAAATCTGAACACAAGCAGTACAAAGCAAAGTGGGATCAACAGAAATTCGAACTTCAGAAAACAGTAGCCGAGCTAAAAAACAAGTTGCTTGAATGTAGCTCCAGCAGCCAGCAGCAGATATCTGAAATGAGGAAGGATATGGATGAACTGATGCTGGTACTCATTAGTATACAATATGTAAAGAAAACCCTGTCCGATCCGTGAAGGTATTCTTAGTTATCGAGCCGGAAACAAACAAATGGAGGTAACTTAATACATGTGAGCTAGGCAATACATGTGCGGACGAAGGGGGCAGGGGGCACGCGGCACGCGGTCGCATCGCTCATAATATTATCGTCGAAAATGGTGTTGTCATTTTTGTAAAAATTACCAAATTTTGGGGAAGTTTGATTCCGAAGTATTAATTCCCGGAAACATGTATTATTTCAAAATTCATTAGTATTCTTACTATGATGATTAAGGAACATATTTTATTTGGTCATATGTTTGCCTGACCTTTATTATCCTTATGGGTCGGACGGTGTTTTCTTTGCATATTGTATAGGTACAACAAAGTTAAAGTAGCTAATTATACCTAATAATAGGCCAGTTCAAACCAAAATATATTTTTTTTAATTTTCTTAACATTTTTTTTTTATAATATGTAAACTAGCGCTTGACCGCAGTCCCGCCTGCGTGTTTGCTGCGTATCTGTCCACAACTGTAGCTCTTTGAGGCGCGCATGAAACAACTGGCCGTCCACCCGGGTCTGGTCAATACCGGGCGGCGAGCAGTGAGCAGTTCGCCCTCACCGCCTACGGTGGCTGGGAGTCTGATGTTGTCTCCCGACCAGGGCATCTCCTGCGGCGGCTAGAGGCGTGAGGGCGGTGAGGTTCCCTCCCCCTCAGGTACTCCTCCTTTGCCAGCATCACTGCTTCGCAAAAGGAGGTGACGGCTTGCCAGGCACTCTCGCTCCAGACCATGGCCTGGATCAGGGCCGCACATGATAGATCGCCGCTGGTATTGCGTTGGGACTTGCGTATCGCAACGGCGTTGGCGGCTATGGTAGCTTTGGGACCTGGATCGGGAGCGTGCAGTGACTGCCTGTATACATAAGAGGAAGTTTAGCAACTTGTTTAGTTCATTCACCCGTGAGGATGCGGCTGAGTTTGAAGTGGTTGAGGACATGGCCACGTGATGGTGAGACGTTGATGGTGCTATCTCATGAATGCGATCTGCGGGCTCGTCCAGACCATCCAATGAAGGTTGGGTTGCGAAAACAGTTTTGACATTTTGCAAGCTATACGGCCAGGGACCGGTTCATAACGTAGTTAAGACGGCATCAGATACAGTTGGACTACTAAATCCATACTAATATTATAAATGCGAAAGTAACTCTGTCTGTCTGTCTGTCTGTCTATTACGCTTTCCCGCTTAAACCTCTCAACCGGTTTTGATGAAATTTGGCACAGACAATCTTTAGACCCTGAGAAAGAACATAGGCTACCTTTTATCCCGGAAAAAATTGATGTTCCCGAGGAAAATCTAAAAAGCGCGATATAACCGAACTCCACGCGAGCGAAGCCGCGGGCGGAAAGCTAGTTCCTAATATGCCTTAAAAATGGTTATGGTTTAGAGTCTTAGACCGTAAACCACAACAATTTTTAAGGCATCATGTCCTCATGAACGAACAGCTGCGTCAGTTTTTTTTCCTTAGATGCACTGAGACGCTTCATTAACTCTCCCTTTAGTTTTTAAAATTTTCAAATAATCCAGTAATGGGCGGCGAGCACAGTATGTCTTTAATTTGCGAAACTTACGTATGAGTCACTAGTAATGTTTGACTACGTAAATTGGGCTTCCAGTTGACCAAAGCAAACTTCCGGGTCGGAAGTTTGCTTTGGTCAACTGGAAGCCCAATCTGGGTAGAAAGGCGGCACTCGCACACGCCAAACATCGCCCTTATCTCCATCAGCGTCATTTTCCCTGCATTTATGTTAGCCTCCATCTTGATGTTGATTCTTCGTCGTGGTCACCATTTGTTTGATTCGTATTAGGGCATGCAATCACCGTGGATTTTTTTTACCGGTAAAAAACAGTAATATATAGTAATATAGAAATATTTTTACCGGTAATCCGGTAGCAACAGTATTGTATTTTTTTAATATGATATATAACAATATGATTGGGTAGTCTTAAAGCAGAAAATAAATAAGTATATAAGATGTATGGTAATGAACATGTTTCATATTGCTTAAAATGAGTATAGGAACACAAATTTTGAAAACATGACCTTTTCTTTGGTGCAGTCAAGCGTAAGTGTTGCACATTTATGTTAATTTAGACACTTTTCATTATCAAAACGCAGTCAGGCTACGACGCAGGAAAATATACATCTGGCCCGTGGAGGGCCCGGAAAAAACGTCCGTGTAGCTCGTTACTCTGCCATACCTCCATGCCATCATTAGTGTCAAGTACTACTAGCTTGCACCAATTCTCTTTAGCCAAAGAGAGCAGAGTGAGACCCTTGACACCCTCCGTGGCGTAGCGGTAGCGAACGCGGCCGTTGCGCAATGAGGCGCGGGTTCGATCCCCGCACAGTGCAAATATTTATATGCATGAATATGAATATTTGCACTGGTCTGGTCGTGCCTCGGAAAGCGCGTCAAGCCGTTGGTCCCGGTTGCCATACGAACATCTAGTGGCAGTCGTTACGGGTTGTTGCAGCTCTTAAAAGTCTAACAATTGGTCTAACTGCAATGCTTAGATATCGTCTGCTGGTTGTGGAGGTCAGACGGCAGTCGCTTCACGGAAAATATTGAAGTTTAGCCAAAAACAGCAGTTAAACTGGTAAAGCGGACCCCAGACTCCAAAGCTGAAAAGTTACGGATGCGACTGGGATTAACGCTGAGATGATGATGATGAGCAGAGTGAGACCCTTGTCAACCGCGACCGCATCTCGTTGCATTCTTACGTCATGCGTCATTGTTTAGGAAATATTTCCAGACTGCATATCTCGCGATTGTGAAGGGTCCTTCTGCGAAACAGTGATGCTGGCGAAGGAGGAGGCGGAGCGTGTGGAGGAGAAGCAATCTCAGCGCTCACACGCCCTGGTCGAGGGACAACTTCGAACTCCTGGCCACCGGAAGCGCGGGCTTGCGCCACTTCAAAGAGATATCAGCATACAGTGACGGAGTCCACAAGGACCGACACCTGGTATCAACTCTTTCGATCAACCTGCGGCCTAGCGCACAGTCACAAAGGCTCCTGTGCGCTAGGCCGCACTTGCCACATGCTGATGGCAGGCTGCACATGCCTGTGCATGTGAAGGAACACGGCTGGTTTTAGTCAGTAAAAGTTTAACACGCCCAACACGATCATTATGTGATTTTTGGCTGTAACTCATGACCCGTGAATTATCACAGACGATGTATCTAGCCACTGTAACTATAAATTCTATAAACATTATAAAATGTGAATACTTTTTGTATATAGCTATTGCGGGTCGCCTTAGTCTATTTATCTCAAAATAACAACAAATCCTCTTTCACGCCGAGATGCCCCATATTCATAAGATGGATTTTAAAATTGTATTTTTTCTCTTCAGGGTTTATCAAGCGCCCAGTCAGAAATAGAAATTCTAAAACCCGAATTAGAAAGACAGACCGAGACGGCAAGACATTGCACTGACCTCACGATTAAACTGGAGAAGCAGGGCTTCGAACTGCAGATCGTCAACATGGAACTCAAAAAGTTGGAATATGAGAAAGCCTCGTATGTAGACTGGATGCAACAAGCTAAGGTAATGAATGGTCTTGAATACTTAAGTTAATTTCAATAAATTGAATTTGTTTTTTGGACCCTTTTATTTTTAAATAAAAATCATGCATCAAGATGTGGTTGCTGTTGACAACAAACAGCCTTACTCCGCTCTCCTTGCCTAAAGAGAACTGGCGCAAGCCAGTAGTGCATGATCGTATGGAGGTATGGCAGAGTAAGGAGCTTCACGGACGCTTTTTTCCGAGCCATTATTACCATTCCTTACTTTTAACTAAAATATACATAAGTTTGATAAAATTATTGTAATTATATTTTTTTTTCTGCTACAGACTGCAGAAAGACGCTTAATTCGCATGGCTGAATTAGAAACGGCAGTAGCCAGTTTACGTCTGCGAGAGAGAAATCTACAAGATTTAATTGGCAACAAATTGTTGCTGGAAGAACAAGTCCACGTGTTGGAATCTAAGCTCAATGCCACACTGCCAATGCAGACTCAGCTGCATGAGGCCATGGTAATAAGATTTGCTTTTAATTACCCGCCTGCTTTTGTTTGCCCACTTACTTCGCATAGTTTGTGCGACTTAACAATACTGACGAATAATGATAGAGAAAAGTATAAAAGAATCTCCCGTGCCAAAGGTTGGAGCGAACTTCCCATGATTTTGAGAACGTTCATAGTCTCATCTGAGTCTCCCATCTGTTAAAAATATCTATAATTTCCCAGCATGATTTTTTTAAGTTTTCGCCATTATTTTTTTTATTGGCCAGTTTTTAGGATTCCGTAGCCAAATGAGAAAAAACTGAACCCTTATAGATTCGTCAAAAATCAAAAAATCAAAATCAAAGCATTTATCTATACATATAATAAAATCGTAGAGGTCGAATGTCTGTACAAATGAAAAAAATGCTTAAAACGAAGTCAGGGTGATGTAAATAAAAGGAAAATACAAAAAAAAATTTTTTTAGAATTTCTTATTTCTCTGTCTGTTTGTCTGTTTGTCTGTTTGCACGGGCTAATCTTCGAAACGGCTGAACGGATTTGAATGAAATTTTGCATGGTAATACCTAATATCCCTGGTCAACATCTTAGATAATTTTTATTTCGGAATATTAAAGGGTTCCCGTGGGATGGTTAAAAAACCATTGTTGAAAATCACAAAATCACGGAAGAGTCCATGGTAGCGTCGAGTAAAAAAAGTTTAACATGCAGCGCTGTCTAGCGTCGAAAGGCATTGTTTTTGTAACTACGTTACCTATCTGTTTATATTTGAAAGTCATTCTGTGATAATTCCGATTATTTCGTAAATAACCACAAAGTGAATTTTCAAAAGAATATATATTTCTATCGGCGAATACTTTCACGGTTTGTTTCTTCACAATGCCTAGAAAAAGGTCAAATCTTTCTCAGTACTCGAGAGAAGCTAAAAGATCTAGGTTGTTTAGATCCCAAGAAAGTAACGATGATCATGAGGCAAGACTTACTGCGACTCGACACCGCCAGGCTACTGCTCGCGCTATGGAAAATCTTTGTCAGCGTGAAGCCCGACTAACAGCTGATCGGCAACGCCATTCTTTATCTAGAGTCTCAGAGACGTTTATTCAAAGAGAGTCCCGCTTAAGCTCACAACGCACACGCACGTCTGCTTTTCGGTCGCAGGAAACCAGTATAGAAAGAGAGCTACGACTAACAGCCGATCGTGAACGTCATACGTTGTCGCGAGTCTCAGAGACGTTTACGGAAAGAGAGTCCCGCTTAAGCTCACAACGCACCCGCACGTCTGCTTCTCGGTCGCTGGAAACCAACGTAGAAAGAGAGCAACGACTAACAGCCGATCGTGAACGTCATGCGTTGTCGCGAGTCTCAGAAACGAGTCAAGAAGGAGAGGTACGTCTAACAGCTGATCGCGAGCGCCATACATTATCTTATGCCTCACAAACTTTTACCCAACGTGAGGAACGCTTAAGTAACGCTCGATATCGTCAAAATATTATTAGTGCTTTAGAAAGGGATGATCAACACCAGCAACGATTAGAATTGGCCAGGGAAAACTATGAGCTTATGCGCCAGGATCGTGAGGATTCGTTACTAAGAGAAAGAGAGAGAATACATGAAATAAGACAGCATGAATCAGAAGAACAACGTCAAGCACGCTTGGAGTCCGATCGACTTCGACACTTACTCAACAGAAGGTCGGTTTCATCTGAAGAGTTTGACCTTGATTCTGACGAACAATACCACTGGACAGAAAAAGAAAAAAGTGGGTTTACATACTCACCCAGAATTGATTATGCTTCATTTTCATTTGTGGGTGGAATGATTTTAAAATGTGATTTTTGTGAAGCTCTCAGATGGCAAAAAGAAACCAGCGGAATGTGTTGTGCGAGTGGAAAAGTACATATTTCATTGTTTCTAGAGCCGCCAGAACTTTTAAAAGCGCTGCTAAATGGAGATCATCCACAATCTAAACACTTCTTGGAAAATATTCGTTCATATAATAATGCATTCCAGATGACATCGTTTGGTGCAAAGAAAATAACGGAAGGGCCATTTATGCCCACCTTTAAGGTTCAGGGGCAGGTTTACCACCTAATAGGTTCTTTACTGCCTGAAAACGAACCCAAGTTTCTTCAAATATATTTCATATCTGATTATAATGAACAGGCAAATATAAGAAACCAAATTTTTCCGCAACTTAACAATAATTTGATTTGCCTGCTTCAAAATTTGCTGCATGAAATCAACCCGTATGTGCATAGTTTTAAAGCTGCATTGGAGTCTGTTCCGCAAGGGCAAACCGATGATTTTAAATTTGTTATAAGCGCAGACAAACGACCCATTGATGGACATCCAGGTAGATACAATGCCCCTGTCGCAAATGAAGTTGCAGCTGTTTTAGTGGACCAAGAATGCGAGCGGCGTGATATCGTGCTACGTACTCGAGACGACCACCTGCACCGTATTTGTGAAACCCATCGGTCTTACGATGCATTACAATACCCCTTGATTTATTGTCACGGGGAAGACGGATACAACTTTGGATTGCATCAAGTTAACCCTATAACGAGAATACCTAACTTAACAAAAAAAATTACAGCACAACAATTCTACGCATACCTGCTGCAAATACGACAAAACCGCTTTGCTCACTTGCAAAGATTTCGTGGGCTGTTCAGCCAATTCATTGTAGATATGTACGCTAAAATTGAGACAGAACGCTTAGTATATATACGCACTAACCAAAGACGCTTACGTGCTGAAGAGTATGTGCACCTAAGAGATGCTATGCAAAACGACAGTGGTACTGAAAATCTGGGGCGATTAGTAATTCTCCCATCCAGTTTTACAGGCGGGCCCCGTTACATGCACGAACGTACGCAGGACGCGTTCTGTTATGTCCGAAAATATGGCCGACCTGACCTTTTTATTACATTCACGACGAATCCAAAATGGACAGAAATAACAGAGGAACTCTTTGAAAATCAAGAGTCGTATGATCGTCATGACATAATAGCAAGGGTTTTCCATTTAAAGCTCAAGTTGATGATAAACCTGCTCACTAAACAAAATGTATTTGGATCAGCTCTGTGCTATATGTATAGCGTAGAATGGCAAAAGCGTGGTTTGCCTCACGCACATATTTTGCTATGGCTAGAGGAGAAAATTCGTCCTAACGATGTCGACAAATTGATAAATGCTGAATTTCCGGATCGTAACCAGGATCCTGTATTGTATGACATCATAAAAACACACATGGTGCACGGACCGTGCGGGGCAATGAATAGAAACTCTCCGTGCATGAAAGACGGTCGCTGTTCTAAGAGATATCCTAAAGCACTGACAGAGCACACGATAACGGGTGAAGACGGCTATCCATCTTACCGCCGACGGTCACCCGAGCATGGTGGGTTTACGGCTACAATAAGATCAAATGGACATGAAGTAGTTATCGATAATAGATGGGTCGTGCCCTATTCACCCGTACTCAGCAAAACGTTTCAAGGACATATCAATGTAGAAATGTGCAATAGCGTTAAATCTATTAAATATATATGCAAATATGTAAATAAAGGCAGTGACCAGGCCACGTTTGCTTTTAGACATATTGAAAATGACGAAATAACTAGATTTCAGGCAGGCAGATATATTAGCTCTTCCGAGGCGGTATGGCGCATTTTGAGTTTTCCAATTCATGAAAGATCGCCACCAGTGACACATCTAGATATTCATCTCGAGGGGGGACAAAGAATATATTTCAACCCTGATAATGTTGCAGAACGGTTAGAAACCCCAAGACAAACTACTTTGCTGGCATTCTTTCGGCTTTGTGAAATCGACGAATTCGCCAAAACTCTACTGTACGAGGAAGTTCCGTCGTATTACACCTATAATAAGCAACAAGGCGTTTTCAACCGAAGAAGGCGTGGCAGAGCTGTAGATGGTATTCCCGGTATATATAAAGAACACGCCATAGGTAGAGTGTACACGGTCCACCCAAATAATGCAGAGTGCTTCTATATGCGCCTGCTTTTGCATACAGTGCGGGGGCCTACTTCATTTGCCGACCTTCGAACGGTCAATGGTGTCCAATATCCTACCTATCGAGATGCTTGCCGAGCCCGAAATTTACTCGAAGATGACCAGCATTGGGATGACGCCCTAGCCGATGCATGCATCAGTGATTGTCCACACCGCTTGCGTCATTTATTTGCTGTATTACTGGTATTTTGTGGTGTTTCAAATGCTGAGCAATTGTGGCAAAAATATCAAGATAGACTAGGGGAAGACTTTTTTAGGAATATAATGCAAAATATTGACGGTGACCTTAACCACAGATTACGAGATATTGCTATCAATCAATGCTTAGTAGCTGTACAAGATTTAGTTACATCTATGGGTGGTGATTCTCTCCCTCAGTATGGTTTGCCAGCGCCGACCATAGAAGGGGAACGTATTAATAGAGAATACGCTGCAGAAATAAATTATGATCCAGCTGAATTAGCTGAAACGTTACGAACCGGAGTCCACAGTCTTACTGAAGAACAGCGCACTATATTTGACCGAGTATGTCACAGTGCTGAGAATGCTACAGGAGAAATTATATTTCTAGATGCACCTGGTGGGACGGGAAAAACCTTTCTCACTAAAATAATATTGGCACAATTACGAGCACAAGCCAAAATAGCTCTTGCTGTAGCGTCGTCTGGAATAGCAGCCACTTTGCTACCCGGCGGTAAAACTGCTCATACAATGTTTAAAAT
Organism: Sesamia nonagrioides; assembly: GCA_017933935.1. Classification (NCBI taxonomy): domain Eukaryota; kingdom Metazoa; phylum Arthropoda; class Insecta; order Lepidoptera; family Noctuidae; genus Sesamia; species Sesamia nonagrioides. The sequence continues at coordinate 39,295 of JADWQK010001453.1, forward strand.
CCCCATAGATTTGGACATAAGTGATCATCCTGTATGTGGTATCTCTAGAAGCAGTGATAAAGCGAAAGTTTTACGCGATTGCTGTTTAATTATCTGGGACGAGTGCACTATGGCACACCGAAAAGCTGTAGAAGCAGTTGATAGAACTCTCAGAGATATCCGTCAAAATGACCAACCTATGGGAGGCGTAACGATGCTGTTTTGTGGGGATTTTAGACAAACGCTGCCAGTAGTACCACGAGGAACAAAAGCCGACGAGTTAAGAGCATGCTTAAAGAGCTCAAGTCTTTGGCGACACATCACAAGGATGCACTTGACGGTGAACATGAGGGCGCGAACAGGAGGTAACACAAACGCTCAGGAATTTTCTGATTTGTTGCTGAAAATTGGCGAAGGAACATATCCGGAAGAAGAAGGGGAAATTGTATTATCTGAAAATCTCTGCCACACTGTTAATTCAATTGAAGAACTTATCTCCTCCGTATATGGTGAAGCAAATCAAATAACAAGTCATGAGAACTTATGGCTTTGCGAAAGAGCAATTTTGACTCCGCGAAATGACCAAGCAGTAAGAATCAACTTGGATATACTCAACCATGTTGAAGGAGAAGTAGTAGAGTATACTTCTATCAATAGAGTAATGGAGCAAGATGACGCTACCAATTATCCCGTTGAATTTCTTAATTCTCTGAGCGCTCCCGGACTTCCAGCTCACAACATTACTTTAAAAATTGGCGTCCCAATTATTTTGTTAAGAAATCTAAGTCCCCAAAAATTATGCAACGGGACAAGACTGAAAGTTATTTCTCTGCAGCGTAACATTATAGAAGCGGAGATTTTGTCGGGATGTGGCGCCGGTCAAAGAGTCTTTATACCACGAATTCCACTGATTCCCAATAATTACCCTTTCAATTTCAAACGCGTACAGTTCCCAGTGAGCTTATGTTACGCTATGACCATAAACAAAGCCCAAGGCCAGACGCTGCGTGTTGCCGGCGTAGATCTCAGCGTCGGCTGTTTCTCACACGGCCAGCTCTATGTGGCTTTCTCCCGTGTGAGTCAACCAAACAAACTATTTGTTTACGTTCCAAACCAGACCACATCGAATATTGTTTATAAAGAGGCATTATAGTTATAAATAGTAGTACTAGCTAGATAATATTTTCTGTTATATTTTACTACCATAAAAAATAAAATATAATACAACTTAAGTACTCTAATTTTTATCCCGCTGTGATATTACTTGTAGTCCACGCGTGCGAAGCCGCGGGCAGCAGCTAGTTTCAAATAAACCAGTTACAGGCATTTTTGAATTGTCAGAAGGTCGATCACTCAATAAGATGAAGCTAGCCGCCCATTCCAAAGAGTAGGTACCTATGGAGAAGAACGGGCAAGAAACTCCATGGACACTCTTTTAATCAATCGTCATGTCTGTCTGTCCGTCCGTATATCACAGCCATTTTTTTTCCAAAACTATAAGAGCTATACTGTTGAAACTTGGTAGGTAGATGTATTCGGTGAACCGCATTAAGATTTTGATGCAAAAATAAAATAATAATAATAAATATTGGGGGCTCCCCATACTTAGAACTGAAACTCAATATTTTTGTTTCATAAATACATAATGTATGTGTGGGGTATCTGTGGATAGGTCTTCAAAAATGATATCGAGGTTTCTAAAATAGTTTTTTTTTTTAAACCAAATAGTTTGCGTGACAGACGCTTCCAAAGTGGAAAAAAGTTGTTCTCCCCCTCTAACTTCTAAAATAAGAAAATGAAAAATCTAAAAAAAAAAAAAACATATGATGTACATTAGGTAGCTACTATAACAACTACCAACGAAAATTATTTTGAACGAGATCTAATCAGTAGTTATTTTTAAAACCTCGTAAATCGTAAACCGCTTATTACCGCGCAATCTTTCATACAAAGAACTTAAATCTTTTAATTTCACAAATCACTGGTACGGAACCCATTTTCCACTAGGGATCTATTACCATATTGCCCTTAGTATTGTAATAGAACCCCAGTGGAGAAAACTGACCAGTCTTATAATCACTCTTTTTCAGCACGGTTTCAGCGTTTGTCTGGATTGCTTTTGCATCCGTTCAGCTTTACAGATGCATACGCTTTCCATACATGATCATTGTTCTGTGGACAAAAACTGACCTAAACCAATAAAAGAGCTTTGTACAGCGTTATACCTTTATACGTACGCAGCTCTCGCAGAAATTGATAAAAACTTTAATAAGAAAACATTCCGTCCGTACTATTAACGAACATCAATGTCCTCACAGGTTAAAGTTGGAACTCTCGAGTTAGCTCTAGAAGAATGGAGGGCGCCTGCAAGGGTGCATGGTATAGAGAGTGCGAATGTTCTGGGTTCTACGTTGGACACTGTGCTCAGCAATCAATTAGACGCCACCATCGAAGCATCGGAAGCCCAGTTGCGTTTAACGCAAGTTACTGAGGTGGGTTTCTTCAGCAGTCGCTAAGTAGTTTTTAGGAGGTAGGTATTGGCCCCGAATCCCTTGGTCACAAAATAACCATGCAATGGCCATAACATCGGCTGCCTGCAGAAGTTACTACCCACCAGATAAAGTCTTGCCGCCAAGCAATTCGTCGTGTTCGTGTGTCGTGTTGTCTGGTGAAGCCGTACGGAGGACGGGTGTGAGCAGTTGTGTTGCGATGTGTGGCGGGTTCGATGCGCCAAATGTTGTTGTGTCGGGAGTTTGGTCGTGGAGAGTCTCCAGATCAATCTCCCTCTAGCGCAGCATCGTTTAGTCGTGTTGGTCTTGGGTTTAACATTGCATCACCTCGCTCAACTGCCGTCATCCTTCCTATTCCTAAGTTTTTTAAGTGAGTAGGCTTAATAAACTAGTGCGCTTTACCATCAACGATTGTATCACTGCTTACCATCAGGCGAGGTTGGAGTCAAGCACTAGTTTATAATTATTAAAAAAAAAATAGGCTTTGTGCATCTTTTTCTTTCTATTTAATTAACAAAAGGACCGAAAATAAAATGTTAGTTTAGACCTATCAAATTAGTCCGCTCCTGACGTAAATTGACATATTTTTGGTTTCCATGTTTATAATAGTGTCTAAACTGTGTATGGAGTATCTTAATTTAACAGGAGCAAAGTTAAATGTTGTCTTTTATCCTTTTCTTAATGATAAATGAAAGAAAAAGATGCACTTTGTATTGTCCTGCCTATTGGAGTATTTTATGGCTCACCAACACCACAACACGCATACAATCAGACCACACAACCGCTTCGCTCGGCTGCCGGAACTCGACTGCCTCGTGACGCGGCGCATGAGACAACCAACAGTTTAGTCAATACACTACACACTTCCAATTAGTTTAGTTTGTGAACAAGAAAATCGCTGCCTTTTTTGGTTGCAAATATATTTGATGAAATTGTAAACGGGTGTATAGATCTCGCCAAACATCTAGTCCGCTCTGAAGTTGCTTCACGCTCTGAAGGTGTTCTGTACACCTGCGCGAAGCAACTTCAGAGCGGACTAGATGTTTGGCGAGATCTATAAATATAACGGATAAATTATAGTGTCAAATGAATCTGTAATGTCAAACCACTTAAAAATCTTACATCAAAGTAAAAAAGATTTATTTGGAAATTTATTTAGGTCATTCGAACAATAATTTTGGGAATAAGCTGATAAACATAATGGTATAAAAACTTAAAAAAAAAAAAAAAAGAAACCGACTTAAAAAAAACACTTAACAGAAAAAAATAATTTTACTTTTATCATGGCTCTAGAAGTCGGTGTCTAAAGGTTTCTGTTGTTTAGTTTTCCACCGACTAACTCGCCTTTCATTGCTCTGGAAGGTGCGATTCTGAGTGTACCGTTCTACGTGCCGTTTATACCTACAAATACGTTTCTCCCATGCATACACTTTCTGCTTCAGGAAGTCGATGCGCTCCGTGACACGGGCCATATAATCCTGAGGGCTGGTACTTGTACCTGAGAATGTCTGCCTCAAAAAGCGCATCACTCGAGTATTGCCCTCTCTGAAGCAGATTAGTTTACCGACGAGTACTCTGGCCCCACCAATACGGCGTTCAACTTGTACTGCCAAGCTGGTACGACTGGTTTCGGCCCTGTAGCTCTGGAAAATTTGACATGAGCTACACGACAAGCTGCTACAGCTGCGCAGTACAGAATTTAATGAGTATTGGTGAGGTCCTCGCAGGTATCAAAATAATTTGATAACTGCGCATCCAAAGCAGCCATCAGTGCCCTATTTCTGTTATGCATGGGCATGATATTCCCGAATTGCAGCCTCCAAAGCAATCTTCAATTCCTCATTGCACTGGGTACTTACATTTGTAGCCCCATCATTACTCCCCTCGTCAGCATAGCATGTTGCACATCTCCGCGGTCTGCGACTGGTGAGCGGCTACTCTGCATTTCTATTCGCAAGCGATCAAGCACAATATCATCCAAAATATGATTACGCTAGATAACCCGTACCTGATCCAATAGTCGTTGCGCCGAAGCGTTGACAGCCGGTTTAAGCACCTGAAACAGAGAGCATCCGAACACGGTACGCGGTCAGTTGTTTCCTCCCTCTGTAGGCCCCATAGTATGAGCGCATGACATTTTTTTTGATGGAATATCTCCATCTCATTCGCTGCACACTTCCGTTGGGAGCTGGGATCCTGTCAGAAGCCGATGAGCCTCGAGGTCCTAAGCGGTCCGGCGGCCGGCGTCCTCCCCGTCGGCGAGCAGGAGGTGGTGGCGTCGTAAGCGGAGAGGAATACTTGTCACTCGAGCTCGACGCAACTACCGCGGCCGGTGTCGTCAAAGCGTTCACAGTGGGGCTGGAGACCGGCGACGGCGAGCGGAGCTGAATTTAAAAAAAAAAAAAAGATATTTGTATAGTTTTGATTTCACGGATATATAAATATAAAAACTGCTTCTATTGTACTAATTTTAATTATATAGACATATGAAGAGACAAAAGATTCGTTGATGTTGACATTGGTTTTGCCAAGTTATTATCATCATTCTTATTATTATAGATTAGGGTTATTCAGACAATGGCCCCGATTCCCTTGTTGACAAACCTAAATTAAATTTAATTTCAATGCATGTTTTTCTTTCTATTTTTTCAAGAAAAGGACAAAAGATAAAATATTAATTAAGACCTGTCAAATTAGCCCACTGTAGACGCATTTTTGGCCGCCATGTTTATCGTCGTCTAAACTGTCTATGGTTGTGCACAAGAGAATCGGCGCCAATATCTAGAATCAACAGCCACGTCACTGGAAAGTGTTCTAATAGTATTTCTTCGTAGGAAATGGAAATGCTGAAGTTCGAGCTCAAAAAGGCGACCGGCAAGGTGAACGAATTGCTTTTAGTGCGGAAGCACAATGAGGCTCTCATCGAGAGACTGCAGAAGAAACTGCGACTCATCACATACGACCGAGACAGCTATAAGTAACAGATTCTTGAATTAACCAAACCCCGCTACTGATTCCGTAGTTTTAAATTAATAGCAAATGATATTAACGTCACTGGTCACTGGGCTATATATTTTTAACCTTTAAATGTAGAGTTTTTTCAGTGGAATGCCTCTCTCTCGCTCTCTATAACTAATAATCGAAAATAGTGCGCTGCTTCGAGCTACATTTCACTTTTCTGTCCTACAATATAAATAAACCTTTTAATGTTATTTTGTTCTCAGAGACCTACTAACCTCCTACGAGAAGGAGTTGTCAATGTCTTTCAAAGAGGAAGAGGGTTCAAACAGCCTCGAATTGCTGAATAGGCGAATTGAGCAGCAGGAGGAATCGTTGCAGAGGTACCGCGACCTGCTCATCCAGCACGATCCCACAGAACAAACGAAACGTAACTATACAGCTTTTTATAACTTCTGTTGTTCAACAACTATCGCAGAACTACACTAAGTAATGTGACTGACTTCCAATAAGAAAATTTCTGAACCAGTGGCTAACAATTATTTTATTGCTTGCCTACCCCGATCCCCTTCTGGGCAAATGCTTTCATCCAATTCAATTCATTTAATAGTGTGATTTTTAGTAAGTACATTTTGCAATGTGATCTTAATCCATATTAATATTATAAATGCGAAAGTAACTCTGTCTGTCTGTTACGCTTTCCCGCTTAAACTTCTCAACCGATTTTGATGAAATTTGGCATCTTTAGACCCTGAGAAAGAACATAGGCTACCTTTTATCCCGGAAAAATTTGATGTTCCCGAGGGATATCTAAAAAGCGCGATATAGCCAAACTCCACGCGGGCGAAGGCGCGGGCGGAAAGCTAGTATCTAATAAATAAGTTCCTTAAAAAATATACCATAAAGGCATAGGTACACTCTTTAACAGCACTTAAAATCATAAAGAGGATTATCAATATATTAAAATGAATAATTTAATGAATTTGGAATATAATGCTAAGTATGTCAAATTTTTCTAAATATTAATGTCAAATAACTTGCAATGTCAAAATTAAATACATGTTAAATAAGTTATATAATACAATTTCAGAATTAAATAGGTGGCAATGTCAAGTTAATTATGTTAAAGAAACAGTATAATGTCAAAATTAAATGAGTATCAATTTCAAATAACTTACAATTTATCATTAAGAAATTCTTGAATTGTATAATAACATTTCTCCAATAATAGATGTCTCAATTTGTTTTTAAATTGAATAATATTTGGGTCCTTAATCCCATTTGGTAATTTATTAAATATTTTTGGGGCCATACAAAGTATGCTTTTGTACATCAAGGCGGTCTTTGACGGTCGACCGCATAGTTCATGTCTGTATTTTTCTCTAATCATTTTATAGCGATGTTCAGATGCTTTTCTAAATAGATTTTCATCAGGGGATCCACCAGCCAACATGTACTCGTAAGTGTCTGATGTAACATATGGCTATCCTAAGACATTCGATCTTGGAGTACTTCTTTACAATCACATAAATGGTTCTTTACAATCACATAAATGGTTTATCTGGAATCAGTCTGGAATAAATTAGCATTAGTAGCTTCTCTGCTGCATCACCCGCACTAATAATAAATAGGGACACGTATCTGTCTGCTTAATTACAGGAACTATAGTCATTTTATTAGCCTAGGATAATTATTATAAGGAATGACTCACCCAATCACGCCAACTCTTACACGCACTTAATATTCTATATTATATTATACTAATCTAATCTGGGCTTTAACCCAACTATGTCTCATGTAATTATTTCACTGACTACTTCGCGATCTACTAGGACATAGCCTACTTCCTAAATCTCCTAAATTAACTAGCCTCACCCTATTGCAGTTCAAGATTGACACTCAACCGTCGTCTTTCGCGGCCAGCAACCAACTCCCTTCCCGGTTTAAAATTCATAAAATCACACACTACAAAAGGCCCATGCTGGAGTGATTCTACCATTTTTTTCTGTAGCCGTCCGTCATTTGTTCCAAATGCACATGTTCGGGAGGCCGACCTTTTTAGGAATTTGTACAGAAAATGTCGGCTTGAATTACTCTAAGTTATTGCTAACATGTGCGGGCAGCACCCCGGCTTTCTTAGAATTTTGTCCAAAAGTTTTTGCTAACTTGAAGTAATAGGATATTTTGCTCTTAATTACGGTCGGCTGACAGGCCATAAGATTAGAAATTAATGCATTGGTAAGAGTTTGACATCGTGTAACTTGTTATATTTAAACTACTAATATACGCACGTGGCCAATAGTCACACTAATTTTTAATAACTCTTTGTGTTTTCCATATCCGGCTTGCGTTTGTATTTTTTTGCAACTAACACGTATCATTTTCATTCCCAGTTGTGGAGAGTCTACGCACTGAGGCAGGCAAACTGCGCGAGGAGAACGAATTTCTGAACGATGAAGTAGAGAGGCTTCGCAGACACCGGAACGGACTGCTCGTCCACCTGGAACGTATCGCCAGGCATTCTTAGACTAACGCAGCATGCTACCAGGCCTCCGACACTGCCCTAATACCTACACAAAAAGCATGTACAACTCGTTTATACAACTACGGTTTCTTAGAAGAGCGTTTTCATCATAAACACATGACATCATAAAAATCTGTCATTATCTCCTCTTATATCGCATGTAACGGTCTCTGCTATTCTAGAGAACCGTAGCTTCACAGTCAGGGGTTCGTCGCGCTCGCAACAAACACGCACACACACTTCACATTCATGCGTATACAACTTATTATATCTAAAAAATACAAAAGTTATGTAACCATATCCTACTATTAAACTTATCAATACTCATAATTACAGTAATCTTAATATAAAATATTGTGAGCAATGGTTTACTGCATGGTGCCTAGTTAAATAATGTATGTATTATCCTTAGGCCCTAACTCCCGGCAGTAGTCTCGTTTCTAACTTCTGGCTTACCTTTATTGGCCGTTTGGAGTGTACACTGACGAAACAGAGACCCCATCTCATTCTTGTTTTTATTAACCAACCTGTGTTAATTTTCGCAAGAGCAGGGCCTGTCGGGAAATAAGCCCTAAATAACAAATATAAAACTTAAAAGTACCGCCATCACTTGCGGTCACAGTCGTAGGTAGATGCAGTGGTAGGTAGGTGAGGTAGGTAGATGGCACCCTGAACTTGTCACGAATGTGATTGTGTTACAAGTCAAGTCCCGGATTTGGTTCTTGGGAGCCGTGCATTAAGCCTACAGGGATAATCATCGGTTGGTGTCTCATTTCATTAAAAATGTGTAACAGGCATCTGCAAGTCAACCTCAGTCTTCCAAAGATCCGGAAATCCCAGGGTCCCGCAATGTGTGAAGAAATAAGTTAAAAATATAAATATTTCTACAACTGAGGGTTGTTTGTTCGTGTGTGCACGTGCGTAGTGCTCACAGGAATAGTCGTCGCTATTTGTTTATTTCCCTTTAATCATAGAGTCTAACGGGCCTCTGTTCGCCCTTTCGTAAGCCTACTAATAGTCTGGAATCCTTGTAGTCATGAACTCATGACATATGCGAAGAACTTAAAAATATGAAAAATTACCAAATACAATAAAGTAACCATTGCATAAAGTGATTTAAAAAAAATAGAAAGTTTTGAAATGTCAGACATTTAACCTTAAAATTAGACTTAAGCAAATTTTTTTATACTATTGTGATCTCGCTAGTTATGTAAGTTGATATTTAAGTTGTGATATTTATAAAAAATAAGAAAAATGTGATTTGTCTGCGAGGGGTGTTATACCCAATCACCATCATAGCCTGAAACTAATAGCCCTAATACAGTCCATTCACATAACACTTCAACAAGCCACAATTTTAAACACCTGCAGAATACTGCAAAAGTTCATGCAAACCGGTGAAGATATAATCACCCCTCATAACATATATTCCTTGAAATAAAAATTCACCACACGCGCTACATTAACCTGATTTTGGCCAGGTTTTTTTTTTGTTTCATAGTAATTTGGTTAACTTAATGGTTTACCAAAATAATAATAGTATGTAGTAAAAGTTCTTTTTGTTTGTGCGATTATGGATGAAGGTTTTTAAATGTTTTTCAACAGTTTTCTAATTTATTTTGTTTCGACCAACATGTCTTTTTATTTACAGGCTTTTTTTTATTAAACTTTTTTTTATTAAACTTTTTTTATTAAACTTTTTTTTTATTAAACTTTATTTTACTAAACTTTTTTTTTATTAAACTTTATTTTACTAAACTTTTTTTTTATTTAACTTTATTATTCTACGATTATGTACACCATATACATTTAAGAATATAAATACGAAGATTTTGTCTTATGTCTAAGATTCTCGATCTATTACAATCCTTTACAACCTTTGGATAGAATACCAAAGGGAAGGAAATACGACTAGTCATATCTTTTTTCTATCAAGTTTTTATAAAAATATTTAATATTGGAAATGTACTGGAATTATATTATTAAATAAACTAGATATGGATAGATATTAAATAAGAACAGATAAAATAAGTGTCTTTGTTTATAATTTTATTTTAAAATAGATTATTTGCAACGTTTAGTAAAGTTAGAACTACATGAATTAATGTGCCATCAACTGTAAATGCTTCATCAATACTGTAAATGCGAAAGTTTATTACGCTCTTACGCTAAAGTGGCTGAACGAATTGATTACAAGACCACAAAGACGTTAAAATGATATTTACAATAGATAGGACATCACGAACAAAATCGTAATCCAATTCTTCTGTCTTAGTGGTAAAAATTCGCTCAGTCTAGTGTTGTACTCCTGCGCGACAAGACGTAATTTGTTTCCACCATGAGTTAATATTTTCTAAAGAAATATACCAAGATGCGCTTTGCTTTACTGTAAATCTAATTATGGTAAAACGACTGTCCCTAAGGCGGTTGCCTCAAATCTTGCGGACAGCGGAGCGGCGGCGAGTAAGCGGCAGGATCTTATGCTTAAAATCAAACGGACCGGTTCTCGAAAACAGCGGCGCGGCAGCGGGGCGGCGGCGGGCAGCGAGCGGTGATCGCGCGTTAGGAATAAATTTGAATCAAAAAGATGTTGCCGCCATTGTTCAGACATTTCTTTCGCGAATAAAAACAAATATCTTGTCGACACAATCGTGAACATAACACTACGCGGCTATAGTGCCGCGCGATCTACCCGCTAGTTTCGAGAACGGGTCTTCGATGCCCGCTCGGCTATCGCGCCGCCGCCGCCCCGCCCCACTGCCCGCAAGATTCGAGGCAGCGGCCTAACTTTGGATTATTTTCGTCTGAATTATTTATATTTCTTCTGTAATTAAAATTAAACAATTTTCTTAAATATATCTAGAATGTTTTCTATTAGTGTAATAAGCGCCCTCTATTGTTGAGTAGCTTTACTATATTCTTTTAGAGATGTAGTAATTTGTTTATCGATTATATTTTAATGACATTTAAAATATAGCTAAATAAACTTAAAATATTGCTATATTTCAAGTTTATTTAGTATTAACTCTGTTTGAGCATAACCATGTCATATTAAGGTACAAGTACTATTCAATCATCTAGGTTTTTTTCTTATTTTAGGTTTCCGAATAAAAATAATGTAGTACGGGAAAAGTGGATACGATTTGTCCTTCGTCATTTTAAAAGAGAGGACATCTACATTGGAAAGACTGGTCGATCAAATTTTAAAAAAAAGGGGCGGTCCCTTTTACAAGAAATGAAATTGTAAGTTATTAAATTTTGTACTTTTCCACTTAACCGTACATATAGGGATAATATTTACGGTTTAGCGGATAACTACATAAATTACATAACTTACTTACCTATATTGAAATTTATTCATAAAAAATCTCTCTAGTGTGTCTATAAAGTCGTGAAATTGAATGTTTCTGGAACTAAAAATTTTAAAAGTAGGGCAACACTAAATTATAGTACATCGAATGTCATCGGCTGTCGTATGTCTTGTAACTTGATATCTATTGCATTTATTATAATTTTTAAAGTATAATGGCGATGTTTGCTAGAACGCGAAGCTGGACAATTTTTTATCAAATATGGATGATATTTATGCTTGAAAAGTTGCTAAAACAGGTATGTAATCATGTTACTGTTTGTTTTTATCTACTAGAAGTTTCAAATTTACTAAGTAAACGATTTTAAGGTCCGTATTACAGAACGTCACTCAAGCATTGATCTCTGCTTATGCATTACTTAAAACTAGTTTCAACCAATCAAAAGGCTTGAAACGAGACATAAGTAGAGTTTGAGTGACGTTCTGTAATACGCACCTAAGACTAAAATGATTATTGTTTACATTGCACATTTATAGGTTAGATTGAAAATATAAGTAGACCATATTGTAATGCGTTTTGATACGGTCTACTTATATTTAAATCAGCGATAAATTTAAGGAAATTTACCGCTGATTTTAAAATGAATTATATCATGTTGGAAATTAAAATTAGAGCTATCCATCTTCTGATAGAAATTACGTGTTATTATTTTTAATCTTTCAGGAAAATGTGAGAGTAAACCCTTTATCCAGATTATATATGAGTTAGTTATTCGCTTAAGTGAAGATACCAGACTGATGACAACAGTAACAGAGACGTTGTTAGTGAGCAGCTGATAGTGAAAATACTTTTTAACGAAGAATATTTGGAAACAAATAATGAACGCAATTATTGTTTTCGAATACTTTTAATTGGTAAAAACATGTTTAAAATAATAATAAATATGTATGATATATTTTTTTTTGTTTTACTTACTTTGTTTAAACGCCAGAGATAATACATTTGTGTTTTCATTAAAACCAGTTTTGCTTCTAGTACAAAATAATGTGCTAGTATCAAAATGATTTCAGTCACTAGACAAATCATACAGATGTTCTATGTTCTATGTTATTCGTTTGGTTTCCGCACTCAGTCCCTCCAGCGGACCATTGTGCGTGGACCATGGCGGCCTTTGGCGGTTATTCCAACCAGCCCACCTCCCTCCAGAAGCCCATCAGGTCTCCCAGCCTGTTGAGAACATCTGTGTAAGATCTTGGTGCTCCTATGGTTTCGTTTCTAATTTGCGTAACGCCTGTACACTCGAAGAGTACATGCGCAACTGTCTCGTCAGCCTCTATGCAGGCTCTGCACAGAGGGCTGTCTGTTATGCCTATTGTGTGGAGATGCTTATTCAGCGAGCAGTGGCCCGTGATGATCCCCGTCATCAATCTTAGATTCCTCCTATCCAGGCGCAGCAACCTTTTGGTTAGCCTGTCATCCAGAGATGGCATGGCCTCCCTGGACTGCCTGCAGCCCGGTGACGAGGACCACCAAATCTCCGCTTGTTCGTAGGTATGCTTTTGTAGCCATCTGCGTATTTGAATAAAGGGAATAGGCACAATGGGCTCCTGTCCGCTGACCAACGCGCTGGATGCCCTTCTAGCCAGCTCGTCAGCTGCGTCATTGCCCAGTGAACCGCTGTGACCCTTTATCCACTGTAGAGTCACGGTGTTGCGGTTTGGTACGGTTATCCGTTCCAATGCATCGTGGCACTCAAGTATTAGACTTGATGTGATGCATCCCTGCTTTAGGGATTGGAGGACGGAAGCACTGTCAGTGAGTATGCGGACACGCGTGTCCGCAACTCCTCTGGCTTTTATGGCTAGGGCCGCCAGAGTTATGCCCACACACTCTGCTTGATAGACTGTGTTGAGCATCCCTAGCGGTCTGGATATATTTATGTTGAGGTCTTGTGAGAACACTCCAACGCCCGTTCCTTGATCGGATTTCGATCCGTCGGTGTACACTCTCAACTCCTCCGGTCCTGAGTGGTCGCACTGCTCTTCTTCAAGTACTATCTGATAGTTCTTTTGAAAGCAGTACTGTTTTTGTACCCTGTCATTGGGTGCTTGTAGTATTGGCCGCCTCTCGATTGCATCCAGCATCAGGCGTGTGTGTTTGACCCTGGAGTCTTTGCTCAGGGTTCCCGATAGGTGGAGTCTGAAGGCAGCCAATGTCGCTTCCTCCCTCACAACGAGGTCTCGAGGTCTTTTTGGGCTGTGCTCAGACTAGTTCTTGGCCACCAGACTAGTGAGCCATATGTTATAATTGGCCGGATGACAGTGGTGTAAAGCCAGTGAGTGACCTTGGGGCTAATTCCCCAGTTTTTCCCAAGCATCCGCTTGCACTGCCACATTGATATGCTGGCTTTAGTTGTGATGTAGTTGGTGTGTTTCGCCCAATTCAGCTGTTTGTCCAGGTATATACCCAGATATTTTGTTTCAGCGGATAGACTTAGGGTGGTGCCAAAGAATCTTGGTAGATTTAGCGATGTGAGCTTCCTCTTTTTTGTGAAGAGAATCAGCTCGGTTTTATCTGGGTTCACAGAAAGTTGGTGTGTATTACACCAATTTTCTACGATTTTCAGGGCCTGGTGCATTAAATTGCACAGGGTGTTTTCATGCATTCCGCTTATTATTATTGTTATGTCGTCGGCATAACCCACGGTATAGTAGCCTTTGTTATTTAATGTATTTATTAGGCTGTCAACAACCAGGTTCCATAGTAGCGGCGAAAGAACGCCCCCTTGCGGACATCCCTTCGCCACGATGGCCCTTGTGGTGTCGTTCACGGTAACTTGTACGGCTCTTTGGCCGAGCATGTTAGCGATCCAGCCTCTCAGTGACGGGTCTATGTTGTGCCTGTTCAAGGCCGTGCTGATACTTGTGAAGGTGGTCTTGTCAAAGGCGCCTTCAATGTCGATGAAGACGGCTAGTGCTGAGCATTTGTGGTCCACGGCGCATTCAATCTTGGATACCACGCTGTGCAGCGCGGATTCTGTTGATTTGCCCGTGGAGTACGCATGCTGTTGTTTGTGGAGTGGATTTGCCCGGAGAGGTCCGTCGCGAATATGCCGGTCGCAGATCCTCTCCAGGGTTTTTAGTAGAAAGGATGTAAGGCTTATGGGTCGGTATGATTTGGGTTGCGTGTAGTCTGATTTGCCAGGCTTGGGTATGAAGATAACCTTCACTTCCCGCCAGGCATGGGGTATGTGTCTATACGCTATGCATGCTCGAAAGATATTTACGAGGCATGGAGCGATGCACACCAACCCCCATTGTAGTAGGGCTGGGAAGATACCATCCAACCCCGCGGACTTGTATGGTTTGAAGGTGTTGATAGCCCACTTTAGCCGGTCTACTGTTATTAGCTTGTGGGCGTTGGACCAGTCCTGCTCTGTTGGAGTCCATTCCGGTACAGCCTCCCAGGTCCTGTCTTCCAGGAGTTTACAGTCCGGGAAGTGTGTTTCCAGGAGGACTCTGCTGGTTTCCTGATCCGTTTGTGTGTAAGTACCGTCGGGTTTTTTCAGCGCTCCAAGGGTTCGGTCCTGATCAGTTGATAGTATTTTCCTTACCCTTGCAGCTTCATTGTTGTTTTCTATAGACTCGCAAAATCTCCGCCAAGCAGTCCTTCTGGCGGTTCTGATTTGCTTTTTGTAGGTGTATTGGGTTTCTTTGTATGTGTCCCAGTCTTCTGTGAGCCTACTGTTTTTGGCTCTGTTGAAGTGCTTACGTAGTGTTTGACGTAGCTTACCGAGCTCGGGATTCCACCACGGACTTCGCCTACTGTTAGCCCGCGGTGTCCTTAATTTACAGCAAGCGTGGTAAGCTTCTATTAGGTATTCTGAGAGCTTTGTTACAGTGTATTCCAGTTGTGCAATTTCCCTTATATTTGTTTGTGACAAGTGCCTAGCTAGTAGGGCAGCTAGAAGGCGCCTGTACCCGGGCACATCAGTTCGCCTCGGGTTACGTTTTGGTACGGGCCCTCTCACGCTAGTGGTCAGTGTAAAGCGTATCCTTCTATGGTCTGAGCAAGAAGGTTCGCCCGACACATGCCAGTTCGTGATAAGGCCCGTAGCGTTTTCTGAAGCTAGTGTTAAGTCTATGATTGTTTGTCCTCGGACTGTAACCCAAGTGGGTTCAGAGCCTCGGTTAATAATATTAAGGTTAGTTGAAAATAAATAAGTGGATAATACCTCTCCTCTGGGGTTTGTTGTCTCGCTGCCCCAAAGTGGGTGGTGGGCATTCGAGTCGGCGCAGATGATCAGGCCCATCCCAGCATCCTCGCAGTGCCGCACTAGGTCGACCATCTCCTTCGGCGGGCAGTTTGTGTCCTCACCTGGCATGTACACCGAGGCTAAAATGACGTCTGCGGCGTCGCCTTCGGTCCCGAGCTTGACAGCCGTCAGGTCTCTGGAACAGAATTGGGTGAGGGGTGTGGTGGGGATGTCTTTGGGTGCGTAGACGCAGGTTCTAGGTTTATCCGTGTTATGTGTGTTAAGTATTAACTTACCTCCGATGTTGCTGAGGCCACATACTCTGTTATTCCTGATCCACGGCTCTTGGATCAGTGCGATGGTGTTAGGCTTAACCTCCAGCGCTCTGCGTAAGTTAGCCGTAGCAGTCTGGCTGTGTTGGAGGTTAGCCTGTATGATGTTGAGTGGCGTTGACGATGATGAGTGGGGTGGGGTGTTAGTCGGTGTCTGATCCATCAGAACATCCTTCTCTCGCCCCATCCCTGTACGATCCGTGTTGGTCTCCCGGTGATGCCAGGAGCTGTATGGCCCAGTCAGGAGATGTGAGTGTGGATGGCCCGGCTTCCTGTTCGTCTGCCATCACTGCCCGGGCCATGTCCTCCTCCAGTTGAGCAATGTCTGTGTCATCACTCTGTGCTGTCCGAGTTTCACTCACTGGGTCTGGATTGCCGTCAGAGGGCCGGGTGCGGGGCCAGAAGCGCACGTATATCGACCCCAAGAGGTACGACAAACGCCGCTCCTGAGCCAGGACCCTTTCCACATCCTCCGGTGGCACACCCAGGGTCAAATAGGACCCGTAGTTGTCCCCACCGACGGTGGTTGCCTTGTACAGCGACCACTGTGCGATGTTGTAGCATTTGTTTTGACGTATCAGGGTCCTTTGTAGCCTCCGTATGTCACCTGTGTAACGAGGGACAAAGAGGGAGGCCTTGACACGGGTGGGCACGTCCGACTGCCTGAGTACCGTCAATTTGATGTCGGAGTCCGGGAGGTTTATTCGGGGCACATTTTGGGTCAGCCAGGTCAAGGCGTAATCATTCTCGCACCACACCTGCACTGTACCGTCCGCTACCCGTGGGTATCCGCGGAATTTAGGGAGTTCTGTGTCAGTGTCGCCGTCGTCAAAGAGGATCAGGTGCTCCAATTCTGCCTTGACTTGTTCGGCTTCCTCTGGAGATAGGTCTCTTGAGGGGGGAGAGCAACAGATTGCTACGGCGAGGCGCTCCGGAATGTTCCTGGTGGCCCGCGCGTAGGTCTTCGTTTCTCCCTGGTCAGGGTGGATCCTCACGCGTTTTGCATCCCCCTGGAACGTGCTCGGTGAGCCCGAGTCGTCTGGGCGCTCCCTCTTCGACGAGCCCGTACCGCTAGGTCCTGGCTGCGCCGCAGGGACGTCCGTTAGGGTAGCAAGCTTCTTGTGCGAAGATCCGCCCCGTTTCCCTCTGGTCTTTTTATTTCTGTGTCCGTCTGTCGTTGTCAAGGATCGGCTTGCGACCCCGGCTGGCTCTGCCGCATATGAGGGCTTTTCGCGCGGAGTTGCCCCCTCGCGTACTTGCCCCTGGGCTAGTGGTTCCGCGTCCGGCCTCTTTTCGCGCTGGGTTTCCCCTTCGCGTACTTGAGGCTGGTCGCGTGGTCCCACGTCAGGCCGCTCTTCGCTTTGAGTTACCTCATCGCGTACTTGCGGCCTCCCCACCTTTTCGGCGTCTGATTGTACACCGCGCTGGCTCATGCCTTCGCGGATTTTGCGCTTTCGGTCGCCTACTTTCCTCCCCGGCCAGTAGGTTTTCCGCGCTTAGGTAGCAGGCGTAGTCCCTCTGCCGGGCGAGTGGTAGGGCCGCCAGGTTCGCTTACCTTTCCAGACGCCGTCAGTACATTAGTCAAGCTCGGGTTGGTGACGCTGTTTCTCACGACGCTCTGATGCCAGAGGCTCGTGGAGGGCGTACATCCTTTGTCGGGTGTTGGCGCGTGTATCGCTGCCGGGATGGTGTCAGTGGGCGCGTTGGTCGCTGCCTGTGTAATGGGCGCTAAAGCAGCCGGCCGTGCTGAAGTGCACGGCAAACTAATGCAAGGTTTAGCCCCCCCCAGAGTACGTTGGGGGCTGACCGCCGTGGCGGTGTGGGATTCCCCGGCTTGGCCGGGACCCACCTGGGTAGTCCTATTCTTGTCTTGCATGTTCATTATTCGAGGTGGTGGGCTTTTTTGGAATCGAGGTTGCCCAACCTCTGGGACCGACGGGATATGGGGATAGGAGGGAAGGGATCAAGGAGAGGTGTTTGATGGTAGGAGGAAGGAGGAAGGTCTGTTTTTGGGGGGGAGGGTGGGTCACCCTTAGGTCTGGGATTTGACCTAGGGATTTTGAGAGGAGTGACGGGAAATTCATGGATAAGGACTGGGATGGGTTTGTGTGGATTTTTCGGAACATGGGATGAGGTGTGAGGGTTACCCTAAACCTGGGGTTTGGTGTTCGGGCACTTCTCTTGTCCGGGATCTCTTTCGAGATACCCCAGACGCGGCCGGAGTTGGGCTATCCGCAACCTGCCCACCCGCTCGGTTGCATGAGAAGAAGTGCCCGGCTGTCCAGGTCGCACCACCACGGATGTACGTATACATACGCGTTGGCGCGGTCCGGCCGGCCCCGAGCATACAGATTGAGCTAGCCCCAAAGTAAGTTCAAGACTTGTGTTATGGGATACTAACTCAACGATACTATATTTATAATAGATACATATACAATATGTAAAGAAAACCTTGTCCGACCCATATGGATAATAAAGGTTAGGTAAGCACTTGACCAAATATAATATAAAATTTTACATAATCATCATAGTAACAATACCTACTAATGAATTTTGAAATAACCTTTTTTTCCCGGGAATTAATTCTAATTTCCCCGATATTGGGTAATTTTAAAAAAGTGACAACGTCGGTATTATTATGAGCGAATAGCGACGCGATTACGTCACAGGTGCCGCGTGCCCTGCCCCCCGCCGCCTGCAGAAGGGTTGCTTACCACACATGTATTAAGTTACCTCTTTTTGCGAAATAATATTTATTTTTGAGGGGATTTTTTTAAAGTTTAGCCCGGCTTTGTATCCATTAGTAGAATCAGTTATCGATACCTAATAATACCTTCACGGATCGAACAGGGTTTTCTTTACATATTGTATAGGTAAACATTCAAGACCCAGGCCAATCAGGAAAAGATCGTTTTCCATCATAACCTGGCCGGGGATCAAACCCGGAGCCTCCACGTTGCAGGCAGGCATGTTGACCGCTGCGCCACGGAGGTCGACAAATAAAAACAGGGTTGCTATATGCACGACCGCAGCGCCTTCATATTTTCACGACTTTATAGACAGACTAGTACAATGATTGCGAGCTACTTTGTGATTTTATACTTTAAAATTAGAGAAATTGTTCAAAATCATATTCAGACGCTAGTTTTGTCGAGTAAAAGGTTTGGGCAGTCTTAACCTTCTTTCCTAGGCGTGATGCGGCATCGGTATGTATATATGGTCACTCATCGACATACCCACTGCAGCAGGCGTAGCTTAACTTGGTCGATTGTCCTGTGCAGCTATAAGTATTTATTTATGACCAAACAGTCTACGGTCAAACGCTACAACGGTGTCATAAAGCGGTAAAAAACAACACGATAAAACATTTTGACCCTTCAGAAACTGCCGTTAGAAACCATTCGTCTACCTCCTTATTTGCCAGACCTTGCTCCAACGGACTACTATTTTTGTCGTGATTTGCACAATTATTATCTACGTGGCAAGGAGTTTTCTTCCCAGGAGGCAGTACAAAATGCTTTCACACAGTTTGTGCAGTCTAGATCCTCAGAGTTCTATCGCAAAGTCATAAATGACCTTCTTATTAGATGGCAGCAATGTACCTATAGATAATAATGGTAAATATTTTGATTAAATGAATTAGTTAAAAGTTAGTTTCAAATATAAACTATTTAAATTTTCAGTACAAATCGGCAATTTCAAACTATAACAAATCCATACTAATCCTACTATCCATACTAATATTATAAATGCGAAAGTAACTCTGTCTGTCTGTCGGTCTGTCTGTCTGTCTGTCTGTCTGTTACGCTTTCCCGCTTAAACCTCTCAACCGATTTTGATGAAATTTGGCACAGACAATCTTTAGACCCCGAGAAAGAACATAGGCCACTTTTTATCCCGGAAAAATTTGATGTTCCCGAGGGAAACCTAAAAAGCGCGATATAACCGAACTCCACGCGGGCGGAAAGCTAGTCCTTGATAAAAATGCTTGGATAAATGCCAGTCCTGCTCCACAGCCACAGACAATTTTGTAGGTTTGGAAGAGATGCCATTCCCCCTTTTTGTTGTTTTCTAAATATTCCTTTTTTATTTTATTTGTTTATTTCAACGTTGTGCACAATATTTTGCTACCATTATTTTGCAATAGTATTGTATAATGTAAAAGTACTTTTCAAGTTTGTGAATGTGAGTCACCATGGACTATGGTTTTTTTTTATATATATATATATATATATATAAAACTTGTTTGACATTGCGAGATTGGCCTTGTCCGATGAAGGCCAGCCCGCGCCGCAGCTGAGCCAGTAATTATAATAATGTCCCAACAATGACCTCTGAGTTTGTTTCGGCGTTTCTTCTCAGAGTTAGTACTAGGAAACGCCGTGGTCATCAAACCATCAAGTATAACTTTCGTTCCAGCCGTCCCTTGCTGTCCTCTCTAGCGACGCCCTAAGCCGAGGTCCGTACCCCACAGGGGGTGCCCTTAGTGCGTAGTCGCTTAGTTTTAAGTTAGTTTTATGCCCCTGGCTGGAGGCTTTAATTTTTAATTAAGGCATCCACAGGAAAGTTCGATTAAGTAGTAACGGTCTCTTAAGTAGCCACCTACGAGACGCCTTATCAAAAAAAAAAAATGCGAGATTGGCAGTTGAGTTTTTTTATGCTCACTCAAATGTCTTGCTGATGGTGGCGCGTGTTGTTGGGTCATTTGGTTCCCTTCAATATGGTTGAGCTAAATGGGGCTGATGCGCGCGTCATGCTCGTGAACGGGGGCCGTCAGTGGAGACTGG
Source organism: Sesamia nonagrioides (assembly GCA_017933935.1). Classification (NCBI taxonomy): domain Eukaryota; kingdom Metazoa; phylum Arthropoda; class Insecta; order Lepidoptera; family Noctuidae; genus Sesamia; species Sesamia nonagrioides. Next base: position 59,951 of record JADWQK010001453.1, read on the forward strand.
TCATCTCTTAGCTGCCAGTGGGCTTAATTCATTTTTATATTTTAATTAATTTTACATTGTGCTCACATGATAGAAGCAACATAAATATATAACGAAGAAATGTAACCCATATATTATGATTTTAAAAGAGTGTCCATGGAGTTTCTTGCACGTTCTTCTCGATAGAGATCTACGCTTTGGAACGTGCAATTTAGCTTCACTTTTCTTGAACTGACCGACATTGACTATTCAAAAGTACCAAGTGATGGTTAATTTGAAATAAACGATTTTGATTTTGATTTTTTTGATTTTTTCTAGATAGATGATTTTCAAAAAAGTAATAATTCTACTTCCTACTAATGTAATCAGTTTATTTGTTTAGATATTTATGATTTGCATAGAACCCTTAACCGATTTGAATGAAAGATGACACACATGTAGGTAAGCTAATTTCCTTTTAAGTTAAATTTTTAGATACATATCGATACCGGAAATTTCAACTGTCGTAAAGGACATTTTACCGAAAATGAGTTATATATATATACTAGCTTTCCGCCCGCGGCTTCGCCTGCGTGGAGTTCGGTTATATCGCGCTTTTTAGATTTCCCTCGGGAACAACATATTTTTCCGGGATAAAAGGTAGCCTATGTTCTTTCTCAGGGTCCAAAGATTGTCTGTGCCAAATTTCATCAAAATCGGTTGAGAGGTTTAAGCAGGAAAGCGTAACAGACAGACAGACAGACAGACAGACAGACAGACAGACAGACAGACAGACAGACAGACAGACAGACAGACAGACCGACAGACAGACAGACAGAGTTACTTTCGCATTTATAATATTAGTATGGATTTGGAATCAGCGTTGCAAACTCTATTGATTGGTAGTTTTAAAAAAAAATCTGTCTTTAAAAAAAAAGTCTCTTCCGACCTGGCTTTCCAACATCTCTAGTGCGATTATTTTTACTATTTGGGATGTATCGTAAAAATATTTATCAATACGGGGCCTAAAGTCATGTTTCAATTATTTTAGAGGTCGTAAATCCTCATTTTTTAACGTTCATTTTAACTTTTTATACGACTACTAATAGTTAGTTTTACAGATTTAATGGTCAAATAATTACCACTCCAACTTATTTGACCATTTGTTGACTAACATAGAAGAAAAATTATGTTTTACTGAAATTTTCAATCGTTGCCCAATGGTTAGAATATTATTTAACCATTGAAGTTAACTACGGACCAAAATACGGGCCTAAGTTTCATAATAATAAAAGACTGAAAAGCTCACGAGGTTGTCGACATGTGGGAAGTGGATTCAGCAATCATTGTACCGATAGTCGTGACAGCTAATGGCTTAATAGCCAAGAGCCTCGACCAACACCTCAGGAGGCTCTCGTTAGGCAGCTGGATCAAGGGCTTGATTCAGAAAGCGGTACTGCTGGACACAGCTCGCATCGTCAGGAAGTTCCTCTCTCTGGAGCCCTGACCGCCGGTAGCTTGGACCCTGTTCCCGATACCGGTGGGCTACTATTTTTTATATTTTTAAATGTTTTTTATATATTTTTTTATGTAGAAATATTTAAAAATATAATTTATAAGTGTATATAATGGAATAAAAGACTGAATATACTGGTCATTTAATTAATACTTTAGAATGTAAATTTTTTGAGTTATAATCTCTTGAGGGCAAATATTGTTATTATTTTGGTTATTTAACCTTTATTATTATGTTCAAGTCTGTTCTGTTGTTTGAGTTTCATTAATAATTGTTAAACAATAGTAATTTGTTTACTGATTATTAAAAATAAACAGTATGTTTATTATTTATTACTAATTTCATATTTTATTGTTTACTTAAAAAGCTAAAGTCACTTTACAATTATTTTTTTCTCATCAGGTATTTTGTTTTTTACAGTAATACTTATGTTTATTTTTGACTTTAGTTTTATTAATGAACGATTTCTCCAAATAAGCTAAGACTGTTGCTAAGGCTGTTGTGTGTCCATACTTGAAAGCATTATAATGTATGTGTTATGCAGTTGATTTGAAAGTGACTAAGTAGTAGTGAATACCTACGCAAAATTGTGTTGACAAATGCCTCAACTTTATTCATTGGTTGAATTCCACAAAATGTGTTTAATACCTGGATTTCATCCATCTTTCTTTTTTTGTAGGGCTATCACGTAAAATTTATGTCGACATTTTAATGTTTTTTCGAAATACCAAGTTAAAACGCATGTTAATTTAGTATTTTTGTGATTCTACTGAAATATGCTGCAATAGGAATCCATCCCTATAAAGTGCGTATGTTTGTATGTCTGTCTGTATGTATGTGCCCGAAGTTGCTCAAAATCCTCACCACTATAGATAATCATATAGATCTGGACGCGCTGAGTTCAAAAAAAAAAAAAAAAAAATTGTCTCGGTCCTCCATTAATATAAAGTGCGTATGTTTGTATGTCTGTCGGTATGTATGTATGTGCCCGAAGTTGCTCAAAACCCTCACCACTATAGATAATCATATAGATCTGGATGCGGTGAGTTCAAAAAAAAAAAAAAAAAATTTGTCTCGGTCCTTGTAAATAAATAGCATGTAAAAGTCGACAATCATGTAAATAACAGGAGATTTGTAAAACGTGAGTTGTGATAACCCTAAATTGGTTTGTTTACCTCTATTTTTTATGGAGCTTGGCGAGAATATAGTATTATATTATATTGTTTTTCAGATTTGAGATTTACAAAAAAGTACAACACATAACAGAAACAATGATTTATAATCAAAAACACAATTTTATAACCTTAAAAATAACTGACACAAAACTCTTGACCGTGTGCCGTCCTCGGCTGCATCAGCACCAGCAAGATCTTCATCTGAAGCACTGAAGCACGTACAGCGTCTGCTCGCCAACTTCGTCTGAGCGACTGGTCGGCGCAATCTAAGTACCATTGTACCAAAGGGTCCAGCAGGAGCATCTGGAGTGAGGTTGTCGTCATCGCAATCTGCATGAAACAAAGTCATTGAATAATCATGACGATATTTGAGATTGCCTATTCTTTTACTTTTCACACGATGAGGGCCTTGACCCCTAAACAAAATAAACTCTAAACAAAGACGCTTCACTTTCAAAAGGATGCATATTTCTTCAGACACGTGTCTCTTTCATGCTCATACTTGAACTTGTAGTCCACACGTTGAAAACGTGTACCTAGGACTCAGCCTGCCAGGACAACGCCTGATACACATACATAGTACCTACACGTAACCCGCGACAACACCCGATGTGCATTTAAAGAAGACTTCCAGGACAACACCCGATGCGCACACAGTACGCGTAACCCGGGACAACACCCGACACCCACACTGGTTACATATCTGCCAAAACCAGGCACTCAGGAACCAGGACGACAGCTGTCAGAGCGCACTCCAACTGTGCTGCTCCAGCCGCCTGTTCAGCAACAGTCTCAGCACTTTCGCGCGCCCAGTAACAGTATAAGCATTGTCGCGCGCCCCGCACCAGTCTCAGCACTGTTGCGGGCCCAGCAACAGTCTCGTGTATTTGCTAAATCAAAATTTCTTAAAAAATAAAAGTGATAAAATTAAAGATTTAAATAATAAAGTAAAAAGCACTTGGAAAATTATTAATAATGAAACTGGCAAATCTATTAAACAGGATAAACAATTTGACATTATGGTCGACAACAAATTAGTTCTTATAGCCGCTAACGTAGCTGAGGCATCTAATGAGTTTTTTTGCTAATATACCAATAGTTACAACTCGCTCCCTAAATTCATCCCGATCAAAAGAATCGAGAATCTTTTGCATAGTAGGTAATGTATCTAAGTGTAAGTAAGCAGTCGTCTGTTTCACTTTGAACATGTTGATAGTATATAGTTCAGTTTGAGTCTTCATCTTGTGTTTCAGCAACTAACGAGCAACTTATAATTTTATTTTTTATAGCTTGATAGCTTAATTTCTTATATTAACTTGCTGAGAGGTTTGGCGCTGCACGCCGAGATACAGGTTATACCTAGTTCGGTTGCAGATGCTGGACTATTATGTACCGTATGTTTTATTTATATAGTTACTATGTTTTATGTCGTTTTGTAGTTTGATATTTATTGGTGAATAAATTTATTATTATTATTATTATCATTTCTTTCAGCAACTGACGAGCAACTGAGACTCGTTTCTCAGCAACTGCGAGGCTTTGTACGTCAACCCTTAAAGTTTTTGCCCATCATGGCGCATGCGTCATTTCATCGACCTCCTGGCAGGCCGCTTCTTACCCAGCAGCGGCAGCAGCCTGGCACAGTTCTCTAAAGTTGTGATAAGTGATCGGTCGCCTGATTGACAACCAATTTACCTACTATTCTCTAACAAGTAAGGGTGTTTATTATGTATTTATTATTTTTTCGTTTTTATTGAGTTTTTAACAATTAAAAAAGGAACTTTTATGAGAATTGTAAGTTGATTTTGGTGATAGCATAATTATTAAGTTAACATAAGTTTGTTGTGATCTGTTTAGGATTACTTATAATTATCTTCATACACAGTTGTTTGTGAAATATTCGCATTGCTAGTCATTATATCTCAAAACGTTTTTGTCACCATTCTTTATTTAATCAACGAGTGTTCTCCGCTGAACTTATATCGACAGAGGGTATAAGCTTTTGTGAATGGTATCCTAATACTAATCTGACGGTATGTTTTCTATCATTTCGTTAATTTGCATAGACATAGGTGACATAGGACTAAAGGCGTTTTCAGTTTTTAATGCAAGATTGGCGGGCGCCAATGACCGCGCATTGCAATACGCGTGTGCAGTTATAGTGGACATTCAACTTTGCTGTTATTGGTTCTTGATAATGGATCGATGTCATATTGACAATGGGAAACAGATTACATCAAAAGCTTACTTTGATGCTATGGTTACTTACTTTTCTTTTAAAGTATTAAGTATATCGTTTTGCAGAATCGGGGTGTCCTGTAAATTTGCAATTTAATAAGTATAAGTTGTGCCAGAAAGTCTTTCATTCAGTTAAAGAGGACAAAAAATCTGAATTGCTTCCAATTCAAATTTTTTGTCCTCTTCTCTATTGAGTTTTTTATTTCGTTTATTTGCTGTTATTTTTTATACCTACCTACCTATATTGATATTAATTATTTTTTCATATACAATGTCAATTACTTGTAAAATATTCTATTATTTTAAATATTGTGAATCTGAAGACCATGTGAGTGGTTTAATTTTTTTTTTGTTTTTTTTTTTGTCGTGACCTGAAAGTTGAGTGATATATGTGCCTAACCGAATGTCCTTTCTTTGGTATTGTTCGTCTTACCGTTGTGCCCCTTCAATTTTTAAGGTTGAGCTGTTAGATATCTGATAAATTCGGACATTGCCATCAAAGTATTAAGTAATATACATAATAGGCAGCGTAGCTCTCAACATAATTAAGTAGTTCTTATTTACACAATGTGTTTAGTATACATTAATGCTTTACTATTTTATTTAAGGTGATAAAACGCGTGTCAGCTAGTCACGGTTCTCACTATTGGACTACAACCGCGCATTAAATTCATTCTCAACAAATAAAAATATTTATTTTTTTCAGATACCAACGCGTCTCCTAAAACGGGTGAAGATGGTCAACTTCGATTTTGAGACTGCTGATGCCACTGTGAGTTCTTATTACCCCTGTCTTATTCTTTTTTATTATTTTAGTGTACTTATTCTAGTTCTCATATAGTTCTGCTGGGAATGCGAGTTCTGTCCTTGTTGCTTAAGCTAGCGCCATCTGTTTGCAGAGTATAAGAAAAAAGACCGACATTATAAAGTGAAATGAATGCAACTGAACCTTTGTATAACTAGCACTTAGACTGAAAACCTTTTGAAAAGCGTAGTTTTGGAAAAATTGTTTTTCACCTATCTAAATAAATGGTCTTCTGTTAAGTTTCTTCACCCAAGATATATGTTAGTATTTATAATAAAAACAAATTTCCTTCCCCTTCCGTTTTCATAAGACTGTCTGAGCTAACTCCCACATTTTGAAAAAAAAAAAAAACTTTATAGCTTTATATTGTTTAAGTCCTGTATGTGGGATCAGTTTACAAAAATCTTCTGCAAAATTTGCGTTGTCTTTTGTCAGTGTAGGTAATTTTATTTTCCCTTATTCGGACATGTCATTATTAGCTAGTCCAAAGAAATATTTTTACCGCCATCATATGCTTAACGAATTTGTTTCGAAACATTCGTCATCAAGAAACGTAACTTTGTTTTTAACGAAACGAACCATCCTTCGTAAATGATTGCAAAACAAATCCGTTAAGTGAATGCTCGACGTATGCGGAAAATCTGTAGTTCATTGTTTAGGAAAATTGGTATTAGTTATAATCTATTGCTCTTGCTCTTTCAATACCTTGTTTGCTGAAGCAAATATGATAATAAGTGACACTTCTGTTAAATACATTATCGCGAATCCAATTGTGCGAATTGATGCTTACAGCAAATGACCGGGCCCTCTTATAATATAAATACAGGATAAAATTTTATCCAGTGCGCAAACTTTGTCAACTTATAGCTAAATAAGTTTTATAGGTAAAAACATTATTACTTTGGTATGTTTTAGTACAAAAAAATAGTTATTGATAACGAAAGATGTTTAATATGAAATCGATGTTATGGTCACCGCACGCGGTCCTATTCATTGTCGGCGGAGTGGGGACGGCGGGAACATCACAGGAACCCCGCGCGCCCGCGCGTTCACTATGCGGCCATAATATGCTAATACTACGATATTGATATGAATAATTGGTGTCTCTCATTAGCTGATTTTAGGGCGGACAAAAACATGATTTTTTATTTTAAACTAATAATGCAGATTTGTTCTGCTATTGATTCTGAGCCACCCATTTGTTTTTGCGCACTCGAAAAAAAGTTTCCCTGTATATAGATACAGACGACAGCAGCTCAAGCTACCCCAAACTGAAAAATATTCACAATCAACCTTGAACCTTGATGCTTTAGAGATAAAGTTGAAAATCTAATAAAGAAATCTGACAGATCGTAGTAGCTTGATGTCCAGGCTTTCGTCTGTAACTACTTGCGCTTGGCTTCAATCATTAATTTCTCTCACGTTCATTTCTATTTTTACGTAAATGTATTCGTACATTGTGAAACTGGCCCGACATTTGAACTATAAAAGTTAAAAGTTTAGTGAGAATGACAAAGATACTTCGATTTATAAGATGTTAGTTCATAATATATATTCTAAAATGTATCTGTTATCATACAATTTAAAATTTATCTTTTCCAGCAACTAATGAACGAGATTATTCGTATCACGCTCACCGAGTATAATGCTTTGGGTTAGTATGTAATATAAGTTTTAATTCGCTTCTACTTTGCTCTCACACAATTAGTTGAATAATTTATTTCAAATAGGCACATTAAGGTACCTTTAAATTTACGATAAATACAATCAAGCTGTGCTTCCAAAAAATTAGTCACGAATGGAGAATAATGCGCAAAAAGCCACCGTTTCATTTTTAAGGCTTTTTTAAATATTTGCAAGTTCAAATTTACAAAAAATAGAATTTTGATGTTGAAATCTGTAGTGCTCACAGAAATCGCTACGATTTCTGTGGTAGTGCTGGTTTCGAACTTTCGATTCATTCCCCCTTATTCATAAACCCAGCTTGAAGTTAACTAGTGTTTACCGATTCTTAAACCATACATTTTTGACCTTTTATCGTCACTTATTTTAAATCATCCTTTATGAATAAACACCATACTGTTAAAGGGGTTTATGAATAAACACCACACTGTTAAAGGGGTTTATTCATAAACGATGATTAAAGTTAACAGTCCACACCCGTCACCCCTCTACCCCACTCGTCTCTTGTGTGTTAAAACCGTTAAATTCATTTTTCATTTTAAAATGTACAAAAATACACTATTTGCGTTTGGTGCATCCACAGGTTAATTTTAGTTGAAGACGATCAGACAATATCAATTTAATACAATCACAAAAAAAAATTACTGGTTTTGTGTGATATGGTGCTCATACTCTCTGCAGTTTTTGCAGTTTCTCCTCATATGTAAACTAGATTTAAATCTGTAACTCGCATGGTAAGGAAGACTATTAAGAGTGGACTCTAGTGCTGAGGAATTTGAGAAATAGGTATTTGAAGAAACTATTGCCGTCGCGCCGCTTTCAACCTTTCCCCGTAAAGTGCGAAAGGGATAGTAGCAACGCAGGCTGATTTTACCTACAATAACGTTAACCAAAAGATGTTTCGTATTCCGCTGTTTTCTTTTTGAAAACACGACAGATCTCAATCATTTTTATATAAAAAAATAGAGGATGAGTACACCTATGCCACAGTCTAAAAATCATACAGTTGTCCGACGAAGACGTCTAGACAGAGTAATCGTGCGGGGTGTCAGGGACGAGACGCAGGTAAGCGGCACCCGAGCTGCGAACAAAAGTTTGTTCGTAGCTCGGTATCTATCATTAAGGGCTAACGCGTGTTTGTTTTTTTATTTGTTTGTTTTAGACATTGATATGAATGTCAATTTTGAGTATAATTGGGGTGCTTGTTACGAAAAAGCCATCCTTTTTGACATTCAAAATGGAGGACGTCATTTTTTTATAATTCGATATGAGTGTCAATCTTAAATATAATTGGGGTGCTTGTTACGAAAAAGCTATCCTTTTTGAAATCCAAGATGGCGGACGCCAATTTAAATGTATATTTACCTGATATGGGTGTTAATTCCAAGGTGGATTGGGGTGCTGGTTACGAAAATACCATCTAAATAAGTTAAATCTGTCTCGAGTTGTTCCCTTAGTAAAAGTAGCAAATTAATTAAATATAATACAACTATCGATGTTGATCTGCAATAAATAAATAATTTCATAAATATTGTTTATTTGTGACAACCCTGGTCGATGCGTTACTGTCTAGACGATGTCGGCATTTTACACGAGATCAAAGGCGTCGACCTACTGTATGATTTTTATAGTGTGCCTTAGTGGATTATGAAACATCATATTTCTTTTATTAATTAAGTTATCGACAAAATCAAATAATAGGGGCGCGTATAATCAAGGTATAAAATTGTAGAAAGAAAAAATCATTGCTTTAGAAGCGTTATCCACGAAGAAAACAGCGGAATACGTTTTTATGACGAAAACGCCACTAGAGTCCCCTCTTAAATTAGAATTTAATACCTATGCTTTTTATTATGTTGGTTTCAGGAGAAAAGATCGCTCAGCCATGCCCTGAAGATGAACAAGAGATGGTGGACGAGATGATGGAGAAGTACTTGGACAATGAACGTATCCTGGATACGTATTTTGAAAAACTGAAGGCTTTGCTGAAGAAATCGCCTCCAGGACAGAAGGAACTGGCAATGAAACAACGCCAGATTGAGAATCTGATCAAGAAAAACGGTCTGGAGTAAGGATAAGCAGCGTTGGAGAGTCACCACTGGACAGTTTGACATTTTACTTTAACAAATGTACTTGCTAGTTTTGTTCATCCTTTAATTCAGTAAATTGTACAAAAATTCTTTGTCGTACTTTTTAATTCCATTACTTTTATTTTTTGTGTTTTTTTTTAAAACTGCCTTGGATATGTACACTTGAAATGATCAATTTATTAACTACTAGCTGTTGCCTGCGACTCCGTCCGCGTGGACTTCAGTTTACAGCGCGCGGTAATTCCCGTAAATTAAAAAGAGCTCAGTTGATATAAAATAAGCGCCTGTTAAAATAATGGTAACAATAATGTAGTTTGTCCGCGCTCTGCGACTGACGCAGCGACCCTCGGGGTTGCGACAATCATCAACAGGTTCCGGCAATTGGGACTCGAGGTGGCCTTGCAGAAGTCCTAGGCCATGTGCTATCATGGTCCTCTGAACGCGCCACCGTCGGATTCCCACATGACGGTAGGAGGGGTTCACATCGGCGTCGGGGCGACGATGAAGTACCTGGGACTCGTCCTCGTGTAAGGTGGCGTATAATGACGAGCAAATGAAACAAGTGAGCTTCGAGAATACACTAACTATATTGAATAGGACCGAGATTCCGCGGCTTCGGCGCGGATCTCAAAAAAAAAAAAATTGGAAAATAGTTTTTTTGAACTCAGCGCACCCAGATCTATATTATTATCTATAGTGGTGAGGCTTTTGAGCAACTTCGGGCACATACATACAGACAGATATACAAACATACGCACTTTATAGGGATGGATTAGGAGCCTAATATACAATATGTAAAGAAAACCCTGTCCGATCCTTGAAGGTATTGTTATAACTGATTCTACTAATGACCACAAAGCCGGACAAAACCTAAAAAAAATCCCTTAAAAATAAATATTATTTCGCAAATAAATATTATTTCGCAAAAAGAGGTAACTTAATACATGTTCTATGTTCTATGTTATTCGTTTGGTTTCCGCACTCAGTCCCTCCAGCGGACCATTGTGCGTGGACCATGGCGGCCTTTGGCGGTTATTCCAACCAGCCCACCTCCCTCCAGAAGCCCATCAGGTCTCCTAGCCTGTTGAGAACATCTGTGTAAGATCTTGGTGCTCCTATGGTTTCGTTTCTAATTTGCGTAACGCCTGTACACTCGAAGAGTACATGCGCAACTGTCTCGTCAGCCTCTATGCAGGCTCTGCACAGAGGGCTGTCTGTTATGCCTATTGTGTGGAGATGCTTATTCAGCGAGCAGTGGCCCGTGATGATCCCCGTCATCAATCGTAGGTTCCTCCTATCCAGGCGCAGCAACCTTTTGGTTAGCCTGTCATCCAGAGATGGCATGGCCTCCCTGGACTGCCTGCAGCCCGGTGACGAGGACCACCAAATCTCCGCTTGTTCGTAGGTATGCTTTTGTAGCCATCTGCGTATTTGAATAAAGGGAATAGGCACAATGGGCTCCGGTCCGCTGACCAACGCGCTGGATGCCCTTCTAGCCAGCTCGTCAGCTGCGTCATTGCCCAGTGAACCGCTGTGACCCTTTATCCACTGTAGTGTCACAGTGTTGCGGTTTGGTACGGTTATCCGTTCCAATGCATCGTGGCACTCAAGTATTAGACTTGATGTGATGCATCCCTGCTTTAGGGATTGGAGGACGGAAGCACTGTCAGTGAGTATGCGGACACGCGTGTCCGCAACTCCTCTGGCTTTTATGGCTAGGGCCGCCAGAGTTATGCCCACACACTCTGCTTGATAGACTGTGTTGAGCATCCCTAGCGGTCTGGATATATTTATGTTGAGGTCTTGTGAGAACACTCCAACGCCCGTTCCTTGATCGGTTTTCGATCCGTCGGTGTATACTCTCAACTCCTCCGGTCCTGAGTGGTCGCACTGCTCTTCTTCAAGTACTATCTGATAGTGCTTTTGAAAGCAGTACTGTTTTGGTACCCTGTCATTGGGTGCTTGTAGCATTGGCCGCCTCTCGATTGCATCCAGCATCAGGCGTGTATGTTTGACCCTGGAGTCTTTGCTCAGGGTTCCCGATAGGTGGAGTCTGAAGGCAGCCAATGTCGCTTCTTCCCTCACAACGAGGTGAAGGGGGGGCAGTCCCAACATCGCCTGCAGGGCGGCAGTAGGCGTGGTTCTCATGCAACTGGTGATTGCCACACACGCCAACCTTTGTAGTTTCTCGAGGTCTTTTTGGGCTGTGCTTAGACTAGTTCTTGGCCACCAGACTAGTGAGCCATATATTATAATTGGCCGGATGACTGTGGTATTAAACTTAATACATGTACGGTAGGCAATCCAGACGCAGGCGACGGGGGGCAGAGCACGCGTCACGTGGTCGCATCGCTTATAATAATACCGTCATAATGGTGTTGTCACTTTTTAAAAATTACCAAATTTCGGGGAAGTTGGAATTAATTAGCGGGAAAAAAGATTATTTCAAAATTCATTAGTATTGTTACTATGATGATTACGTAAAATTTTATAATATATTTGGTCGTGTGTTTACCAAACCTTTATTACCCTTATGGGTCGGACAGGGTTTTCTTTACAGGTTACCTTACAAGTACATCACACCTTTCCCTTTAATAAAAAAAAAAGAATAAGAATAGTCTACAGTTATACTAGATTATACAACGTGTAACATAAAGGGTATATACATAACAGAGGCATGGCATCTTTACATGATATCAAACGATATTGGAAGGGTTTTTAATCCTATCTCTTTATGTTAGGAAGTTATGAGGAAAAACACCGCCTGTGATAGGCTACTATCATAGTAGTCGCACAGAGATATTGAAGACATTTATTGGATTTTGGAAAGTAATGTGACGGGTAACGAGTAGTTACAAACGTATGTAGTGTCCTGCCACGTTTGCTAAGATTTGATTTCAAGATACACACGAAACCGAAATTTTGGTACTTACCAATTTTTTGAGTATTTTATTTTGAGTAGAAACCCTTCCGACATCGTTTGATATCATCTAAAGATGCCATGCCCTTGGTATGTATATACCCTTTTTGTTACACGTTGTATACCTAGCTTTTATGCCTTAATTATATAACTGGATTATATACCTTTATTGAAGTCGAAGTGGCCTAGTGGTTAAAACACCAGCCTCTCAAGTATGAGTGCGCGGGTTCAATTCCAGGTCAGGCAAGTACCTACCAATGTAACTTTTCTAGAGTTACATGTAGGTACTTTCTAAGTATATCTTGGACACCAATGACTGAAGGTGAAGGAAAACATTTTAAAGAAAATCGCCAACTCGCATTGAGCTAGCGTGGTGATTACGCTCGATCCTTTCTGTATGAGAGGAGACTTGTGCCCAGCAGTGGGACGATAAAAAGGTTGATAATGATACCTTTATTATATACCTAGTTTATATACCTGCACAGGGTATATCTGGTTAGTCAATTATTCATGACTAGCTGCTGCCCGCGGCTTCGCACGCGTGGACTACAAGTAATATCACAGCGGGATAAAAATTAGAGTACTTAAGTTGTATTATATTTTATTTTTTATGGTAGTAAAATATAACAGAAAATATTATCTAGCTAGTACTACTATTTATAACTATAATGCCTCTTTATAAACAATATTCGATGTGGTCTGGTTTGGAACGTAAACAAATAGTTTGTTTGGTTGACTCACACGGGAGAAAGCCACATAGAGCTGGCCGTGTGAGAAACAGCCGACGCTGAGATCTACGCCGGCAACACGCAGCGTCTGGCCTTGGGCTTTGTTTATGGTCATAGCGTAACATAAGCTCACTGGGAACTGTACGCGTTTGAAATTGAAAGGGTAATTATTGGGAATCAGTGGAATTCGTGGTATAAAGACTCTTTGACCGGCGCCACATCCCGACAAAATCTCCGCTTCTATAATGTTACGCTGCAGAGAAATAACTTTCAGTCTTGTCCCGTTGCATAATTTTGGGGGACTTAGATTTCTTAACAAAATAATTGGGACGCCAATTTTTAAAGTAATGTTGTGAGCTGGAAGTCCGGGAGCGCTCAGAGAATTAAGAAATTCAACGGGATAATTGGTAGCGTCATCTTGCTCCATTACTCTATTGATAGAAGTATACTCTACTACTTCTCCTTCAACATGGTTGAGTATATCCAAGTTGATTCTTACTGCTTGGTCATTTCGCGGAGTCAAAATTGCTCTTTCGCAAAGCCATAAGTTCTCATGACTTGTTATTTGATTTGCTTCACCATATACGGAGGAGATAAGTTCTTCAATTGAATTAACAGTGTGGCAGAGATTTTCAGATAATACAATTTCCCCTTCTTCTTCCGGATATGTTCCTTCGCCAATTTTCAGCAACAAATCAGAAAATTCCTGAGCGTTTGTGTTACCTCCTGTTCGCGCCCTCATGTTCACCGTCAAGTGCATCCTTGTGATGTGTCGCCAAAGACTTGAGCTCTTTAAGCATGCTCTTAACTCGTCGGCTTTTGTTCCTCGTGGTACTACTGGCAGCGTTTGTCTAAAATCCCCACAAAACAGCATCGTTACGCCTCCCATAGGTTGGTCATTTTGACGGATATCTCTGAGAGTTCTATCAACTGCTTCTACAGCTTTTCGGTGTGCCATAGTGCACTCGTCCCAGATAATTAAACAGCAATCGCGTAAAACTTTCGCTTTATCACTGCTTCTAGAGATACCACATACAGGATGATCACTTATGTCCAAATCTATGGGGATTTTAAACATTGTATGAGCAGTTTTACCGCCGGGTAGCAAAGTGGCTGCTATTCCAGACGACGCTACAGCAAGAGCTATTTTGGCTTGTGCTCGTAATTGTGCCAATATTATTTTAGTGAGAAAGGTTTTTCCCGTCCCACCAGGTGCATCTAGAAATATAATTTCTCCTGTAGCATTCTCAGCACTGTGACATACTCGGTCAAATATAGTGCGCTGTTCTTCAGTAAGACTGTGGACTCCGGTTCGTAACGTTTCAGCTAATTCAGCTGGATCATAATTTATTTCTGCAGCGTATTCTCTATTAATACGTTCCCCTTCTATGGTCGGCGCTGGCAAACCATACTGAGGGAGAGAATCACCACCCATAGATGTAACTAAATCTTGTACAGCTACTAAGCATTGATTGATAGCAATATCTCGTAATCTGTGGTTAAGGTCACCGTCAATATTTTGCATTATATTCCTAAAAAAGTCTTCCCCTAGTCTATCTTGATATTTTTGCCACAATTGCTCAGCATTTGAAACACCACAAAATACCAGTAATACAGCAAATAAATGACGCAAGCGGTGTGGACAATCACTGATGCATGCATCGGCTAGGGCGTCATCCCAATGCTGGTCATCTTCGAGTAAATTTCGGGCTCGGCAAGCATCTCGATAGGTAGGATATTGGACACCATTGACCGTTCGAAGGTCGGCAAATGAAGTAGGCCCCCGCACTGTATGCAAAAGCAGGCGCATATAGAAGCACTCTGCATTATTTGGGTGGACCGTGTACACTCTACCTATGGCGTGTTCTTTATATATACCGGGAATACCATCTACAGCTCTGCCACGCCTTCTTCGGTTGAAAACGCCTTGTTGCTTATTATAGGTGTAATACGACGGAACTTCCTCGTACAGTAGAGTTTTGGCGAATTCGTCGATTTCACAAAGCCGAAAGAATGCCAGCAAAGTAGTTTGTCTTGGGGTTTCTAACCGTTCTGCAACATTATCAGGGTTGAAATATATTCTTTGTCCCCCCTCGAGATGAATATCTAGATGTGTCACTGGTGGCGATCTTTCATGAATTGGAAAACTCAAAATGCGCCATACCGCCTCGGAAGAGCTAATATATCTGCCTGCCTGAAATCTAGTTATTTCGTCATTTTCAATATGTCTAAAAGCAAACGTGGCCTGGTCACTGCCTTTATTTACATATTTGCATATATATTTAATAGATTTAACGCTATTGCACATTTCTACATTGATATGTCCTTGAAACGTTTTGCTGAGTACGGGTGAATAGGGCACGACCCATCTATTATCGATAACTACTTCATGTCCATTTGATCTTATTGTAGCCGTAAACCCACCATGCTCGGGTGACCGTCGGCGGTAAGATGGATAGCCGTCTTCACCCGTTATCGTGTGCTCTGTCAGTGCTTTAGGATATCTCTTAGAACAGCGACCGTCTTTCATGCACGGAGAGTTTCTATTCATTGCCCCGCACGGTCCGTGCACCATGTGTGTTTTTATGATGTCATACAATACAGGATCCTGGTTACGATCCGGAAATTCAGCATTTATCAATTTGTCGACATCGTTAGGACGAATTTTCTCCTCTAGCCATAGCAAAATATGTGCGTGAGGCAAACCACGCTTTTGCCATTCTACGCTATACATATAGCACAGAGCTGATCCAAATACATTTTGTTTAGTGAGCAGGTTTATCATCAACTTGAGCTTTAAATGGAAAACCCTTGCTATTATGTCATGACGATCATACGACTCTTGATTTTCAAAGAGTTCCTCTGTTATTTCTGTCCATTTTGGATTCGTCGTGAATGTAATAAAAAGGTCAGGTCGGCCATATTTTCGGACATAACAGAACGCGTCCTGCGTACGTTCGTGCATGTAACGGGGCCCGCCTGTAAAACTGGATGGGAGAATTACTAATCGCCCCAGATTTTCAGTACCACTGTCGTTTTGCATAGCATCTCTTAGGTGCACATACTCTTCAGCACGTAAGCGTCTTTGGTTAGTGCGTATATATACTAAGCGTTCTGTCTCAATTTTAGCGTACATATCTACAATGAATTGGCTGAACAGCCCACGAAATCTTTGCAAGTGAGCAAAGCGGTTTTGTCGTATTTGCAGCAGGTATGCGTAGAATTGTTGTGCTGTAATTTTTTTTGTTAAGTTAGGTATTCTCGTTATAGGGTTAACTTGATGCAATCCAAAGTTGTATCCGTCTTCCCCGTGACAATAAATCAAGGGGTATTGTAATGCATCGTAAGACCGATGGGTTTCACAAATACGGTGCAGGTGGTCGTCTCGAGTACGTAGCACGATATCACGCCGCTCGCATTCTTGGTCCACTAAAACAGCTGCAACTTCATTTGCGACAGGGGCATTGTATCTACCTGGATGTCCATCAATGGGTCGTTTGTCTGCGCTTATAACAAATTTAAAATCATCGGTTTGCCCTTGCGGAACAGACTCCAATGCAGCTTTAAAACTATGCACATACGGGTTGATTTCATGCAGCAAATTTTGAAGCAGGCAAATCAAATTATTGTTAAGTTGCGGAAAAATTTGGTTTCTTATATTTGCCTGTTCATTATAATCAGATATGAAATATATTTGAAGAAACTTGGGTTCGTTTTCAGGCAGTAAAGAACCTATTAGGTGGTAAACCTGCCCCTGAACCTTAAAGGTGGGCATAAATGGCCCTTCCGTTATTTTCTTTGCACCAAACGATGTCATCTGGAATGCATTATTATATGAACGAATATTTTCCAAGAAGTGTTTAGATTGTGGATGATCTCCATTTAGCAGCGCTTTTAAAAGTTCTGGCGGCTCTAGAAACAATGAAATATGTACTTTTCCACTCGCACAACACATTCCGCTGGTTTCTTTTTGCCATCTGAGAGCTTCACAAAAATCACATTTTAAAATCATTCCACCCACAAATGAAAATGAAGCATAATCAATTCTGGGTGAGTATGTAAACCCACTTTTTTCTTTTTCTGTCCAGTGGTATTGTTCGTCAGAATCAAGGTCAAACTCTTCAGATGAAACCGACCTTCTGTTGAGTAAGTGTCGAAGTCGATCGGACTCCAAGCGTGCTTGACGTTGTTCTTCTGATTCATGCTGTCTTATTTCATGTATTCTCTCTCTTTCTCTTAGTAACGAATCCTCACGATCCTGGCGCATAAGCTCATAGTTTTCCCTGGCCAATTCTAATCGTTGCTGGTGTTGATCATCCCTTTCTAAAGCACTAATAATATTTTGACGATATCGAGCGTTACTTAAGCGTTCCTCACGTTGGGTAAAAGTTTGTGAGGCATAAGATAATGTATGGCGCTCGCGATCAGCTGTTAGACGTACCTCTCCTTCTTGACTCGTTTCTGAGACTCGCGACAACGCATGACGTTCACGATCGGCTGTTAGTCGTTGCTCTCTTTCTACGTTGGTTTCCAGCGACCGAGAAGCAGACGTGCGGGTGCGTTGTGAGCTTAAGCGGGACTCTCTTTCCGTAAACGTCTCTGAGACTCGCGACAACGTATGACGTTCACGATCGGCTGTTAGTCGTAGCTCTCTTTCTATACTGGTTTCCTGCGACCGAAAAGCAGACGTGCGTGTGCGTTGTGAGCTTAAGCGGGACTCTCTTTGAATAAACGTCTCTGAGACTCTAGATAAAGAATGGCGTTGCCGATCAGCTGTTAGTCGGGCTTCACGCTGACAAAGATTTTCCATAGCGCGAGCAGTAGCCTGGCGGTGTCGAGTCGCAGTAAGTCTTGCCTCATGATCATCGTTACTTTCTTGGGATCTAAACAACCTAGATCTTTTAGCTTCTCTCGAGTACTGAGAAAGATTTGACCTTTTTCTAGGCATTGTGAAGAAACAAACCGTGAAAGTATTCGCCGATAGAAATATATATTCTTTTGAAAATTCACTTTGTGGTTATTTACGAAATAATCGGAATTATCACAGAATGACTTTCAAATATAAACAGATAGGTAACGTAGTTACAAAAACAATGCCTTTCGACGCTAGACAGCGCTGCATGTTAAACTTTTTTTACTCGACGCTACCATGGACTCTTCCGTGATTTTGTGATTTTCAACAATGGTTTTTTAACCATCCCACGGGAACCCTTTAATATTCCGAAATAAAAATTATCTAAGATGTTGACCAGGGATATTAGGTATTACCATGCAAAATTTCATTCAAATCCGTTCAGCCGTTTCGAAGATTAGCCCGTGCAAACAGACAAACAGACAAACAGACAGAGAAATAAGAAATTCTAAAAAATTTTTTTTTTTGTATTTTCCTTTTATTTACATCACCCTGACTTCGTTTTAAGCATTTTTTTCATTTGTACAGACATTCGACCTCTACGATTTTATTATATGTATAGATATAATTGGTTACAATGAATACAACATGAACTTAAACATTACATACAGGTTAAATATAATAATAACGAGAATGTACTGCAAAGAATAAAAATACTTAGAACTTCATTTTCGTGTTGTACTTAACATGAAAAGTACATAAGATATCACAAAAATGTAAGGAGTGACAAAAAATATAATTAATTAATATTATAAGGTTTAGTTCTGTTTTTATGTAATAGGGAGAGTAGTACGAGATGATCCCCTTAAGCGAGAATCGCTGTAAAATGCAAATTGTTTAAATTAATCTTAAAATAAAAGTATTTACTACTAGTATATGTATCTACCTAACTTCCCTCACATTTAAAACCCATATTATTAGAGATTTCATTAAAATTTTTCATTTTTTAAAAAACCTTCCAATGTAGTCATCTTGTACACCCATGTGGGTAAGATGATCCCCCAGGTAGAGGTAAGATGATCCCTATGCTCATCTTACCCCATTGATAAATATATATTTTTATGAAGAAAAAGGTTGTTAAAAACAAAACTACGCAATATTCAAACAAAAGTTAGTTAAGTAACATAATAAAATTAAATAAATCAACGTATATTATATAGTAAAACCTAGTAGCAAAAAATAAACATTTAAGTATGAATGAATAAAGAAAATAAATTAATATTCCTTCTTACAAATTTAAACGCTTTATGGCAGGTGTTGTGTGCTATCCCAGCACATGCTTCATGTCCCCATTTAATTTTTCACATAAACAACATTTGATCCATCTTTCACCCTTGTTATCACTTGAAAACTTTTCTGTGCAGTACAGACACTCAGTGTCATCTTTTTCAGACTCAGATGTGTTATATGACATTTTCTTTCTTTTATGTAACTTCCCTTTACCTACTTCTTTGCCTTTCTGTGTTTTTTTAGGTGCAGTCTTTTTCTTAATTTCATTATTCTTAGTTTTTTTATTCTCTTTTTCTGTTTTCTTGCTATTTTCTTCCTCTAAATAATTCCTGTACGGTGTGCTAGTTGAAACAGCCGTATGGGTAGTTTTCCTTTTTAACGTGCTTCTTTTGCCCACAATTTGTGGCAAAGATTTTAATGTAGAAGGCGTAACGGCAAAACTTGCGATATTATTATCATCAAGTGATGTCTCACTGTGGTTGACTGCATAGCTCATAGATGGGATTGGTGACAAATAATGACAACAAATTAATGGGGAAGTAGTTTTATTCACGCTAAGCGATTCCAAATCCAATCCAGCAACATTGTTAGCGAGCAGCCGCTGCTTATTGGGCTTAGCAGATGTATGTAACTGAGATGGTTCTTCATCTATGAATTCAGTATCTGAACTAACACGACGCCTTGACGGTTCCGGCAAATCCGGCTCTTCTTCGCCCAATTCATTTTCTGTGGTTGCAGCCGCAAAAATTTTGTATATGGAAGATATATTGTGTATGAAGGAATCATCTTGACCCAAGTCCCACTTTTTCATTAAATGTTTGCTAACATAACCGACACGCATGCGGCCATGTTCATGTTCTCAAATACTAAAATTAAGCATATTAGAAAGCCGCAAACACAACAGAAATCACATTAAAAATTGATTTAATAAAAGTAACATAAGCTCAAAGTCATGCCTAGGTTAGACCAGCTGTTACAAAATTTTATTTGTCCTCGTCAAAATTAGTCTGTCGCTCACACCGCCTTTACGATTTGACGGAAGGGGAGGGGTGTGCAGAGGTATGTATTACCATTGAAATCGACTAGATAACGTTAGTGGTTTCGGCACAATCGCAAAGGATCATCTTACCCCAAGGGATCAACTCGTACTACTTTCCATCTTTCTTTCTATTTTTCAGAATTTTCACATTGCAATCTAAGTCATCAAGTAGGTACTTCATAAGGTCCTAAATATACCTGTAGGATCCATTTTACTATCCGATACATTCCTTAAAAATAACAAATCACCCTTCTTATAATACTGGGCTTATATTAGAATCATAATGATGTTTTCTCTTAAATTTACTTTTAATTAAATTACTATGTGCATCCTTTTGTGCTAGTTGGAGGCTCAAGAGCATAATTATCATGAGTATATTATAAAGGATCTTCATCTACCTTCGTGACCTTCTAGATTTGTAATGTGTGTGTGTCATAGCGTTTTCCAAATACTAACTTATGCTGTATATACTTTGTCTCCGTATGTACTATATTATTATAACTGAAACACCAATAAGGCATCCAAGTACTCCACACACTTGGCTGATTCTCACAATGAATCCTTAAACACGCACCCATTGTTTTATGTTTGTTTTCCAGCGCCCCGATGTTCTGATGATGATAGGCTGTAGTGATTTTTAAGATTTGTCTTATTTTTTTCATAGTACCTACTTGACATAAATTCTAACTCATGATCGATCGCTATTTCTCTAGGTGTGCCATATCTTAAAATAAAATTTTCGACAAACGCACGGACTACACTTACCGTATCTTTGTTGCGCAAAGGGTACGCCTCTGTGAATTTTGATAACTCGCATTGTAAGGTCAAAATGTATTTAAAACCATTTATGTCAAGGGTTAATGGACCCGCTCATTTTCCCGTTAAAACATTGAGTTGTTATTCCAACTAATGCTAGGGATCGGTACTATTGACAGCTTACTCTAAAAATACAACCCTCACCCCTAACCTTCAAATTCGACCCTCACCATTGTACAGTCAACAAAATTGATCAGGTAGCAAACATGTGAGCTTAACGAAGACACGGTAGATTATTCGTTGGTTGATTTATTATTGAATTATCTCTATTACCGGATAAATTCAGTTCCACTTTTCCGCGGAATAGGTAAGGTTGGGATGGTAATGTGGGCGGGGCAGGCTTGCCACAAATGTGACACAACAGTCGTAGCTCAACGGAAACATGCATTCACCCCGTTTAGTATTCTTCAAACTACTTCGGAGACGGAGCTCTGTTTTGAAATGCCGCATTGTGCAATATGGCATGACTTTTTAGTCAGACCTGAAATATAGACCGAGGAGGTATAACTTTGCATCGGCAAGTCGAAAGTTTTTTTTTTTTTGCATTCAATGCCGCCAAAACACAAGCGTGTCTTTTCACCGCCAAAAGGAGCCCGTTCACCTCGGCTCCTACTTTTCGAAATGTATCCTTGGAGTGTTCCGACCGCCTTCAGCTTCTGAGAGTTGAGATTTCCTCGAACCTTAACTTTGGGCGGTTCATTGAGTCCAAGGCCAAGGTCGCTGCCAGGAAACTTGGCGTTATCGCAAAGGTCCGGCAGTACTTCACACCTGGGCAGCTTCTAATGTTATACAAAGCACAGGTCCGTTCGTGTGTGGAGTACTGCAGCCACATTTGGGCTGGTGCTGCTAAGTGTCACCTGGCCACTTTGGATTCGATGGAGAGGCGTGCGAAGAGGCTGATTGGTGACCCTGATCTAACTCGAGATGGTCTCCAAAGCCTAGAGCACAGGCGTAGAGTAGCCAGCCTTTCGGTGTTCTATAGGATGCATTTTGGGGAGTGTGCGAGGGAATTGCATAATTTAATTCCCTCATCTCCGTTCCACCATCGGACGACCCGTCGCGTCGTACTGCTGGTTTCCACCATTACATTGTTAACACCACTACGATCCGGACGAAGCTTTTCGCCTCCTCCTTTATACCACGTACATCGAGGGACTGGAACAATTTGCCAGCGGCGGTGTTTCCGTCGGACTACAATTTGAGTGTCTTCAAGGCTAGAGTGAATAGGCTCTTAATAAACTAGTGCCCTTTACCATCATCGATTGCGTCACTGCTTACCATCAGGCAGGATTGCGGTCAAGCGCTAGTTTATAATACCTATATAAAAAATAAAAAAAACTAGTCATTGTCGTTTCGACCTTTGCCCTGATTGGCCGAGATGCAGGGTCCCATGTTAATCGATAGAGAGGTGCCCATGTGATTAAATAAAATAATCGATAGAATTCAGGACTATACGTATGATGAACATAATGTTTGATTATTTTATACTTACTTAAAGATATTTTATTTTTAGTTTGACATATTTAAACAATGTATTACTCATTGAATAAATGTAAAGAATACTATAAGGGCCACGCCAGCTGTCAATTTTATCGTTATACTTAAACTATCGATACGGAATGCAATTGCGTATTGAGTACCTATATTAATATCGAAATTTTGGTCACCATAGCGTGTATGAGAAATTTGTGAATGTAGGTGTGTACGTCAAATGCAGAGCTTACGTTAATGGGACCACATATTATAAACTTATAATTTAAGTGCGAGTATTTATTTGTGTGCGTAATGCGCTTCTGTATTGGAGTTAAAGAGGGGAGACAAGCGGCAACACGCGTTCTAATACAACTCCCGAAGTATTTACATTCTAATGACTTTTAATTTTTCTGTGAAATTTTCCATTGATATTAATAATAATAATTATTATTATTTATTTTCAAAATTTATACAGACAGGCTTATACATAAGATAGTTTTTTAAATAGCTATTACATTATAGGTTCCTTCTGTAATAATTATGTTAATCCAGATTATGTACACAGGAAATAAAACTCTGTCTCTTAAACTAGGCTGACCTGCATCTTAAGAGACAGTGTTCGGCTAAGGAGTTTTTACATAAAACAGTACAATGATGGAACGGTGTTACTCTGGTTATTTAGTGATATTTAAATTTAACTAGATAACCAGAGTAACACCATATTCATTTCTTTCAGCCTGTGTTGTGAACTTATTTTAAAGCATTTAAAAGTTTGCCTCTTAAAAGCTCTAAAGTGAGCTCATCAACAAAATTATGCATGTCCTGAATTTTGCATACTTATTAATTTTAAAACAAAATGCTTTGACCACTCACTGAAGTCACTCAAAGGGCAATGGAGAGGGCTATGCTTGGGGTTTCACTGCGCGATCGAATCAGGAATGAGGAGATCCGCAGAAGAACGAGAGTAACCGACATAGCCCGAAGAATTGCAACTCTAAAGTGGCAGTGGGCTGGACACATTGCCCGTAGGACCGATGCCTGATGGGGCCGACGGGTTCTCGTAGACGTAGCGTGGGTAGGCCCCCGACAAGGTGGACCGACGACCTGGTGAAGGTCGCGGGAATCCGCTGGATGCGGGAGGCGCAGGATCGATCGTCGTGGAGAACCTTGGGGGAGGCCTATGTCCAGCAGTGGACGTCTTTCGGCTGAAATGATGATGATGATGATGCTTTGACCAAAACCGTTTTAGTCAGCCAACTGTTTCGTTGATTTGTACGGACGCCTGATGTGCTACTCCAGGTCCAACTAGGTACGTATACTGGATATAGTTTGACAGACAAAGGGTTTGAACCATTGATGCGAACCGAAATCTTTCCTTTTGTACTTGTAAGATCTCCATTCGGTTAACACTTTTGCGCTCACCCCTTTCGGCAGGAAATATCGACCTTAACCTAGAATCTCCCCTCACAGCTAATGTTTTGAGAACCCAGACCTTGAAACTGAACCTTACATCGCGAGATACATATATTTATTGAAAAATAGGGTTAAGTGTAACGGTTACTTTAAGGGTTGGACATTGTATTTTGCTTTTTGATGGACACGATGATGCAATGTGCGTGACAATTGGCATAACATCGGCTGCTAGCAGAAGTTACCAGCCACCAGACAAAGTCTTGCCGCTAAGCGCTCCGTCGCGTTCCGGCATGATGTCTGGTGAAGCCGTACGGAGGACGGGTCTGAGCAGTTGTGTTGCGATGTGTGCCGGGTACGATGCGTCAAATGTTGTTGTGTCGGGAGTTTGGTCGTAGAGGGTCTCCACATCAATCTGCCTCTGGCGCAGCATCGTTGGTCGTGTTGTTGGCTTTAACATTGCATCACCTCACTAAACTGCCGTCTTCCTTCCTATTCACTAAGTCTTTTTCATGTGAATGGGATTAATAAACCAGCGCGCTTTACCATCAACGATTGCATCACTGCTTACAGCTCAGGCGGGATGGCAGTCAAGAGCTAGTTTATAATTATTAAAAAAAAAAAGAATTTGTCTTTTTAATTGTGTGCACTTTGTAATTGTTTTCTTATCTATGTGAAAGAAACTGTAGTGCTGCTCAAGAGCATGTCGTGTGTAACCACCCGGTAATGGACGGGATGACTCATCATTACACCATCAGCATAGGTAATTAATATCAGAAAGTTTTCTTATACACTTATTGCAGTCTAAGAGCTAATGTCCATAATTAAAAACGTTTACATTTCTGACAGGATAAGATCAGACTGTGAACGTTCTTAAAATTATGTCATCATCTGCCAAGCCTTTTGGAGTTGGAGTCCAGTCAGTTTAACAGGATTCAGCTGAATACCAATATCATACACGAAGTACCTGCCTATTTGACGACCACAATCTATAGTTACTGAGTAATATATACCCTTTCATCATCATCAACCTTTTTATCGTCCCACTGCTGGGCACAGGTCTCCTCTCATACAGAGAAGGATTGAGCGTAATCAGCACGCTTGCTCAATGCGGGTTGGCGATTTCAGACTTCTCAGTCCAGGTTTCTTCAAGATGTTTTCCTTCACCTTTAGTCATTGGTGTCCAAGATATACTTAGAAAGTACCTCTAGAAAAGTTACATTGGTACTTGCCTGACCTGGAATCGAACACGCGCACTCATAGTTGAGAGGCTGATGTTTTAACCACTAGGCCACCACGACAAATATACCCTTTACATCTCTCATATGCGGTAAGTACGTCCTTATTACCCCCAAAAGGCGGGCGTTGTAGGTGACCAATTAGCGCTCTAGGGTAATAATGTAGTTAGAAAAGCCCTAGGGCGGTAAGGAATTTAAAAAAAAGCTTCTCAGTCTTTCAGAAAGTTTGCGTTCATCTAACCATCATACTGGCAATAGATATCAAGCATTTAGCTCAAAGACAAAAGACAAAAAAACTTGCCTTTGTAAGAGAATAATTGTCTTCAATTTTAAAATATATCGAACGATGAAGCTTAATTTCATTCTTGAAAAAAAAGCCGGAAATAGTTAACTTTTACTTTCAATATTGTTTGTTTTTGGGATTTTTTATAATTAGGTACGTGCTAATTAGGAAAAAATCAACATGAGTTCTGCAAGTGATGATGATATAAGCTGCACTCCCGATGCAATGAAAATGGAAACTGAAGCAGCAATTAACAGTATAGGTATTTTCTTAAAGTTCTAAAGAGAAATTATTCTTGTAATGCCGGTTTTTTTCAACTTACCTCACAATCAAGATGTAATGTATGTGTGTGCAGAGTAGTTAGCTCGAGGGTAAGCATCAATTACACCCTCGAACTATAGGCGCTCTCGCGGCGCTCACGCGCCTAATTATCTCGGGCTGCAATTGATGCCTTACAGCCCTTGACTACTAATCTACTAATGTAATATTGGTAGACCGAATGTCTAGACGACTGTCAGAAATTAAATCTACGAATGACAACGGGAACTAAGGAAACATGTATAACATAGGCGGAGGGATCTTGGTCTTTAAAGATTGTCACCCATCCACACGATAATCGCAGCAAGTGTATCTTAATCTGAGCGATCGACCAGTGTTGTTACATAAATTATCATTCATCATCATTCATAATTTCAGCCGAAAGACGTCCACTGCTGGACATAGGCCCCCCCAAGTATCCAATGATCCACAATGATCGGTCCTGCGCCTCCCGCATCCAGCGGTTTCCCGCGATGGTCGTCTAGGTTGCCCAGGTCGTCGGTCCTCCTTGTCGGGGGCCTACCCACGCTGCGTCTTCCGGTGCGTGGTAGCCACCCGTCGACCCCATCGGGCATCGGTCCTACGGGTAATGTGCCCATCCCACTGCCACTTCAGTGTTTCAATTCTTCGGGCCATGTCGGTTACTCTCGTTCTCCTGTGGATTTCCTCAATCCTGATTCGATCACGAAGTGAAACCCCAAGTATAGCCCTCTCCGAGAGGGCTACATAAATTAAACAGTTATGAATACTTAACGTACCAGGTACAGCCGAAATTGCAAAAATTATAATCAAAGTTTGTACTGACATCTATATTTTACCTACTTCCAGTATCATTTAATTCAATGCTAATTTGGCATAAACATCTCCACAATGCTCGCTCACCTCTCTTGTTATAAACAAAGGTAATCCTTGGACCCCATCTGTGTATGGGGTTCCCCTCGCTACAACGACGCTACAATTGTCAACCCTGACCCTGAATTGTAACGTTTATTTTGCTAGAATCAGCTCAAGCGTGCAAAATGGCCGCTATAAGTTGAGCAAGGTAGGGACAAAAGCATACGGTAAAATAGGGTGTATTGAGACAGGGGAGAATCGAGGCAAATATTTGAAAGGATTGCTTCCAGTCACCCCTGCAACTTTTTAATGAATAAGTCGAATGCAGTAGCCTGTTTTAAGGTTAGAGATCGCGGGTTCGAAACCCAAGCAGACACTTCATGTAAATTATTTAATTAGGTACAACTGCTTTCAAAACACCAAAAGAAAACATTATTAGGAAACTGGTGTGTCCGAGAACCAAATATTTGAAGACGTCTGACGTCCGTCAAATTGCTCTGAGCTCGCGTGGTGGATTTTAGCCCATTCCTTTCTACAGCAAACCTGCTGGGGCCACTGCTAGGACACGGGCATGCAACATTATAGGCTGATTATGATGATTGCCGAAATAACTTTAGTGTAAAGGGTTCTCTTAAAGGATTGAAGTCAATTGTGTACGTGTTGCATTATACATTGTGCAACTGTAGCAAATTATGTTCCCATAGGGTGAGTTAGCCGATAGACGAAGGACCCAGGGAGTCCAACGTTTGTCACATGGCCGAGTTGACGTTGTGACGCGTTCGCACACGCCACTTAGATGAGGAGAGCAACCGTGGAAAGGCAAAAGACGAACGCCTAGGTGGGTTTTTTAGCCGGTAAGAGTCCAGCACACCCTTCCGCCTCCCCGAGTGGGGGATAGTCCTTGAGGATTTTTCCACCTTCGGAAAAAAAGGTGAGTTACACAATACTGTAACAATAATTATAACGAAGGATTGGTTTTGAAAATTTCCACCTGTCTTTACATTCGATCTACGGTGTTTTGTGATTTTAAGTAATTCCCATTACTTTTTTAGGGTTCCGTACCTCAAAAGGAAAAAACGGAACCCTTATAGGATCACTTTGTTGTCCGTCTGTCTGTCTGTCTGTCTGTCAAGACCCTTTATCTCAAGAACGCGTGGACGTATCAAGCTGAAATTCACATGAAATACTCGGGTCTATTGTTCCTTTAAGCTGTGAAAATATCAAACTTCTAAGCCAAGCCAATCAAAAGATACAGCCGATATGTCGATATTATCAACAAATTTTCGACACTCGCAAAGGAATCAAAACCTACAGGATACTTCCCGTAAACTCAGAATCTTGAAATTTGGTATGAAGGATTGTCATATAATGCAAATATAGGAAAAATTGCGAAAATCACATTTTTTTAGTTATATAATATAATAAACATATTTTAATAAAATGAAACTTACTACCTTATTTCTCACGAACTAATAAAGGTATCAAATTGAAATTTATACCAAATACCTAAGTCTATTGTCCCTTTAAGCAGTGAAAAAATCAAACTTCTAAGTTAAAGCAATCAAAAGATACAGCAGTTTATACCGACACCTTAGACGAATTTCCGTCACACGCTAGGGAATCAAACTTCCCGGTACTTCCCGTGAACTCAGAATCTTGAAAATCGGCACGAAGCAACGTTAAATTATAGTACAGACAGATAAAAGAAAAATTGTGAAAATGATAAATTTGAAGTTACATAAAATATAAAAAAATTTTTTTTTGCTTACATGACATAAAATATTTTTTTAATAATTATAAACTTACTACCTACCCTTTTTCACATGAACGCGTAATAATAATAATAATAATAATAATATATTTATTTTGCTTAAAACATGGTATAAAAGGTCTTACATACAAAAATGAGATCACTCATGTTTAGCTTAAAAATAAAGCATGCAAAAATGTTTAGCACAAGAAAGTGCAAGCGTTGCGTGTGCATGTTGTCAACGTTAGTGTTCTAAGTAGTCCTTAATACTATAGAAATTATATTCATTCAACCACTTATGCAATTTAAATTTAAATATTCTACAATTTAATTCTTTCAATGTCTTTGGTAACTTATTATACACACGTACACACATAGCTACACAGTTTTTATTATATTTAGTACACCTAGGCAGTTCGTCAAGTACAAGCGTATATTGGTCACGCCGACTTCGCGAACACACCTCTTCTGCTGTTTTAAATAATTCTTGGTGTTTCTTTACAAACATACACAACTCATAAATATATAATGATGGCAACGGTAGCAAACCAAGCCTCTTAAATATTGGTTTACATGATTCATCGGATGGGATCCCGTATAAGGCGCGTATACACTTTTTTTGTGCGATAAATGCCCTGTTGTGTTCCGTACTATTTCCCCATGTAATAAGTCCATACCTCAAAGAGGACTCAACGTAAGCTCGATAAGACATTACAGCTATTTTTATATTAGTTACACGTTTAATTTTTCTAAGGGCATATACAAATTTATTTATTTTATTGCACACGTACTGAACCTGCGCCTTCCAGTCTAAATATTCATCTAATACTATACCTAAAAATTTGGTTTGTTCTACGTGTGTTAATTTACGTATATCCATTTTAAAATTAAATTTATTATTATAATATTTGTTAAATTGTATGTATACGGATTTGTCAAGATTTATAGATAAATTATTATTATTCAGCCAATTAATTAGAATGTCAATAGTATTATTTATGTCAGTTTCATGGTCAGTAATTGAATTATATTTTTTGTCAGCAGTTACGATTATAGAAATGTCATCGGCGAAAAGAAAACATTTGTGTTTAGTTATGTCAACTATATCATTTATATAGAGAAGAAATAAGATGGGACCCAATATGCTACCTTGGGGCACACCGCGTTTTACACATTGATATTCAGACGTATGCATTATCATGTCTCTATTTTCGTCCAGTCTAGTAACAGCGACACTCTGTTGTCTGTCAGTTAGGTACGACGAAATCCATTGGTGTGGCAATCCTCTAATCCCAAGAGCTTCTAATTTTTGTAATAAGTTGGCATGTATAACAAGATCGAATGCCTTCGATAAGTCAAAGAAAAGCCCCGTGACAAACTGATTTTTGTTTAAACTGCTCAGTATTGTTTTTAAGAGTGAGAATGTGGCTAGTGATGTGGATTTACCTTTTTGAAATCCATATTGTTGTTTTCTTATTATGTTAAACTTACTGCAGTAATTTATTAATCTGTGATACATACATTTCTCGTATATTTTTGAGATGATGGGTATTAATGTAATAGGGCGATAATTGTTCACGTCACGTTTATCACCCTTTTTGAACAATGGTTTAACGATGGATAATTTTAGTGCTTTTGGGAATACTCCTTGTGAAAATGATAAGTTGATCAAATATGTCAATACTGTACTTATTTCATTAATACATATCTTAATGATTCTGGTATTAAGTTCGTCATAGCCTTCAGACTTGGTGTTGTTCAACGATATTATCTGTTGCCTCACCTCACTTTCAGACATAGGAGAGAGGAACATCGAGTTAACAATTACGTTTTCATTGAGACAACTATTTATTTGACCCTGTGTAGGGATACAGTTAATGAAATGGTTGTTGAAGGCAGAAGTTATTTCCGCTGGTTTTGTTAGAACAGTATTGTCAACCTGTAAAGATTCAATATTCTGGATTTCCGTATTTTGGATTTCGTTTTTTATGACTGACCAAGTGGCTTTACATTTGTTTTTATGGTTGTGCATAAATTTGATGTTAGCATTCCGTTTAGCATTATATATGCAATTTTGAAGTATTTTAGAATACGTGATGTATTTGTTCTTGTTGATTCTACTTTTATTTTTGTAATATTGATATCGTAACGAGCGTTTAGTTCTAGAACATAGTTTGAGACCCTTAGTTATCCAAGTTTGTTTGAATTTATTGTTTGTATTTACTTTAATTCTTACTTTTGGGAAGCAGAGATTGTAGAACAGGCATATTAAGTCATGGAAGCTATTGAATGCCGTATTTGCATCATTATCCATGTATACATCCGTAGAGATATTAAAGTTGAAATTCATATCAAACACTTCTTAAATCTAATTGCCTCTAAACTGTGAGAAATTCTAAATCAATGCTAGTATTATAAATGCGAAAGTAACTGTCTGTCTGTTACGCTTTCCCGCCTAAACCTCTCAACCGATTTTGATGAAGTTTGGCACAGACAATCTTTAGACCCTGAGAAAGAACATAGGCTACCTTTTATCCCGGAAAAATTTGATGTTGCCGAGGGGAATTTAAACAGCGCGATATAACCGAACTCCACGCGGGCGAAGCCGCTGGCGGAAAGCTAGTAGGAACATAAAATTTTCCAATAATTTTTAATTGTGAGGAATTCTATCAATCTACTAATCAAGTGTACTGGGATAGTTCAGCTGGCAAGTTAAATACATTTATTGACCTTGTATCTCATTTGGTCGGTACTTATTGCGCTCACCCCGAGTTTCGGAGGGGAAACTTGCCCTTGACCTGAGATCTCCCCTCACGGCAGCTGCTTCATAACCCTGATCTTGATAACGTACTTACGCATTATATTTTTATCGTAGGATGTGCCATGCTACACAAACAACACTTTACTGAGGGTAATATCACAGGTGTGCCATTGCCACCTGATGGAATTAATGTCATATCGACAAAAAATATTATAAGTTGAAATTAATGTTTGTTCACCAATTTACGAAGCTAAAATAAAATCTGTAACTTATTTTCATCATCATCATCAGCCCCTACTCGTCCACCGCTGGACATAGGTCTCCTTCATGGCACGCCAACAAGCTCGATCCTGAGCAGTTCTCCACCAGCCACTACCAGCTACCTTTTTGATGTCGTCGCTCCATCTCGCCCAAGGGCGTCCCACGCTACGTTTGCGCGAGACTTATTTTCATATTTTATTATATTTCATTAAAAGATCAATATGAAAAAGTGTGTATATTTCCCATAATAAAGAAAGGAATTGTAAATTTATTAGACGTGTGTTCTAGAAAGTACATTCCTATTTGTCTCCAAATGTAATCCTTTTACTTCATATCAAGTAGTTGGCACTCGAGGCACATCAAAATCCTTTCTGATATAAGAATGTCTATATTTCTTTTTAATTTATTTATTTTTTATATATTTATTATTTTTAAATAAATAAATAATAATAATTTATTTGCATAGATAGTAGGTACTGTGATGTATAGATATTACAATTAAAATGTGCTCCTGCGACACCCGGCGGTGGGAGGCATTACGTTGCCGGCAGTCCCAGCGAATGGACGTGTCGCGCTGCACTAAGTGATTGATTTCTGTGTTTTATTTCTAAACCACCCGACCCAATCGCAAGACATAACATTGGCGACGAGGATAAAGAACGTGAGTAAAATACGCAATATATAATGAGACTACAAAGATGACCGAGAATATCAGTTGAAAAATCATAATTTTACATTTCAAAATGAAGGAAAGGCATATGACATGCTCAATATCATTAACAAACGAATGATTTATCTTTTTTGAAAATAAAAACGAAGTAAACAAATATTTGCTAAATTCTATAAATCATTGTATTAATTTTAGGTAAACAAACTGATACCTTCGATTATATTAAGTAGTCTCTAAAGGCAGTGCCAGTTAACGCTTACCAATATAAATGTCCCGTTGTTGTGTAGTTGGTCGATTTTTTTTTAAATACCTACATATTTTTACAAATACCGCACACTCAAAGCAAGCCTTCATAAAACAGTCAACGGACTTAAATATAACCTACGATCCGGACGAAGCGTTTCACCGCTTTTTATACCGCGTACATCGCGGGAACAATTTGCCAGCGGCGGTGTTTCCGTTGGAGTACAATCTGAGTGTCTTCCAGGCCAGAGTGAATAGGCTCTTAATAAACCAGTGCGTTTTACCATCATCGATTGCGTCACTGCTTACCATCAGGCGGGATTGCGGTCAAGCACTAGTTTAAATTTATAAAAAAAAAAAAAAAAACTTTTTAGGGTAAATAGTAAATAGCAACGTATTATGCAGATCATTTCCAATTCTTTATGGTTATTATTCTGACTTGTCATATTTATTCTGTTTATACATACCTACCGCTATGATTAGATATTTCTTCGGCTTTCTGCTATTATTTCTATTGCTCATTATGCTACTATATTATTGTTCATTACAACTACACAACAACAACAACAAAAACAAAAAAAAAACAGTGCCTGTAAGCGTTAGCCAAGTCGGGAATCAATCACAAAGCAAACAATTCCAATGGGTAAACACCCATCAAGCTCATAAACTGGTATAAAATTATGCTAGTTATGCAAATATAATAATTATTATAACAAAATTTCCAATGAGTGAAAACTCATCAAGTTCATACAATGGTATAACCAGTGTATGCAAATATAATAATTATTATAACAAAATTGCCAATGAGTGAAAACTCATCAAGTTCATACAATGGTATAACCAGTGTATGCAAATATAATAATTATTATAACAAAATTTCCAATGAGTGAAAACTCATCAAGTTCATACAATGGTATAACCAGTGTATGCAAATATAATAATTATTATAACAAAATTTCCAATGAGTGAAAACTCATCAAGTTCATACAATGGTATAACCAGTGTATGCAAATATAATAATTATTATAACAAAATTTCCAATGAGTGAAAACTCATCAAGTTCATACAATGGTATAACCAGTGTATGCAAATATAATAATTATTACAACAAAATTTCCAATGAGTGAAAACTCATCAAGTTCATACAATGGTATAACCAGTGTATGCAAATATAATAATTATTATAACAAAATTTCCAATGAGTGAAAACTCATCAAGTTCATACAATGGTATAACCAGTGTATGCAAATATAATAATTATTATAACAAAATTGCCAATGAGTGAAAACTCATCAAGTTCATACAATGGTATAACCAGTGTATGCAATTATTATAACAAAAATTTCCAATGAGTGAAAACTCATCAAGTTCATATAACGGTATAACCAGTGTATGCAAATATAAGAATTATTACAACAAAATTTCCAATGAGTGAAAACTCATCAAGTTCATACAATGGTATAACCAGTGTATACAATTTTACAAAATAATTGGGATTAGTTCCGGTCCTATAAGTTCAGTTTGTTTAGAAAAAGAGTTACTTGTACGGCGAAGACACATTTAAGTACACAATTATATTCATAACCAAAATAATATCTAACTATGTTTAGTATGTATATTATTAAACAGCTAATGGGTAGTCACAATGGTGACATTTTACAGCAAGTTTCGATTTGCTTATTCTAAGATTGTCCCAACATGTCTCAGTTACTGGCAATAGAACCTCTTGACTGCGAAACAGACCCAAATTCAATGGGGCCTCGTTGACAAAACTGGAAACGAGCCCTCGAATTTTATTTTCTAGCCTTTGGTATAAACCAACCCTTGATGAAACGTGCAACGCTTTTGTTAAGCTTGCAATCCTAACGCGGGGTTAGGATTGCAAGATATATGTATATTAAACCTCCATGGCGCACACGTCGAAGAGGAAGGCACCCCCGAGGTGTTAAAAACAGCAAAAAAGAAAAAAAATTAGACGAGTACTTTTCCCCGAAGCAGAACTTCCTTTATGAGCGTCATTTATTCCGGCTCATGAAACAGGAACCATAGAAAAAAAAATATTTGCAAATAGGATTTTCGGAAAAAATACTACTGTTAGGAGGTTCAGTTACAATAGAAAGGGTAATCATAGAAGCTAACACAATTGAGACCGCGGAAAGACAATTAAATGAATTTCATGGGAAACAAACTGAACAGGTTAACAGGATCGGAACGAAACCATACAAAACCCAAATTCGGGTTACCAATACAAGTAAACAACGATGCTTTAGATGTGGAAGTGTCACAGTGTGTGGTGTTGTCACATTAGTGATGATACGCACTGTCCTGCTAAAGATAAGGTATTCGACAAATGTGGCCATAAACGTCATTATCTAAGTCAATGTCGTATAAGGAATCACAAGCAAAGCATCAACTATTACGGCCACAAATGAGCGACCAGTGAAATTACCAGTCAGCAATGTGAACTATATATTCCATATTGATGATAAAATAAGTTGCCGAAATAGGTTGCCAAGTAGGTGGCGTCGAAATGAACATGCTTATCGACTGCGGTAGCAAAAACATGGTAATAAATGATAAATCGTGGGAATACCTAAAATCAACAACTATAAGCTTTTTGATCACGAGCTGAGGATGCTTGACGATATCTCACTACGTGGGAACAAAATAATCATTTCCACGAAGTTACGTAAACAAGTTCTTGCATCAGCACATGAAGGGCACTCAGGCATTGTTGCCACGAAGAGTAGACTACTGACTAAAGTGTGGTGGCCTAAAATAGAAACTACAAACAAAAAAACTGATATATTAATTTCTTTGTCAGTACACTACCATGGATGCCAATCTAGTAAAAATATATTTCACTTTAGATCCGTGTTTGCTCGGTTGGTGTTTAGTTGATATTTGCTCTTTATTTTAAAGCTACTTTTATATATATAATTTTGATGCTGATCCATACTTCATGTTCGTGAACGGGCGCCGTCAGAGTGGACTGGTCATCTCTTAGCTGCCACGGCGTATTTTAATTTCTGAATTGATTTTTGTGTGTTTTCCATAATGGACGCTCTCAGCGTACAATATATTTCTGCATCTTTCTCACACGGTTGATTTCAACATGAATGATGTAATCAAATATTTGTAACAATAGCTTGAAAATTTAAGAGTGTCCATGGAGTTTCTTGCCCGTTCTTCTCCATAGGTACCTACTCTTTGGAATGGGCGACTAGCTTCATCTTATTGACTGACCGACCTTCTGACAATTCAAAAGTGCCTGTAAATGGTTTATTTGAAATAAATGATCTGATTTTTTTGATTTTGTAACATTTTATGTAAATTTAGTTTCTTAGTAAGTGAATTGGTGTTAATTCTTAATGAGAAGTAGGTAATAAAAGTTCTTAGACCATAAAATCGACCAAGACGCTGAAACTATGGTAAAAGTTGTAAAAGTGGTACCCTAGTTTCAAGACCTAACCCTCCGGTGCCAATGAAGAGGCGTGAATTACCATTGCAGCCTTGGACTGATATAGCTCTGGATTTCCTTGGTCCATTACCCAGTGGGCATAATTTATTAGTTGTTATTGATTAATATAGTCAATATAAAGAAATTAAAATAATGAAATCCATAACTTCTCACGAAACAATTAGGATATTAAAAGAAATATTTTCTAGGTTATAGAGATATTCCAGTCAGTAGGTATATTGACATCAGATAATGGGCGGCAATTTACAAGCGAGGAGTTCAAGTCCTTCTGCTCGGAATTCGGTATTAGGCTATATAATTCTACACCTTATTGCCACAGCACAATGGGGAGGTCGAAAGACAAAATCGCGACATAGGCAATAAAACGCTTAAAAAATAGCCAGTGCCAAAGGTCCGATTGGAGGGACGATCTCCTGCGCTCTCTCATGATGTATTATACCTAGCACTTTACATAGGTAGCACAACCGGAAAGTCGCCCTCAAAACTATTTTTCAACAGGCAATTAGGAGACAAGATACCTTCAGTTGTAGAGGTTAGGTATTGTTTATACACAACATAAGCTCAAAACTGTGATTTGTGATAAGCTGAAAATACACAGTAAAATTTTGATGTGACATAGTTTTAGAAAATTTAATACACTATACTTTTAAAGTTGTTTTAATATTCCTGCATTCTGCAAAGAACAGGTATTCAAAGAACTTTGCAATCCTGACCGCATCTATTTTCGGTAGATTTGTAATTTCGGCTTTAACAAATCCAGCGTCCATGTTGGATCTCGTAATCTAAATAATTTAATGAAATACGAAAAGTATAACTATGGGTCTCAAAATATTTTTATGGTGATAAAGTTCGACTTGACGCTATGTTTAATGTTTAAAAACATAAACTTAGTTTGGGTACTAATGACGTCATACTGAGAAAATCATGGCAGTCGGTGCGTTCGATCACGTGATATACAGATAATAAAACTTCTATTTTAAATTAGAAATATAAAATTAAGCTTACGTTTTTATGAAATAATAATAAGTACAAGTTTTGCATTCCTCGGTACAAAAACTGTATAAATAAAATGATTTCACATTTTTATGATAAGACATGTAAATGGCCTATTGGCGCCTGATTTCAACATACAGTCATTAGCACTAAAGGAGGTGATATTAAGGTACAAAATAATGAAAAAGGTGAAGAAATAAGAAGAAATATTATTCAACTCAATAAAATAAAGGGAAAATGGAGACTCCATAACGAAAAGGAAAATGATGATGATGTACGGACGACACCACGGAATTCCTTATTAGATTTTCAACTTTATCTTTGAAGAAGTAAGGCTTAAGGTTGGTTGGGAATATCTGTCAGTTTGGAGTGACTTGACCTGCTGTCGTCCGTACTAATAAACAATGATGAAGATTGAAATTTATTTATTGCATTAATTATTTATGATGATCTCAATTGTAAAGTTTTGATTGTTGCTGTATAGATTTGAATTGTTGTTTAGAGACTGCATTACTAAATTACTCATTTAAGAACTACTATCTAATTTATGATTATTTATTAAAAGCGGCCAATGTGATTAAATTAAATTTATTGAAAGGGAGAGATGTGATGTATAGATATTACAATTAAAATGTGCTCCTGCGACACCCGGCGGTGGGAGGCATTACGTTGCCGGCAGTCCCAGCGAATGGACGTGTCGCGCTGCACTAAGTGATTGATTTCTGTGTTTTATTTCTAAACCACCCGACCCAATCGCAAGACATAACAGGTACAATGAGATGTTCATTATATACAATGATCCTTTACTATCTACCTTAAACTAGGCGTGCAAAAATAGTATTAAGTAATCGGTCGGAGGTGTCGGTATTTATTTTTAAATTCACTGTGGTCGGGTGACACGTGCATAAAGTCAACCGATTCCTGCATAATTTATTTCCTTTACTTACAAATACAACCAATAGAAGCTAGATACGTGTTATATACGTTTTTTTTATTATTGAAATGGATGGTAATTGATTGTTTTACGCAGATCTTTTTAGGGTTCCGTAGCCAAATGGCAAAAAATTACCAAAAATACCCTTATTGATTCATCATGTCTGTCTGTCCGTCTGTCCGTCCGTATGTCACAGCCATTTTTATCCGAAACTTTAAGAGCTATACTGTTGAAACTTGGTAGGTAGCTGTATTCTGTGAACCGTATTAAGATTTTGAAGCAAAAATAAACACATACGTGTGGGGTATCTATGGATAGGTCTTGAAAAATGATATCGAGGTTTCAAAAATATTTTTTTTCTAAACCAAATAGTTTGCGTGACAGACGCTTCCAAAGTGGAAAAAGATGAGCCCTCCCCCCCCCTAGCTTCTAAAACAAGTTTTTTTTTTTATAAGTTTTAAACTAACGCTTGACCGCAATCCCGCCTGATGGTAAGCAGTGATGCGATCACTGATGGTAAAGCGCGCTAGTTTATTAAGAGCCTATTCACTCTAGCCTTGAAGACACTCATATTGTAATGTGACGGAAACACCGTAGCCGGCAAATTGTTCCAGTCCCTCGATGTACGCGGTATAAAAGAGGAAGCGAAACGCTTCGTCCGGGTCGCAGTGGTGTCAACAACGAAGGGTGGAAACTCGCCGTACAACGGGTCGTCCGATGGTGGAACGGAGATGGGGGAATTAAATCATGCAATTCCCTTGCACACTCACCAGGATGCAACCCACAGAAGACCGAAAGGCTGGCTACTCTACGCCTGTGCTCCAGGCTTTGGAGAACGTTTCGAGTTAAGTCTGGGTCGCCAATCAGCCTCTTCGCACGCCTCTCCACTGAATCCAAAGTAGCCAGGTGACATTTCGCAGCACCAGCCCAAATGTGGCTGCAGTACTCCACACACGAGCGGACCTGTGCTTTGTACAACATTAGAAGCTGCCCCGGTGTGAAGTACCGCCGGACCTTTGCGATAACGCCAAGTTTTCTGGCAGCCACCTTAGCCTTGAACTCAATGAACCGCCCAAAGTTAAGGTTCGAGGAAATCTCAACTCCTAAAAGCTGAAGAAAACTCTTAAAAGAAGAATGTATTCTTGGTGCACTCCAAGGATAGATTCTGAAAAGTAGGAGCCAAGATGATCGGGCTCCTTTTGGCGGTGAAAAGACACGCCTGTGTTTTGGCGGCATTGAATGCTACAAGATTGGCTTTGCCCCATTCGGAGACTGCCTATAGTGCAGCACTCGTACGCTCTACCATAGCCTCTCTTTCGGACCGGATTGTTTCCTTACTAGCCCGAGCTTCCGGCAGGTATCTCTCCACAACTGTGCTGTCATCTGCATACCCTTAGATACTGGGCCTCAGCAGATCGTTAATATGCAGCAGGAACAGAGTTGCAGAGAGAACAGACCCCTGAGGAACACCGGCATTGGTCGACATGGGCTCCGATGAGCATCCGCCGACAACAAGTCGGAGGGACCGTTCAGTCAGGAAGTCTTTTACCCAGCCAGTCAGGCCAGCGGAAACGCCGTACGCTGGAAGCTTACTCAAAAGGCCAGCGTGCCATACCCGGTCGAAGGCCTTCGAGACATCAAGGGAGACGGCAATCGTTTCCCCATTTTTCTCGAAGGCCTCGCCCCACAAGTGGGTGGCATACACTAGTAGGTCCCCAGTTGACCGATTGCGCCGAAAACCGTACTGTCGGCCACTGAGGAGATCGTTACCTTCCAGGTAAGCCAAGAGGCGCGAGTTCAACACACGCTCCATAATCTTGCAGAGTATGGAGGTTACCGAAATCGGCCGATAGTTGGTAGGATCGGCACGACTACCCTTTTTGCTGACCGTTGGCAAGCTTCCAGGACTTGGGCACTATACCAGTCCCAAATGAGAGGCGATACAGGCGCGTCAATACAGGAGACAACTCGGGCGCACATTCCTTAAGAACAATCGCTGGTATACCATCTGGACCACTAGCCTTATTCACGTCCAGACGATACAGTGCTCTCAGGACCTCCTTGTTCCGAATGCGAACCTCCGGCATGGAAGCTCCGCAATGAGGTAAATTAGGTGGAGTAGCACTGCCAGTATCAAGACGCGAACTATGGGCAAAGAGAGATGCAAAGAGACCTGCTTACTCTCTCGCCGTATGAGCCAGTGTTCCATCAGGCCTAACCAGCGGAGGCAGTGTGGGCCGACAGAAGTTCGCCTCGACCGATTTGGCAAGGGACCAAAAAGATCTGCTACCGGATGGCTGCGCAGATAACTTGTTGCCAATATGGGTAATACGGTCGAAGCGAGCCCTCTTAAGCGCCTTTTTGTATGACTTGGCAGCACGGTTAAAGGCTTTCTTCTTTGAGCTTAGATCCGGAGCTCTGCGGTCACGAGCGTCAACCCAGGTAAGAAATGCCGCGTACTTAAGCTGTTCAGCTTGGACACAATCGGCATTGAACCATGGGCGAGCTGAGCCACCGACGGGCACGTCGGTGAAGGGGATAAAATACTCCATAGCTTGACGCACCACATCGGTTATAGCGTCCGCACAGCTCGACGGATTGTCAGAAGAGAAGCAGACCTGCTGCCAAGGATAAGACGCAAAGAAGTGGCGCATCTCATCCCAATCTGCTGACTTGTATCGCCACAATCTCCGTTCACCACGAGAGTCGTGATCGGGAGGGGAGAAGGACGACACAGACTTCACCAGATAGTGGTCTGAAGTTCCCAACGGTGAGGAAACTGTTACAACACATCTGTCCGGATCAGTTGGCGGTATGACCAGCTACATCAGGCACCCCAGTTGCTTGTCCCACCAGCTGAAGAAAATAAAAAATGTAAAAAAAAAAACATATGATGTACATTACTATAAAAACTACCAATGAAAATTGTTTTGAACGAGATCTAGTAAGTAGTTTTTATTAATACTTCGTAAATCGTAAGCCGCTTATTACCGCGTAATCTTTCATACAAATAACTTAAATCCTTTAATTTCATAAATCACTTGTACGGAACCCTTTGTCGGCCACTTGGCCGGTATTTTTTAATGGTGTCGCAAAATACTCGCAATGATTTTTATTGTTTGTAGAAACTAATAGAAATCGGAAGTACATTCCTGAAACGGAAGTTGACGACTTAAAGGAATGTCAAGTCGACGAACTATATCAAAATTCTGATTCAGACACAGATTGTAAAACTTGCAATAGTTCGTCATATTCACCATCACTAATTTTTTGTAAGAAAACATGCTGACCCACGTGTTCTTACAAAAACATTAGCCTCAAGATGTAAACATTGAACTACACTAAAATGCATGAAGTCATTATGACCTTGAAACCTTGATTTACTTTTATACAAGTTCGTGGCGTGTGCGCACTGACAACTTACTAACTTTGTAGTCTCGATATCATCTGCATTTATTGATCATCAATCGTGACAAATCGTGAAGAAACCTCTGAAAAATCCACAGCCATGTTTACAGGTAACAGGAGCTAATAAAAGTAATAAAACTACTTTTTTGACGGCACGGTTGACCACTTAGACTGCTGCTCTGCGTGCCGCGGGGTCGATCCCCGCATGGAACAAATATTTGTATGACCTAAAAACAAATAACTCCGCAAAATCTTAAAAGAAAAAATCATTGTTACATTGCGTATCGATATAATTTATATATTTTTACATACTTTCTATTAGCTTCACTCGTATGTTTGCTTGCTTGTTTGTTTGTTTGTCCGTCTCTAACTCATTGTACCGTTTTCAATACATTCGTTCGTTCGTATCTTTTTATTTTTGTAACTTTATTAGATTGGAACTTGAATTACCTTAAATGCTTATATAATATAATGCAGTTACCGTTGAAATTAATAGTAACAATCATAAGCGGACAGCAAGTTGTCAAAGTGTAAGTATGTGTGATAGAAAAAGTTCGTAACTACAACCGGCCCTAGCCAATGTAACATCGCTTCTTAGCGAAGCGAAATCGAACACCAAACCAACCAATGGCGGGAACGATTGACCACGCGACGCGACAAATCACGTGGTCAATCGTTCCCGCCATTGGTTGGTTTGGTATTCGATTTCGCTGCGCTACGAAGCGATGTTACATTGGCTACAGGCCCTGGTATTGCTTGGCCATAGTTTTATAAGATTGTTCCTCGACTTCTAACCGTCATAGTACCTGTGTGGCTTAAAGAGTGCATACAAAGGATATCTTCAAAGTCCCCACTTTAAACTATACATTACTACGCCTACTCCAAACAGACTATGGCTGGACTTTAAAAGAGACTGTAGCCTCTGAGTTTGTTTTCAGCCTTTCGTATCAGAATAGTTAGACTGGAAAAGGCAGCATCAAGTTTTCACCCGCAATCATCAATCATCGCATCATCATACGCAAAGCAATCGTCAAGTTAAAAAAAAGACTTCATCATCATCAACCTTTTTTATCATCCCACTACTGGGTACAGGTCTCCTCTCATACAGAGAAGGATTGAGCGTAATCACCACCCTTGCTCAATGCGGGTTGGCGATTTCAGACTTAAAGACCAGTTTTCCTCAAGATCTTTTCCTTCACCTGCAGTCATTGGTGTCCAAGATATACTTAGAAAGTACATATAACTTCAGTAAAGTTACATTGGTACTTGTCTGACCTGGAATCGAACCCGCGCACTCATACTTGAGAGGCTGGTGTTTGAAACAATAAGCCACCACGACATAAAAAAAAACCAAAAAGACTTGAAAAAGTGTTTGTACAAACTTATTTACAGAAAATTAATTATTTGCCATATCTACATAGAAAGCCATTAAACATGACGCAAATAAACAAACAGTACAAGTACAAAGGACACATGATGTTGGATTAAGTGTATATATCGAATAACAGTGTAATATTAAAAACTACAGATCGCGAGCTGCTGCTAGCCGGGCCGTGCCAGACAGTAATAAATCAATATCCAAGGGGGGAATGTAACCCTCAGGTAGAATAGGTAGGTAGTACTCAATCAAAAGTTGCTATGGCAGCAGACAGACTAATAAGGGGTCCGACCCTCATCCCACAGTAGGTACTCGCACATCTAGCTAGCTAGAATTGAAGGGTTTCTATGAAAACGGGGATGAGAGTGAGTATCGGTGCTACGAACACGGATAATTGTATTTGTAGAAAAACTAATTTATGTACGAGCCACATTCAAAGTCCTGTGTCTATCACAAAAAATACTTTGGAATTATATAGCCGCTAAAAAATTATTAAGTGGCAGTGGGTGGAGCGTGGAGCACATTGCTCGTAGGCCGCAAGACGCAGCGTAGAGAGGCTCCCAACAAGGTGTACCAATAACCTGGTAAAGATCGCGGGAAGCTGGTATAAATTATAAAACTGTTATTTTTTCAAACAAGTTTTGTGGAATAACATTGACTGCAAGCAAATGCGGTTTTTTATGGCTAAATGTTATTTTTTTCAAAATAATTTCTTCGTTAATGATTTTATTTATTAAATTTAATCAATTTGCTAAGCAACTGATTAGCAAAATTCTTATTCATAAATGCTGTTTAACGCTAAGAGGATGCTAAGCAATTGACAACCAACTGTCGAAATTAAACACAATCGGACTTCTGTTAAGAGGATGCTAATAGGCAAGATGGCGGAATTTATTTCAATCAGCTGCTTGTGTTATAAGTCGTGGTGGCCTAGTGGTTAAAACACCAGCCTCTCG
The DNA here is from genome assembly GCA_017933935.1 of Sesamia nonagrioides. Taxonomy (NCBI): domain Eukaryota; kingdom Metazoa; phylum Arthropoda; class Insecta; order Lepidoptera; family Noctuidae; genus Sesamia; species Sesamia nonagrioides. The sequence continues at coordinate 103,452 of JADWQK010001453.1, forward strand.
AGTATGAGTGTGCAGGGTTCGATTCCAAGTCGGGCAAGTACCAATGTAACTTTTCTAAGTTATATGTACTTTCTAATTCTAAGTATATCTTGTCTTCTAAGTATATCGTGAAGGAAAACATCTTGAGTAAACCTGGACTTTCAAGTCTGAAATCGCCAACCCGCATTAAAAAAAAAATTACTATGCAACATTGAATCTTTTAAAACATGTCATTCGTCGCATTGAGCGAGCGTGGTGATTACGCTCAATGCTTCTCTGTAAGAGAGGAGACCTGTGCCCAGCAGTGGAACGATAAAAAGGTTGATGACGATTGAACCTTTTTATATCTAAGGATATTTTATATCTATTTTTCCTTTTTTGTTTGTTTCATACAAACAAAAAAATAAAAATACATATCATATATCAAATAGACATATACATATTTGAGGAAGCAAATTATAATTTTATATTATTGTGACGGATTAAATATATTATAGGGCCACAAGTAATTCTAGAGAGGGTGAAAGGAAAGGGTGGTAAAAGGGAGGCGAACTTAATTGGAAAAGGGATTTTAAATTTAGGGAGACGACTATAATGTATTTAAAAGAGGTAGGATGTTGTTAGGACATTCGAAAATATGTGATCAAAGTGCCCTCCTCCCGCATTCGCAGAGAGAGGAGTCACGAACATGGATCTTGTGTAAGAGAAATCATGGTTTTGCATACTTTTTTGTGGCAGAAAAATCACGGTTTTGTTTGATGGTCGGCTGTACAGCATGAAAAACTACTTTTTTTTCTGCTGGACATATTTCATAGCCCTTGCCAGATTTTCTGTAGGTGCAGTCTTGGAAGGGGCAATTAGGTGGTAACCCTGTTTTTTTTTTTGGCCCACCCAAATGTCATGACAATCAAATGACTTCTCCCGCTCTGAGCCCTTCCGCTCCGGAAGGGCGTGTCAGACATCTACTGACTAAAACCCATCCGTATTTCTTCGTTCGCCTGTGCGACGGCCAGGGCCAAGGTTTCTTGTTTAACCAACCCGCAACCCTGACTCAGGAGGCATCGGTCTTCGTGGACCCCGTCACGATATGCTGACATCTCTTTGAGGCGCGCGTGAAACACGACGCGCCGTCGACTCGGGCCTGGTCCTTACCGGGCGGCGAGCTGCCCACTGCTCACCGCCCGCAGGCCCGCGCCTACGGTGGCTGGGAGTTAGGTGTCGTCTCCCGACCAGGGCGTCTCCTGTGGCGGCTAGTGGCGTGAGGGCGCTGGGATTTCCGTTGCCTCACGCGCTCTGCCTCCTCCTTTGCCAGCATCACTGCTTCGCAGAAGGAGGTGACGGCCTGCCATGAACTCTCGCTCCGCACCATGGCCTGGACCAGGGTCGGACGCGAGAGATCGCCGCCGATCGCCGCTACGAGGACACGTCGGTGCTCTACCCAAGCCGTGCAGACCTCCACCGTATGCTCCACCGTGTCCTCAGGGCGATCGACACAATGGTGACACCCTGGCGTTTCCTCCCGCCTAATATGGAACAGGAACCTCCCGAAACAACCGTGTCCGGTGAGGACCTGCGTCAGGCGGAAGGTGAGGGCGCCGTGGCGCCTCTCTAGCCACTCCTCAAAGAGGGTAGGAATTGTACCTAAGGTCTGAGGAGAAAGATGAACATGCATCTTTAGCCAAAGCATCAGTGGCGTAGCTTGGGGGTCCGCCCCAGGTGTCACCTTTTTTGGGGTGACACCCAACCAGTCTCTAAAAATACCTAAATCGTTAGCACAATTCTTTTTCCAACGTTTCCTCCACTGGCACTAGCTCAGCTCTATTTATAAATCGGGGATTCCCGCAAAAGAGCCTGACACTGTCGTGGGAGATTCCCCGTGGACCATGCTCGCGATTGTGAAGTATGTTGTGTTTGGTTGCCATAAACGTGTATTATTCTATAAGATAGATAACAAAAAGAACAAAATGACAGCCTCCGTGGCGAAGCGGTAGCGGACGCGGCCGCTGCGCAAGGTGGCGCGGTTTCGATCCCCGCACAGTGCAAGTATTTGTATGCATGAATATGAATATTTGCACTGGTCTGTTCGTGCCTCGGAAAGCACGTTAAGCCGTTGGTCCCAGTTGCCGTACGAACATCTAGTGGCAGTCGTTACGGGTTGTTGGAGCCCTCAAAAGTCCAACAATTGGTCTAACTGCAATGCTTCAATGTCGCCTTCGGTTTGTGGAGGTCAGACGGCAGTCGTTTCGAAATTCGTTTTCGACGGGCATGTCGAAGTTTAGCCATATCAACAGTTGGACTGGTAAAGCGGACCCCAGACTCCAAAGCTGAAAAGGCTTCGGATGCGACTGGGATTAACGCTGGGATGATGATGATGAATAAAAAGAAGAAAATATATTTTCTAATATCATACCCACCAGATAAAGTCTTGCCGCCAAGCAATTCGTCGAGTTCCGGCATAATGTCTGGTGAAGCCGTATGGAGGATGAGTCTAAGCAGTTTTTTTTGCGTTGTGTGCCGTGTACAATGCGCCAATTGTTGTTGTGTCGGGAGTTTGGTCGTGGAGGGTAGCGAGATCCGAAGCATAGTGTTCCGCTGGCCGACCGCAGGTATTTGATTAGTGATATTCCCGTCGGTGGCTCGGCTTGCCTATGGTTCAACGCCGACGGTATTCAAGCGGAACAACGTAAGCACACGGCATTTCTCACCTGGGTTAAAGCTCGGGACCATAGAGCTCCTGGCCACAGGGCCTTTGATCGTGCTGCCAAGTCCTACAAAAAGTCGCTTAAGAAAGCTGGCTTTAACCGCATTACTCATACTGGCAATAAGCTCTCTGCGCAACCATCCGATGTCAGATTTTTCTGGTCCCTTGCCAAATTGGTTGAGGCGAACTTCTGTTGGCCCACACTGCCTCCGCTGGTTAAGCCTGATGGAGCACTGGCTCATACGGCGAGAGAGAAAGCAGGTCTCTGCATCTTTGCCACAATTCGCGTCTTGCAACCAGCAGTGCTACTCCACCAAATTTTCCTCATTGCGGAACTTCAATGCCGTAGGTTTGGATTAGGAACAAGGAGGTTTTGAGAGTACTATGTCGTCTGGACGTGAATAAGGTCCAGATGGTATACCAGCGATTGTTCTTAAGACATGTGCGCCCGAGTTGTCTCCTGTATTGACGCGGCTGTATCGCCTCTCATTTAGAACAGGTATAGTGCCCAAGTCTTGGAAGCTTGCCAACGTGCAGCCTGTGCCCAAAAAGGGTAGTCGTGCCGATCCTGCCAACTATCGGCCGATTTCAATAACCTCCTTACTCTGTAAGATTATGGAGCGCGAATTGAACTCGCGCCTCTTGGCTTACCTGGAAGGTAAGGTTTCGCCGAAATCTGTCAACTGGGGACCTACTAATGGCCACTACTTTCCACTCACATGTGGGGCGAGGCCCTCCAGAGAAATGGAGAAGCGATTTCTGTCTCCCTTGATGTCTCGAAGGCCTTCGACTGGGTATGGCGCGCTGGCCTTTTGAGTAAGCTTCCAGGGTACGGCATTTTCCTTGAACTGACTGGCTGGGTAAAAGACTTCCTGACAGAACGGTCCCTCCGAGTTGTTGTCGACAGATGCTCATCTGAGCCCATATCGACTAAGTTCAGTATTCCTCCTGGGTCTTTTCTCTTTGCAACTCTGTTCTTGCTGCATATTAACGATCTGCTGATGCCCAGTGTCTTTGGGTACACAGATGACACCACAGTTGTGGAGAGATACCTGCTAGTTTTTTAGTTTCCATGGGGTGACACCACCAACTTCCGCCCCGGGTGCCACCCAAGCTAGCTACGCCACTGCAAAGCATCAACACATTCGTTACCCTTTATGCCACAATAGCTATTTATCCAAACCAACTGAACATCCATCGACTATTATCACAGGTAAGAAGGGAATTTTTAATATATATAAAACAAAGGAACTGAGTAATTTACTTTTAAAGGAAACAACTAAAAGAATCTGTAAAAATGACGGCCTTCTCACTATTTAGGTTTGACTCTACAAAAAGACAAGCTTCCAATTATGGAGCTTTGGTAATAGACTGCATCACCAGTGGGGTTAAGATCATGTTCTTTCGAAACATCAGTAAAGAATAATTGAAAAACATTCCGTCGCTCGCCCACCACCGCATTGAAAGCCAAATTTACTGACGGAGATGTTTAGATATATCAATATTAAAGATAGTTTTTGGAGTATAACTTACTTCATACGGAACTTCTTAAGGAAAATTAAAAAGGAACAATCTGGGAAACTGGACGACCGGGTATGATAAATTTAGAGTCAGTCGAAAGGATATTCGGGTTAAGTATTTCTTTATTTTTCATGTAATTTGAGTGTCTGCATAATGCATAACTAGTTAAATATTCTTATAAGGGGATGGGAGGATCTACATACATATTAGCCTAGATACAAAACGGGAGGACAAATATTACCGTCTAAGGCCCAGAGAAGGTTCGGCACATTCGACCTGCAATGCGTTGACGGGAGAGGGCTTCATACAACCAGAGATGACTCGAAGGCATAGTTCATGATGCCTGCATGGAACCAAATACTGAATTCAAGGACTGAACCAGCCCAGCCAAAGCATCTTTGTTGCTAAGAATCAAAAGAAATTAATAGTTGTATAAGTATAGTATAATAAGTTCCATAATCTAAAACACTATGAACTAAGGCGTTATAAATTTATTTCGTGGTGTATGGGTGAGCATCACTATTGGTTCTATTAAAACAACTTAAGGTTGAGCTTGACGATACAATGTAGGAGTCAAAAATACTTACCTACATATTGAAAGTAAGTGGTGCATACCAAGTAGGTGATAACTATGAGAACTTTGCCACAGCGTGGGAGTCGACCAGTAAAGAAGATAATTTAATTAGTTGTATAAAAAAAAGTGTTTGAAGATATTTTATTAAAAGGAATGCACTATGTATGTGAATTTAGACCTAATTATTACTAGGTTTTTAGGTTAGTTTTTTTTTTAAGACCACCAAAACGACTGTGAGGACAGAAAGGTAGTTAGGTTTAAGTTAGTTTTTTTTTTATGACCACCCAGAATGACTGTGACAGGTGGTTCACGGTAGTGCTTTTATATCTAACCGGAGCGATTATCAGAATTCCACATTGCTCTCTCGTACTTTTCGCTTCTGCGGGGGGAGGAATTGTGCGAGGGGTTTCTCCTGTCCCATTCCCACTCCTCCCCTACCCTTCCTTTTCGTGAAAAGCCTGCGGGTTTATTCTATAGTAACCCCGTACGTTATCATCATCAACCTTTTTATCGTCCCACTGTTGGGCACAGGTCTCCTCTCATACAGAGAAGGATTGAGCGTAATCACCACGCTTGCTCAATGCGGGTTGGCGATTTCAGACTTATAAAGTCCAGGTTTCCTCAAGATGTTTTCCTTCACCTTCAGTCATTGGTGTCCAAGATATACTTAGAAAGTACATATAACTTCAGAAAAGTTACATTGATACTTGCCTCACCTGGAATCGAACCTGCGCAATCATACTTGAGAGGCTGGTGTTTTAACCACTAGGCCACCACGACTTTACATAGGTACACCCCCCCCGTACGTTAAATAGGTATTAAACATACTTACGTATTAAATAGGTATGCATTACTACCATATAGGTAGTGCCCTTTGGACAACGTAGGTACCTACCTACCTACATAAAATTTAGAAGACCTAAATTTTTTTAAAATTGTTCTGAAAATCAATTCAACTTACGAAATAAAGTTGATCATAGTCGTACATTTGATGACATGGTTGGTGCAGTAACTCAGTGGTCGACTGCTGCACTACGTGTTGCGGGTTCGATTCCCGCACGGAACAAATATTTCTATGGGCTACAGGTAGTTGTTCTGGGTCTGGCTGTTTTTGTATGTGTTAGTTTAGATGTTTGTAGGTGAGTTTACTACAATTTGTAATTTTTTTATTAGACTTTCAACTTTATCCTTAAATCATTAAGGCTCAAGGTTTGATTGGAGAATATTTGACAGTATATGTATAGGTTGACTTTGTGTCGACCGTACTTCACATAGGTAATATTGTCTAGAGAAAAAATTCTCGTCATTTAAAAAGAATATGATCTCAGTATCAATCGATCAACAAAAATCCTCGATTTCCCTGTCCTTCCTTATCTATTCAATATTGATTTGTTTGTCGTCGAGGTCAGATTGCGTTAACGATTTCTAACATTTTATATTATCAGAATTGGCGTTCAGCGTATTCCATGCTGTTGGCCCTCCCCGCGCCCCGGTGCCCCCGAAGTGACGCCTCGGTTATCTGCAGCAACAAATATGGAAATGCGTCGAGCATCCCTTAGCCAATCGCAGCTCAGGGCAGCCTTTTTTCTATGAATAGGGCGGAGCTACTAGGTATCTATGTGTGTGACGCGCTATTGAAGTATACCTGTATATACTGGTATAGGTAGAAAGGTATACTTAGATATACCTACCTATATGTGGTAGGTAGATAAATTGTTTAAATTAACTTCAATACGAAAAGTAGATGAGATGATATGGGATGTTCATAGATAATTATTATCTTCAACTATGGTGTGTGTGTGTACTATAAGTAAGTGGTAATTAGGTTATAACTTATAGTATAATAATAATATAATTATAATATACCCACCAGACAAAGTCTTGCCGCCAAGCGATTCGTCGTGTTCCGGCATGATGTCTGGTGAAGCCGTACGGAGGACGGGTCTGAGCAGTTGTGTTGCGATGTGTACCGGGTACGATGTGCCTAATGTTGTTGTGTCGGGAGTTTGGTCGTGGAGGGTCTCCAGATCATCCTCTGGCGCAGCATCGTTGGTCGTGTTGTTGGGTTAAACATTGCATCACCTCGCTCAACTGCCGTCTTCCTTCCTATTCACTCAGTTTTTTTGCTAGTGCGTTTTACCATCAACGATTGCATCACTGCTTACCATCAGGCGGGATTGCAGTCAAGCACTAGTTTATAACTAATGAAAAAAAAATATAGTTGTTATCAGCCTGTTAAAATAACGAAATTTACTAAAAAATAGGATGCTTGTTTCTGATGCGTCTATCATGTTCGAAACAAGCATCCTATTTTTAATAAATTAAAAATTGGAACGAAATAGGAACCTCTCCCTTGATAATACGTTAGGTACTAAGTAGAGACGAGAGATCAGATGTTAGATATGATAAACATTTTAACACTTTTATAGTCACTAAATAAGTAGTCAAAAATCAGGTTTAATGTTGTTAAATAATCAAACGAAAAAAGGTGCCACGGCTAGAATGTAATGTTGTGTATGTTTAAAACACAATTACACGGAATACGAATCAAATTAAATAGTTTATTTGTGATAGACAAGTATACAATATGTAAAGAAAACCCTGTCCGACCCATAAGGATAATAAAGGTTAGGCAATCACATGACCAAATAAAATTTGAAATTTTGCATAATCATCATAGTAACAATACTAATCAATTTTGAAACTATCTTTTTTCCCCGCGAATTTACGCTAACTTCCCCAAAATTTGGCGTTTTTAAAAAAATGACAACACCATTTTAGGCGGTATAATTGTCGGCTTTCCTTTTATTGTTTTGTTAGATTATTTATTTCTTTGGCGGCGTCGCGCGTGACCTTTGTCGGCGGCTTAAAAGAAATAACTAGTGATGCACTAATTTTTGCGCAATAACGTTTTTTTATCGCTATTAATCGAAACTTGTATCTGGTTGAATGATTTGTTAAAAACACAGATTACCCAATGGTAAAAGTACTTTTGTTTGTTTATCGATTAATTACTAATAACATTATTATAACACAAGTATTAGTGTTTACTAATACTTGTGTTATAATAATGTTATTAGTAATTAATCGAAACTCGAAATTCGAAACGAGAAGGACTTATGAAACACAATTTTAGTAAAATTTTACAAATATTTTAACGGTCAATATCATCGATTTTGAGACAGAAACTGAAATTAAAAATTTGGCATGATTTTCGTTTACAGCAGTGTACCTAACTAATTTAAGTTTTGTAAAAGTTCTAAACAATTCCATGCGATGTTGAATCTAGAATGAGAATGAGAAACTACAATACTAAATCGATAACAAAAATAGACAAGTAAATTGTTTCCATCGAAAATCAATATTTTGGTTACTTACACATCCCTATTTACTCAAAGGATGCCGCGAGCAGCCCCGTAGGTACAATTTTATAAAATAAAAATCATTTTTACTTTAAATTATCAGTTGTGCGTGAACATCGCTCTAGTGAAGACTATTCGTGTATTGTGTGATCATGTCGTTTCCTAATGTAGAGTAATGTAACATGCTGATGGAAGGTAGCAACTGCTGTTTTGTGATCAGGTGATTGTGGTCAATGTGGTCAATGTGGTACCAGTATGACGGTGCGTCACCATATCTTTGTCCTGTACGTGAGTACCTCCATTATCAGTTCGGCGAGCAGTGGATTGGTAAGGGTGGACCAACTGTGGTCAGCGCGGATTTGACACCACTTGATTTTTATTTGTGTGCATGTCCGTGCTAATCTCGTGCGACGGTGCCAGCTGGGCCTGTATCGTTATTAGTAAACGAAATATGGAACAACATCTCCGCCACAGCCCAATCAAGCAAGCAAGCAATCAGCTCATCGAATGAAATGATACATTTGGAGAGTCAGACGACCTTCCTACTTAAAAAAAAGTTCTTTTCACGAGCTGCCTAAGTATCATTATTTCTTTCGAGACTCGATAAACGTGAATAAATTACCTATACCTACATGCATGAGGTCAACTGAGGTTATGAACTGTGCCTGTGTTGCCATGAAATTACCTGTTTATTTTATTTAAGTTATTTATTTTTTAGGGGTAATTTTTTTTTAAGTTTAGCCAGGTTTCGTAGGCATTAGTAGAATCAGTTATCGATACCTAACAATACCTTCACGGATCGGACAGGGTTTTCTTAACATATTGTATATACCTACTTATCATAGGTCTTACAAATACAAAGTGAGTACGTAGTTTCAATTGATGTGATAACCATATCGCCACACTGCACTCCGTAAATCCTATATATTAATACCATATCTATTAATACTTATACGGTTTACACAGGTAGGTACAGTTCGTTTAGTAGATCAGGTAAGTACTTTCGTTTTGCTTCTATAGATAACTAGAGAACCAAAACGAAAGTACCTGATCTTTTCTGACCGAATTGCTACGAAGCAATTCTTATTTTCGCCTATCAGCAGAAATTACAATGATTATGTAACCTAACAGAATTAATGTAAATTTTGAAATAACTAGCTTTGAGCGGAGCGAAAAGACACCTAAACCCACCCGTGTTCCTTCACTTGTACGAGTACCACGATATTTTTTTCGAACAACCCGTAGCCCTGGCAGACATCGGTCTCATGGACTGAGATCTCCTTGAGGCGCGCGTGGACCACAACGCGCCGTCGGCCCGGGCCCTGGTCCTTACCGAGCGACGAGCAGTGGACTGTTCGACTCGCCTACGGTTGCCGGGAGTTCGATGATGTCTCAAAATCAAAATCAAAAGTCATTTATTCAAATCAGGCTGAGAATCACACGTCAGCACTTTTTGAACGTCAATATTACTTAGGACCGTCCCCCAAAACGCCCACCCATCGACACTTCCCAGGAACACAGCTGCCGTTCATTTAAAAAAATCACATGACTTTATACAATACTATGTAGGTACAGTAATGAACACAAGAAAAAAAACAACAACAATGAAATTATTTATCATATAAGCCAGCTAGCCACGCCAAAATACCTACTAGCAAAGCAAAAACAAAAAATAAAATATCATTAAAATGGAAATGTAAATAAGTAAAAACGTATTAAGTACCTAAATAGAAGCTCCAGGTTTATAGAGCGTGACAGCTTACATATGCATTGTAAAAAGCAAATTATATGAACTCATAGGTATAATGTGTCAGTACCTAAGCTAATTCTGGAGAAGGAACACAAACATTGTCTTGAGCTAATCAGAGCGGTCATTAACATTTATCATTTAAATAGTCATTTACAGAATAATATGCCTTTGAACAAAGCGTGGATTTGATTTGTGCTTTATATGCATTGTAAGGCATGTCTAGCAAAACAGAGGGTATCTTGTTGTAAAAAGTTATACCAAGCTCAATAAAAGAGTTATGCACCTTTTGAAGTCGGTGAAAACGGGCTCGTAGTTTGTCCTTATTTCTGAATATTTTGCCTAACATATAAGATGTTGGCTAAGATAAATTGCGAAGCAACCGTGAGAATACCAATATCCTTAAAGAAATCTCTCAAAGAAACCCTGACACCGAGCTGGTAAATTGCTCGGACAGCACGTTTTTGGAGTAGGTACAAATATGTTTTGTATGTCAGCGGCTTTGCCCCACAGTAGAATACTGTAGGACATAACGCTGTGGAAATAACTAAAATACACACATCAAAAGTGTCTAGGGATCAACATATATTTTTGCAATAACTTTTCTCCTGATTGATATTAATTAAAATTTTCTTTAAGGATTCATCAAATAAAGTGTTTTCGTTTGTCACAGTAACGATAAACCAAGTCACCTTTGCATTAATAAAGAAATTTGCCATTTTCCTAATAAAGGGATATTTGACATTTGAACCACTAACACAAAAGTTCGAAAAAAAAAGACTGAAATAACAGTTTTCTCTAAAATTTTATTGGGTAACTTAAACAATTAATAATCCGTGTTTCTACCGCGAACACTAACAACACAAGAACATCGGTTTGGCATACTCAAAATGAGTTCATCCAAATCACGCTGTGGAATGGCCGCCCATGTTCGTTGCAACAACAAAAAAAGGTCTTCTTGCGACTGGATACCCTCCATATTCGGCAGAGCTCTTCTCTGTAGCATATCCCATGCATGCTCAATCGGGTTCAAGTCTGGCGACTGAGCAGGCCAGGGCAGGACATTGATGTTAGCTGCGGCGAGAGTCTGTCTTACAACTCTTGCGGTGTGCGGTCGTGCATTATCATGCATTAACTGAAATAAGGGACCGATTTGCACTTGTAGAGGAACGATGACGTCTGATACAATCGTTTCAGCATAAATTTGAGCGTTGAGGTTGCCTCTGATCCAAATCAACTCAGTTCTTCCGCCGATCCAAATACCCGCCCATACCATGATGGTTCCACCACTATAAGGATGGACTTCCTGGCAGGATTTTAATCGCTGTTGGCGTCCAGGGGTTCTCCAGTGTCGTATACGTCTTGTATCCGGTCTCATACCAAAACGAGACTCATCAGAAAAGCACACGAAACGCCATTGTTCTTCTGCCCAATTTCTGTGTTCAAGAGCCCATTGATATCGAATCCTACGATTGTGCATTGCTATAGGTGGTACCCGTAGCGGTCTTCGGGAATGAAGGTTCACTTCATGCAAGCGGTTTCTGACTGTTTGGTCGCTAATTAAGTTCCCTGAAGAGTGATGAAGCCTCACGGTTAACATCATGGCGGTTATTGTTGGAGCTCTTCGAGTTAAGATTTGAATGTATCGGTCTTGTCTCCGTGTGGTGCAGCGATACCGTCCTCCATGGCGCTCAGCCACGGTACCAGTGCTTCGGTAACGTGTCCAAAGTCGACTGATAACACTCTGACTTGTATTCAGAGCTAAAGCCACAGTACGTTGCCGGGAACCAGCTTCTATCATTCCCACGGCTCTGAGCATTTCTTCCCTGCTTAAATGACGTCGCCGCTCCATAATAACGTTGGTTTTAATCAGTAGTAGGGAAACAGTAGCACTAATAATGTCTTCAATGCGTTGTATGTTTTTATAGGGAAAATATTGACAGCTGATTTTCATCTTTTACTCGAATTTGATTCACAGTTCCTGATTCAAATTATGAAATGCACCAAAAAGGATCCATATAAATTTATAAAATCATAAATTTATTACAAAGCCACATCTCAATCTCAAGAAATCCGCATAAAAATGCTTGATCCCTAGACACTTTTGATGTGTGTAGACTAAACGAGCTGTGTCAACGTCAGTATATTGTCTTACTTTCCTGACGGCGTTGGCGGTCGAACTGAGCCTTCCTGCTAGATTTGACATGTGTAGTCCCCACTGAAGTTTGGTATCTACTGTTATTCCCAGAAAAAACTAGCGAGCCCACAGTTTCAAGCACCTCTTTATCTAAAACGATGTTGGGTCATAGATTTCTAACGTTAGGCAAGGCAAACTTTACACATTTCGTTTTCATGGTGTTTAGAACTAGGTTATTTGATGTAAATCCGTAACTGTTAAGAGAGCACTGTTTACTTCGTCAAAATCATGTCTATTCCTGTCTATTTTGAAAATTGGAGAGGTATCATCTGCAAACAGCACAACGTCACAGATGTCCTTTAACTAAAAGGGAAATTATTAATATATACTAAAAACAAGAAAGGACCCAGTATTGAGCCTTGCAGTACACCTAACTGGTAGCCCGGATGATTTCAGACCATTAATATCTACACACTGGAGTCATCATCATCATCATCCCAGAGTTAATCCCAGTCGTATCCGAAGCCTTTTTCAGCTTTGGAGTCTGGGGTCCGCTTTAACAGTCCAACGGCTGATATGGCTAAACTTCGACATTTTCTGTGAAGCGACTGCCGTCTGACCTCCACAAACCAAAGGCGACATCGAAGCATTGCAGTTAGACCAATTGTTGGACTTTTGAGGGCTCCAACAACCCGTAACGACTGCCACTAGATGTTCGTATGGCAACCGGGACCAACGGCTTAACGTGCTTTACGAGGCACGACCAGACCAGTGCAAATATTCATATTCATGCATACAAATACTGGCACTGTGCGGGGATCGAACCCGCGCCACCTTGCGCAGCGGCCGCGTCCGCTACCGCTACGCCACGGAGGCTGTCAATAAAAAAACCAACGTCACGCGGTGTTCCCAGGCGGTCACCCATCCAAGTACTGACCGCGCCCGGTGTTGCTTAACTTCGGTGATCGGACGAGAACCGGATCTACAGACTGGAATCTATTATGATTCCAGTCTGTAGATCCTGATTCATGATGAAGAACGGAAGCCAGAGGCCGTCGCCGATCGCCGCCACGAGGACACGGCAGTGCTCCGTCAAGCCGGGCAGCCCTCCACCGTGTCCTTAGGGCGATCCCGGCGTTTCCTCCCGCCTTACTCGGAATAGGAACTTCCCGAAAGAAAGTAGTACATACCTTTTTTTTGGTTGGGGTGGCAAATCATCACATGACTTCTCCCGCTCTGGCCGGAGCGAAAAGGCGTGTCAGACTTTTACTGACTAAAACCCACCCGTGTTTCTTCACTTGTCTGTACGACGGCCAGGGCCACGGTTTCTCTTTTAACCAACCCGCAACCCTGACTCAGGAGACATCGGTCATCGTGGACCCCGTCAAGATGTGCTGACATCTCTTTGAGGCGCGGGTGAAACACAACGCTCCGTCGACTCGGGCCTGGTCCTTACCAGGCGCCCCAGGCGGGATTTGCCCACTGCTCACCGCCCGCAGGCCCACGCAAGTAGTACTTACCTTAAGTTAGTTAAGCTCGTTTACTGAATCGAATCGAATTCTCTTATAGGTATTTTTAGCCCAAAACATACAAACCTACGTAGGTTTGATATGTTATGAAATACACGTGTATTACAGCAACACTTCCGCTGTACCTAGAGGAAGCTAAAGCAAATCAAAATATAAGAAGTTCTATCGCCAAAATCTATATTTGGCCACCGTTAGGACTATTCCTGCTTGCAGCTCTCTGCCACTATAAAATCATATTTCTTCGTTCTTCAACGAATACCACTATAATACTACCTATTGCAGTATCGAGTACCTACCTATTTGCTGAGCCCCTTGTTTTTGACGTTGCAATAAAAAGAACAAAAAGCCAAAGTGCCAACACAACAATATTGCTGCAATGCTTTTTATAATGACTTCTTTTTCAGAGTTTAAAAGACTGATTTTTCAAAGAGAAGTTTTGCCTGATTTTATATTAGTGAAATAATTTCACTAATATAAAATGAGTCGTTGGAAAAATTAGCCCTAAATCTAGTTAGGTTAAAATTTTAAATAGATTTGTATGTACGAGATATACCTAACTTATCTTCTCAGTAATTTGATTTCTTTTTCATCCTTCCTTCCACAGAAACATGTTGTCATGCCTGTGTTGTGTGTGAAGACATTGTTATAAATAGGTATGCTACATAAACAGGTCTGTAGTTACCAAAAGCCTTGCAAATTTAAAACTGAGCCTGAGAAGTAGTAAATACATATGCATGAAAACTTTCTTTTCTTTTAATATTTATTTTTCCTATGACTCGATATTATTAGTAAGACCTAAAATGTATCCTCTTTTGTTTTACAACGTATGTCATTGATTGTAGGTACCATCTAAGTATCATATTGTTACGGGCTAGGGGTACTTAAACGCCGGTTAAGGGTTACGAAGTTTATTGGCAACGAAGGTACAGTCGATTGTAGGCAATGACAAGTAGAATGTCGCTGACGTTGTACCGAAGTCTTCCACTATGTCCACGAAGTCCGTGTTGTAAACACAGAATAACACTACAGATGTTACTTCACGTAGTACTCGAAGTTCTCGTTATAATTGTCGCAGTAGGTCTTCTTTAAGATCGCTTCTTAACTGTCGCTTGTTCTCGTATCGCTAGTCGAATTTAGACTGACTGTGCGCTGGCGTCGCGGCGCCTTATATAGCCCAGCTGATCGAACATTCCAGATTCCTCTAGACGTAATAATAATAGCACATAACTTCGAGGTCACTCGGAAGTACCTACGGTAATTCCCGGAAACGAGTTTCTAGAAATTTCGATGTCGTCACTTCGTTGACAATATTGTTGAGACCTGTACCATTCAATAGGCCATCCTAGGTCTAGCAATACGTTTTTATAATGTACCCTTACAATGTCTAAGTTTCGAGTTATAGGGCTTAAAAGATACGCACTGCATGTCACGCGATATTGAACCTTATGCCATCGACATAAGGTCCATTCGTAACAATATCATATCGTACATGCCCGGGATTTTTATTAAATTATACATCTGGAAAATGCACTTCGCAAAACGTCGGAATAAATAAGTTCGGAAACCTTGGAAAAACAATAGCTAGCTACCTGAATCTCCCTAGTCGTTTATATAGGGCACTGCTTCCGCCGGACCTCAGCGACTATTTTAATGGATACTGGCAGCTATATCACTAGCTTAAAATGGCACGGCGGGTGGAGGTCCACAACTGCGGCCGAGGGATATATTGACGATTCAGTTCAAAGAAAAGTTCAAGTATCTAATCAAATACTAAAATAATAGAAAACAAAAGCATCAATGTCCCGTGCAACTCCACCAATACTCCAGGAAATTCTTCTACACCCGTTATAAACTTTAATATTAAGTTATACCATCCAGAATGTAAATTACTATAATTCCTAAAAAAGTTTAACATTGACGGTTTTTTGTATTTATTTATTTCAAGGTCGTAGAAAAAGTTTTGTATGCCACTGTCGCAAACAGCTATTGTAATACTCGTGCTGATCTATTGCACAAACTATCACTCCTATTACTATAGCTATCATTGCTTGATAGTGGCATAAATAACTATAGAGACAATGTTTAAAATGTGCACATCAAACTTCAATGCTTGGTCGAGTTGAACTCCAAGGGCGCGAATAGTGGTCAATTTCATAACCTCAGCCCCGTCTATGTACTATTTATTCTCTAACGCCATTGTGTTACGAGAGAACTGGATGTAGTGACACTTATTGATATTTAAGTGCATTTTGTTCAGTCTACACCAGTTTGCAAGTCTAATGATGGTATCTTGAAGCATTATCGAGTCAAGATTACTGTGAATTGGCTTCATTATTTTTAAGTCATCAGCAAACAAATAGAAACGAGAGTATTTGAAGCAATCTGTAATGTCATTGATGAAAACAGTAATTTTAATAGGCCCCAAATGTGATCCTTGCGGAATTCCTGAAGTTGCTTTGTAACTGTCAGAAAAATGACCATTAACCACTAACAGACGGCACGGCCAGAGTTATTTTTCTGCCAGCTTGCACAATTAAGTATGAGGTTGATTCAAAGTGTAATAATAGACAAAGGGTATAATAATATGGGTTGACTTTAAAAATTGTGCAGACAGCCTTTACAGCGAACATCAAAAAGGGGGCAACAACGCATTAAAAAAAAACATATAACACACTAATATAATGATTTAATTTCAGAAATACATTGTTTTATTCAGTAATTGTAGTCATAGGTTTACATGAAGATATTAGGTAAACAACGATGATTGTGAACGACGACGAAATCATTTTACAAGAAAGGTACTAATATATTATGTATTATGGTATATACATGTATGTATCTATATTTTTAATACATCCAAAACCGAGCCGAATCTCTACAACAGTGCGATTCTGTAACCATTTCACCGTGAATGCTTAGGTGAAGTGAGCTGTCATTCCTACAACTCAATATTGATTGACACTATTGACAACTCATTCTAAGCCGTTTAGGTTTATTTTTTTAATATTTTTCAGAGTCCCACTGATGCGGTTAGAGTCCATATATAAATAAATTCTATTGTGGTTATACCTTAAACAAACAATTTATCGTAATATTTTTTTACTATTATCTTATTTATTTGGGATTACATATTTTTTTGCTTACATATTACTTAATCTAGTCAATTTTAACTTCCTTAAGGAATCTCCAATGTTCAGGTGTGGCATATCATATTTAAAGATTCCGGTTTAGTCACCAGAATAGAACAGAAGAAATTCATATGTAGACATAGACATTTTAGAACCTCCTTGCCGGATTGCCGCCATGGGATCTGGAGGCTAAAGCCCTCGCCTATATGTAGGTGAAAAAAGGCGGTACGGCGGACAGAGCTCCGGCGGGGTCTCGTGGCGGCATGGAGACTTCGATTTTCGCAACTTAGTACTGGGCACGCCACCATAGCGACGGTAAGTCCTCTCTTTGAAGAGTGGCTAGAGAGGCACTACACTTTCCGCCTGACGCAGGTCCTCACCGGACACGGTTGTGTCGGTAGACCACTGTGGGGATCGCCCTGAGGACATAGAAAACATACATACATAATCAGCTTATATTGATCCTACTGTTGAGACACAGGCCTCCTCTCGATGAGAGACCCTGATGATACGGTGGAGGCCTACCCAGCTTGGGCGGAGCACCGCCGTATCCTAGTGATGGCGATCGGCGGCGACCTCACGCGTCCGGCCATGGTACAGGCCATGATCCGAAGCCTTGAAGCGGAACATTGGTCGGGAGACAACATCTGAAAAAAGTCTGAACGCTCCGCCCAGAGAGGGAGAGGTCATTTGATGACCACTTCCACTCAGCCTATGGAACTCATACTCTCCAAAATCAGCTATGTTGGCCATAACTTTTACTTTTACAAGCTCTTTGGACCACAACGGTATGATATGACTTGACTGTATAACCAGCTTTTAATTGAGCTAATTTCATATTAAGTTGGCTCCAATTTGCTCCTTTTTCATTGATACTGTTGTAGTTTATAATACACAGAAGTACTGGCGTCACTTCAATAGTATGCCACAGACAGATTCGTTAGTGCGTCCCATTTTCGCGCCGTGTTTTTACCAATTTGGCAGACTAGTAGTTGTGACATCGCGATGACTCCGCTACACGTATCGGACAGTCAGCTTGCAACTGGGGGTCGCAAAGTGGATGCAGACCTTTGTAACCCAACCTTAGCAGGTCACGTGCTCAGTTTCTGGTTATAGCCGAAACACAGACACCGAGTGCACTGCATCAGTGTTAACTGGTTCAGCACTAGCACTAACTGCAGGTTAATGTACACCTAGCCTCTGCCATACAGTAGGGAAACACCTGCAAATTTCACATGGCACATATTAAGGTTCCTCGTCCTGCGATGGAACTTCACTACCAATCTCAGAACCTCTCAGGTATGTCCCCGACTAGGTAGATGATTTACCGCTGCAAAGATTGAGCGTCTCTACATTTGTGTGACAAGAAAGGACGTCTTTGATAAAGATAAGAGGGTCTTTGTTCTTCACCTCTTCCACCACCAAATTGCTCGACCTCCTAATGCTCTCTGCCACCTTCGTTCTTTCCTGTCTAGTTTTGAAGCTGACCACTACTTTCTGATCTCTTGCCTCGTACAGTCGCTCCACCCTGAGCCCTCATTTCTGACATAGGCCACCGTTCTGAGCTTTCTTTAGAACCTCTTGAGCAATGTCCTGATTAATTACAGATGATACAAAAACCGAGTGAAGAGGTTCCTGGATGTTCTGGCGGCGAAATCCACGAAAGTGAGGCTTTGGTTTGAAACATTGCGAGGGTCAGCTGGAGTTGTTCTGACAGAGCCTAGGTGTGCTGTTTGCATTTTTCTAGCGTCTTTTTATGTTCTTTGAGGCCTACCATAAGGGTTTGCAGCAGCTCTGTTGGTTCTTCTAGGTCGAGTTAAGTGGCGTGTTCAGCAGTTCGACTGCGGTTTCAACCTCAGGTGCGATCGCGGGAACAGACACAATGGGAGTCTTGCTCCGCTTTGATTCTTTCACAAGTTCAAAGAGTAGGTTAATTGCCTCAGTAACCCCAGTCCTTTATCTCTGTTTTCATATTGTAAAAGTGTCCTAAATGAAGCTTTGCGTTGTTCCGGAAAGCTCTCTCCTCCGCTGTAAAACTGGGATACTTCAACTCCGGTTTCTTTGGTAGTATTGTGATGTTTCGCTGCGTCTCCAGAGCTGCTGGTGTGGTCTCGCGCATTGAGATGGCCGAGGATTTGACTTGGAGCTCAGTTTTCCTGGACTTCCATTCTCTGATACTTCACCTCACATTCGAAAGCGAGCCTTCCGATGGAGCGCGGCGAACTAGTTTCCTTCTTGGCCGTTATGCGGAACATGTTCGTAGTCCTTATGAAGGTTAATTTCATGTAAAAGACCGGTCAGGGGATTCTGATACAGAGAGATCTGTATTCAATAAATGTAAAGGGATAAACAGAGAAAGTCCGGCGGGATAGAAACGGACAAGTAGATGTTTTTTTTTTAAAGGTGGGGTGGATTGGATGCACCCGCCATCACAGGGCATTATGAGCTATCCTACTTGGGGAACCCGGTTTTCCTTCCAGGATTATACTACTACGGGGACTTTATTTAATTTATCCTTTTTCGGCTAGCCCGATCTTTATCTTTTTGTTTTTATTTTTATCATATATACTAACATCTTACACAACGTGTAACATAAAGGTATATACATAACAAATGCATGGCATCTTTACATGATATCAAACGATATTGGAAGGGTTTTTTAATCCTATCTCTTTATGTTAGGCAGTTATGAGGAAAAACACCGCCTGTGATAGGCTACTATCATACTAGTCGCACAGAGATATTGAAGACATTTATCGGATTTTCGCAAGTAACGTGACGGGTAATGAGTAGTTATTAACGTATGTAGTGTGCTGCCACGTTTGTTATGATTAGTTTCAAGAAACACACGAAACCGAAAATTTGGTACCAATTTTTTGAGTATTTTATTTTGAGTGGAAACCCTTCCGATATTGTTTGATATCATCTAAAGATGCCATGCCCTTGGTATGTATATACTCTTTTTGTTACACGTTGTATACTAGTACTACATGACAGTTATTTTTTCTTTTGTTACTTCTATTTATTACTTCTTTAATATTGATCTATTTATTTACATTTTGGTTTTTACTTTGGTTACATTTCTTCCTTAAACTTATGATAATAATCTTTCTACCACCAGTTACATCTTTTTTATTCACTTACAAGTACATGAAATTAAAATCATCCTTTAGCAAGACGACCGCGAATTCGATATAAAACACTTAATTAATTTGTGTTCTGTAGTTAACGGACATAGATTTAACTAGAAGAGCTAAAATTACATTTAAATTTTTCGACACAATTTGTTTTTTCTTTTTCTATGTGAGCCAGGACTACGAACGAAATGTCCGGAGACGAGTCTCTGTACGGGCAGGATCTATGAGGGTTTTGGATTTTACACTGAGCATAAATCTGATTTATAACTGAAAAAACGTGAATTCAAACCGAAATCTGCTTAAAAACCTGCAATAGCAAGTACCAAACGGGACTCGACACACAAAAATACAAGTAAGGTAGACAAAAATTTGAATTTTTACAAAGTTAGATTTAGCCGGGAATTTAGAAATAAAAATTCAGTAGATAGTGTTTAAAAATGGAGTTTTCTGAAGTTTTTGCAAATCCGACAGCAAAATTGCGTTTTTAGGGTTCCGTACCTCAAAAGGAAAAAACGGAACCCTTATAGGATCACTTTGTTGTCCGTCTGTCTGTCTGTCTGTCTGTCAAGACCCTTTATCTCAAGAACGCTTGGACGTATCAAGCTGAAATTCACATGAAATACTCGGGTCTATTGTCCCTTTAAGCTGTGAAAATATCAAAGTTCTAAGCCAAGCCAATCAAAAGATACAGCCGATTATGTCGATATTTTCAACAAATTTTCGACACTCGCAAAGGAATCAAAACCTACAGGATACTTCCCGTAAACTCAGAATCTTGAAATTTGGCATGAAGAATTGTCATATAATGCAAATATAGGGAAAATTGCGAAAATCACATTTTTTCAGTTATATAATATAATAAACATATTTTAATAAAATGGAACTTACTACCTTATTTCTCACGAACGAATAAAGTTATCAAATTGAAATTTATACCAAATACCTAAGTCTATTGTCCCTTTAAGCTGTGAAAATATCAAACTTCTAAGCCGAGCCAATCAAAAGATACAGCCGATATGTCGATATTTTCAACAAATTTTCGACACTCGCAAAGGAATCAAAACCTACAGGATACTTCCCGTAAACTCAGAATCTTGAAATTTGGCATGAAGGATTGTCATATAATGCAAATATAGAAAAAATTGCGAAAATCACATTTTTTTAGTTATACAGTATGTTAAATAACAGAGGGCGTTCCCTTAAACTCGTTAATATATATCATTAATAGATTAAAATAAAATTATCAGCATAGAAAAATAAGCATAAAAAAAATCCGAATAAAAAAAAAATCTAATTGGAAATAAATTTGAAACCTCCTGTTTTAAATCAAAATAGTAGTCGTCATGTATAAATAAATTGCGACGGTCCATCTTTCATGTTCGCGTGTACAGTGTGTTTCTTTTACATGTCAATTTAAAAATTTTATTGAATATTTTCATATTGGAAAAAATTTTAAAACATTTTGTTTCCGAATGGAAATATTTTTTTTAGCATGTATGTATGCTATACTATTTCGGGTTAACGGGAACGCCCTCTGTTAGTTAACATACTGTATAATAAATATATTTTAATAAAATAAAACTTACTACCTTATTTCTCACGAACTAATAAAGGTATCAAATTGAAATTTATACCAAATACCTAGGTCTATTGTCCCTTTATGCAGTGAATCAAACTTCTAAGTTAAATGGATCAAAAGATACAGCAGTTTATACCGACACCTTAGACGAGTTTCCGTCACACGCTAGGGAATCATAACCTACAAGGTACTTCCCGTGAACTTAGAATCTTGAAATTCGGCACGAAGCAACGTTATATTATAGTACAGACAGATAAAGGAAAAATCGTGAGAATGATAAATTTGAAGTTACATAAAATATTAAAATATTATTTTTGCTTACTCATGTAAGCAAAAATAATATTTTAATTTTTAAAATTTTTAATTTATAAAATATTTTTTTAATAATTATAAACTTACTACCTACCCTATTTCACATGAACGCGTAGAGATATTAAAGTTGAAATTCATATCAAACACTTCTTAAATCTAATTGCCTCTAAACTGTGAAAAATTCTAAATCAATGCTAGTATTATAAATGCGAAAGTAACACTGTCTGTCTGTTACGCTTTCCCGCCTAAACCTCTCAACCGATTTAGATGAAGTTTGACACAGACAATCTTTAGACCCTGAGAAAGAACATAGGCTACCTTTTATCCCGGAAAAATTTGATGTTCCCGAGGGGAATTTAAACAGCGCGATATAAACGAACTCCACGCGGGCGAAGCCGCTGCTGGCGGAAAGCTAGTACGTCATATATTGTAAACCGCTACGTTTGTACGACGGAACCCTCGGTGTGCGAGTCCGACTCGCATTTGGCCGGTTTTTTTTTCAGTATTTATCTATTATCCCGAGCGACGTCAGCTAGGTAGGATTCAAGCCAGCTAGTCTATTTTTAGCACAAAGAATCAGCATTGCTATCTAACGTTATAATGCTGCCAGCCTTTTGGGCACTTTTCATTATTGACAGCGATGGGACTAATCATTTTATGAGCAACTAGCGGCCGCCAGCGACTGCGTTCGCGTGAAGTTAGTCATGCTCCGCTCCTATTGGTCGCAGCGTGATGTTATATAGCCTAAAGCCTTCCTGGATTAATGGGCTATCCAACGCAAAAAGAATTTTTCAAATCGGACCAGTAGTTCCCGAGATTAGCGCGAACAAACAAAGAAACAAACAAACAAACATACAAACTCTTCAGCTTTATATATTAGTATAGATAAGCCTAATTCATATATTTGTTTTTTATTTAATACTTGCGTACTTATAATGTTTATTTATACATATTTAAGTATTAGCTTGTTTATTTCAAATTCAAAACTAAAATTCAATTTGTGAACCTTTTAAATCAAATGACTTTTAATAAAGTACAAGACAACAAACTTAATTTACATTGAGATGAAATGTGATTTACAAATTTCAATTTGACAACGCCATATGTTATGTAATTTTACATAACGCTTATATAAAAGCCAAAATCGATAAAGAATAGAGGTAAACAAACCGTTGCTAGGCAACGAATTGTTTACGCCTAAAAGACAGATAACAACATTTTCCAGATAGACGATATTCATAAAAGTAGTAATCCTACTTCTTACCAATGTAAACAGTTTATTTATGTTTAGATATTTATGACTTGCATAGAACGCTTAACCGGTTTGAATGAAATATGATACACATGTAAGCTAATTTCCTAATAAGTTAAATTATTGATACATGTTTAACGCGTAAAAAAAACAAACAGCTAAATCCAATTTTATCATTTCTTTTTTTACAAATACAGAAAAACTTAACCTGTGACTTAACTTTGGTATTTTTAGGATAGATACATTGAATGAATTTTGTTCTAGACATAATTATATTATACTAATACCATACTAAGACATATCGTAAGTCGTGGTGGCCTAGTGGTTAAAACACCAGCCTCTCAAGTATGAGTGTGCGTGCGGGTTTGATTTCAGGTCAGGCAAGTACCAATGTAACTTTTCTAAAGTTATATGTACTTTCTAAGTATATTTTTGACACCAATGACTGAAGGTGAAGGAAAACATCTTGAGGAAACCAGGGGCCCTAGCCAATGTAACATCGCTTCCTAGCGAAGCGAAATCGAATACTAAACCAACCAATGGCAGGAACGAATGACCACGTGATTTATCGCGTCGCGTGGTCAATCGTTCCCGCCATTGGTTGGTTTGGTATTCGATTTCGCTTCGCTATGAAGCGATGTTACTTTGGCTACACGCACTGGACTTTATACGTCTGAAATCGCCAACCCGCACAGAGCAAGCGTGGTGATTACGCTCAATCCTTCTCTGTATCTTCTCTGCCCAGCAGTGGGAGGATAAAAGGTTGATGATGATGAAGACCATACTTGAAAGTATTACAATGCATGTGTTATGCAGTTCATTTGAGAGTCATTACGTTATTAAGTTGCCAAGTTAGTGTCGTTGAAAGTCGTTAAGTTATTACAATAAATAAAATATAAATATATACGGACAAATTACACAGATTGAGCTAGCCCCAAAGTAAGTTCGAGACTTGTGTAACGGGATACTAACTCAACGATACTATATTTATAATAGATACATAAATATAGATAAACATCCAAGGAGCAGGCCAATCAGGAAAAGATCGTTTTCCATCATGACCTGACCGGGGATCGAATCCGGGGCCTGCATTTCAGAACATTATTACAGAATCGATCGGCAGTTACTTATCCTCACTTAAGATCCCTGTGGAAATTCAGTATCATTTCGACACGTTACGTATTTGGGAAAAATGGCTCTACTAGTCAATGCTTATTAGAAACACTATATGTATTAACATTAAACATGTTTGCTCGTGAATGTATTCCTGTTGTTGTGGATACTAATTGAGATAAACACCGAAGAGAACTAAATACCTAATGATTACTTTATTCAGTGTAGCGATTTAAAAATGAAAAGTCACCCCTGTAACACGTATTGTTCTTTTTTTTAAATATTGTTCTAAAATTAAATCATAATAAAAAAACAAGCTGTAATGAAAAAAATGTGATCGTTGTATTACCTTATCACCTACTATTCTCTCGAGGCATGAGAAGCTCTCGAGGTTGAGGGTCATCGGGGTCGCATGATACTTGATTACTTGTTAGCTTGATTTTGAGCCGGGATTAATTATCTTAAGATGTCATCTGTCATGTCAATCATTTGAAAGTTTGCGTAGCATTATATCACGAACTAAAAATTAAATATTATTTATTTTATTATGCAGCTTTTTAAAAAAATATTCATTATAAATGATACGTTTTACAGTGGTGAATTTCCATTTTAATTTCTTAACAAAATTGCACCTGAAAAAATATAAGTAAGTATTAACAATTCAATATACTTATGAAATTAATAGTAACACACATTTTTGAAAATTATTTCTTGTTATGTTTCTATGGAATAGGTACTCTTTACAACCATTTTCAGGTACTAAGGATAAAGGTTCCTTAATTTTAAACTATCATTGTTCAAACAAATGAAAAGTAAGATTTGTACTGCATTCACATCAAGGGAGTCTAAAAAGCGAAAGAATGAAGACACGTAAGTGGAATTAGATACAATACAACCGATTGAAGGATCCATGCATATCTGTACCATATACTTGGTATCGTACACGTTCATTACGCGGAGGTTTAGTTGCTTTTTCTAAGTTCGGCCTCCATCTTGAATTTTTGTGGCTGTTGAAGATATCAGATGGCAGTACATTTGGGTGCATCCACGTAGACCTCGGAGTAGGTATCTGCGAGCTCACGTAGCCTTTCTGAAGATTCATTCTGAAGACTCTTGAAAGAAAGGCGAAAAAGAGAAGGAAAGAAAATGGCGACATTTATTTTCTTTCCTTCTATCTTTCATCTTTCTTGTCATTGAGTTGGTGTGATCTTGCAGCTGGAGTCCCTCAAGGCGATGTCCTCTATTGTTCTCCTTTTTTATTATTTTCGTTACGACCGAACTGCGAACTGCGTGCACCTTTCTATTGACGAATTACAGGTTTACCAGCAGAACGTTCATATGTTTTGTCATTCATATATTAGCCACCATGATGTAAATAATCTTAAACAGTTACCTAAGAGTATCACACCTGTAGAGATTATTATAATATTTATAGACCTTTACTGAAAAATATAAATAAGACTGGATGTTCACAGGCCACATGACAATATATTAACTTGTACTGTTTTAGCTGACCTCAAGTTTTAGGTAAACATTTTTAAAATTGATTATCGTTTAGGTGAGATTCTGACTAAATCTTATTTATAATTAAGCAAATTGGCTTCCCATGCCGCTCAAAATACAAAATTAGACAGCAAATATACCACACTAATCTACTACTATACTGCTATGACACACACACATTACAAATCTAGAAGGTCACGAAGGTAGATGAAGATCCTTTATAATATACTCATGATAATTATGCTCTTGAGCCTCCAACTAGCACAAAAGGATGCACATAGTAATTTAATTAAAAGTAAATTTAAGAGAAAACATCATTATGATTCTAATATAAGCCCAGTATTATAAGAAGGGTGATTTGTTATTTTTAAGGAATGTATCGGATAGTAAAATGGATCCTACAGGTATATTTAGGACCTTATGAAGTACCTACTTGATGACTTAGATTGCAATGTGAAAATTCTGAAAAATAGAAAGAAAGATGGAAAGTAGTACGAGTTGATCCCTTGGGGTAAGATGATCCTTTGCGATTGTGCCGAAACCACTAACGTTATCTAGTCGATTTCAATGGTAATACATACCTCTGCACACCCCTCCCCTTCCGTCAAATCGTAAAGGCGGTGTGAGCGACAGACTAATTTTGACGAGGACAAATAAAATTTTGTAACAGCTGGTCTAACCTAGGCATGACTTTGAGCTTATGTTACTTTTATTAAATCAATTTTTAATGTGATTTCTGTTGTGTTTGCGGCTTTCTAATATGCTTAATTTTAGTATTTGAGAACATGAACATGGCCGCATGGGTGTCGGTTATGTTAGCAAACATTTAATGAAAAAGTGGGACTTGGGTCAAGATGATTCCTTCATACACAATATATCTTCCATATACAAAATTTTTGCGGCTGCAACCACAGAAAATGAATTGGGCGAAGAAGAGCCGGATTTGCCGGAACCGTCAAGGCGTCGTGTTAGTTCAGATACTGAATTCATAGATGAAGAACCATCTCAGTTACATACATCTGCTAAGCCCAATAAGCAGCGGCTGCTCGCTAACAATGTTGCTGGATTGGATTTGGAATCGCTTAGCGTGAATAAAACTACTTCCCCATTAATTTGTTGTCATTATTTGTCACCAATCCCATCTATGAGCTATGCAGTCAACCACAGTGAGACATCACTTGATGATAATAATATCGCAAGTTTTGCCGTTACGCCTTCTACATTAAAACCTTTGCCACAAATTGTGGGCAAAAGAAGCACGTTAAAAAGGAAAACTACCCATACGGCTGTTTCAACTAGCACACCGTACAGGAATTATTTAGAGGAAGAAAATAGCAAGAAAACAGAAAAAGAGAATAAAAAAACTAAGAATAATGAAATTAAGAAAAAGACTGCACCTAAAAAAACACAGAAAGGCAAAGAAGTAGGTAAAGGGAAGTTACATAAAAGAAAGAAAATGTCATATAACACATCTGAGTCTGAAAAAGATGACACTGAGTGTCTGTACTGCACAGAAAAGTTTTCAAGTGATAACAAGGGTGAAAGATGGATCAAATGTTGTTTATGTGAAAAATTAAATGGGGACATGAAGCATGTGCTGGGATAGCACACAACACCTGCCATAAAGCGTTTAAATTTGTAAGAAGGAATATTAATTTATTTTCTTTATTCATTCATACTTAAATGTTTATTTTTTGCTACTAGGTTTTACTATATAATATACGTTGATTTATTTAATTTTATTATGTTACTTAACTAACTTTTGTTTGAATATTGCGTAGTTTTGTTTTTAACAACCTTTTTCTTCATAAAAATATATATTTATCAATGGGGTAAGATGAGCATAGGGATCATCTTACCTCTACCTGGGGGATCATCTTACCCACATGGGTGTACAAGATGACTACATTGGAAGGTTTTTTAAAAAATGAAAAATTTTAATGAAATCTCTAATAATATGGGTTTTAAATGTGAGGGAAGTTAGGTAGATACATATACTAGTAGTAAATACTTTTATTTTAAGATTAATTTAAACAATTTGCATTTTACAGCGATTCTCGCTTAAGGGGATCATCTCGTACTACTCTCCCTATTACATAAAAACAGAACTAAACCTTATAATATTAATTAATTATATTTTTTGTCACTCCTTACATTTTTGTGATATCTTATGTACTTTTCATGTTAAGTACAACACGAAAATGAAGTTCTAAGTATTTTTATTCTTTGCAGTACATTCTCGTTATTATTATATTTAACCTGTATGTAATGTTTAAGTTCATGTTGTATTCATTGTAACCAATTATATCTATACATATAATAAAATCGTAGAGGTCGAATGTCTGTACAAATGAAAAAAATGCTTAAAACGAAGTCAGGGTGATGTAAATAAAAGGAAAATACAAAAAAATTTTTTTTTAGAATTTCTTATTTCTCTGTCTGTTTGTCTGTTTGTCTGTTTGCACGGGCTAATCTTCGAAACGGCTGAACGGATTTGAATGAAATTTTGCATGGTAATACCTAATATCCCTGGTCAACATCTTAGATAATTTTTATTTCGGAATATTAAAGGGTTCCCGTGGGATGGTTAAAAAACCATTGTTGAAAATCACAAAATCACGGAAGAGTCCATGGTAGCGTCGAGTAAAAAAAGTTTAACATGCAGCGCTGTCTAGCGTCGAAAGGCATTGTTTTTGTAACTACGTTACCTATCTGTTTATATTTGAAAGTCATTCTGTGATAATTCCGATTATTTCGTAAATAACCACAAAGTGAATTTTCAAAAGAATATATATTTCTATCGGCGAATACTTTCACGGTTTGTTTCTTCACAATGCCTAGAAAAAGGTCAAATCTTTCTCAGTACTCGAGAGAAGCTAAAAGATCTAGGTTGTTTAGATCCCAAGAAAGTAACGATGATCATGAGGCAAGACTTACTGCGACTCGACACCGCCAGGCTACTGCTCGCGCTATGGAAAATCTTTGTCAGCGTGAAGCCCGACTAACAGCTGATCGGCAACGCCATTCTTTATCTAGAGTCTCAGAGACGTTTATTCAAAGAGA
Organism: Sesamia nonagrioides; assembly: GCA_017933935.1. Lineage (NCBI taxonomy): Eukaryota > Metazoa > Arthropoda > Insecta > Lepidoptera > Noctuidae > Sesamia > Sesamia nonagrioides. The sequence continues at coordinate 132,089 of JADWQK010001453.1, forward strand.
GTCCCGCTTAAGCTCACAACGCACACGCACGTCTGCTTTTCGGTCGCAGGAAACCAGTATAGAAAGAGAGCTACGACTAACAGCCGATCGTGAACGTCATACGTTGTCGCGAGTCTCAGAGACGTTTACGGAAAGAGAGTCCCGCTTAAGCTCACAACGCACCCGCACGTCTGCTTCTCGGTCGCTGGAAACCAACGTAGAAAGAGAGCAACGACTAACAGCCGATCGTGAACGTCATGCGTTGTCGCGAGTCTCAGAAACGAGTCAAGAAGGAGAGGTACGTCTAACAGCTGATCGCGAGCGCCATACATTATCTTATGCCTCACAAACTTTTACCCAACGTGAGGAACGCTTAAGTAACGCTCGATATCGTCAAAATATTATTAGTGCTTTAGAAAGGGATGATCAACACCAGCAACGATTAGAATTGGCCAGGGAAAACTATGAGCTTATGCGCCAGGATCGTGAGGATTCGTTACTAAGAGAAAGAGAGAGAATACATGAAATAAGACAGCATGAATCAGAAGAACAACGTCAAGCACGCTTGGAGTCCGATCGACTTCGACACTTACTCAACAGAAGGTCGGTTTCATCTGAAGAGTTTGACCTTGATTCTGACGAACAATACCACTGGACAGAAAAAGAAAAAAGTGGGTTTACATACTCACCCAGAATTGATTATGCTTCATTTTCATTTGTGGGTGGAATGATTTTAAAATGTGATTTTTGTGAAGCTCTCAGATGGCAAAAAGAAACCAGCGGAATGTGTTGTGCGAGTGGAAAAGTACATATTTCATTGTTTCTAGAGCCGCCAGAACTTTTAAAAGCGCTGCTAAATGGAGATCATCCACAATCTAAACACTTCTTGGAAAATATTCGTTCATATAATAATGCATTCCAGATGACATCGTTTGGTGCAAAGAAAATAACGGAAGGGCCATTTATGCCCACCTTTAAGGTTCAGGGGCAGGTTTACCACCTAATAGGTTCTTTACTGCCTGAAAACGAACCCAAGTTTCTTCAAATATATTTCATATCTGATTATAATGAACAGGCAAATATAAGAAACCAAATTTTTCCGCAACTTAACAATAATTTGATTTGCCTGCTTCAAAATTTGCTGCATGAAATCAACCCGTATGTGCATAGTTTTAAAGCTGCATTGGAGTCTGTTCCGCAAGGGCAAACCGATGATTTTAAATTTGTTATAAGCGCAGACAAACGACCCATTGATGGACATCCAGGTAGATACAATGCCCCTGTCGCAAATGAAGTTGCAGCTGTTTTAGTGGACCAAGAATGCGAGCGGCGTGATATCGTGCTACGTACTCGAGACGACCACCTGCACCGTATTTGTGAAACCCATCGGTCTTACGATGCATTACAATACCCCTTGATTTATTGTCACGGGGAAGACGGATACAACTTTGGATTGCATCAAGTTAACCCTATAACGAGAATACCTAACTTAACAAAAAAAATTACAGCACAACAATTCTACGCATACCTGCTGCAAATACGACAAAACCGCTTTGCTCACTTGCAAAGATTTCGTGGGCTGTTCAGCCAATTCATTGTAGATATGTACGCTAAAATTGAGACAGAACGCTTAGTATATATACGCACTAACCAAAGACGCTTACGTGCTGAAGAGTATGTGCACCTAAGAGATGCTATGCAAAACGACAGTGGTACTGAAAATCTGGGGCGATTAGTAATTCTCCCATCCAGTTTTACAGGCGGGCCCCGTTACATGCACGAACGTACGCAGGACGCGTTCTGTTATGTCCGAAAATATGGCCGACCTGACCTTTTTATTACATTCACGACGAATCCAAAATGGACAGAAATAACAGAGGAACTCTTTGAAAATCAAGAGTCGTATGATCGTCATGACATAATAGCAAGGGTTTTCCATTTAAAGCTCAAGTTGATGATAAACCTGCTCACTAAACAAAATGTATTTGGATCAGCTCTGTGCTATATGTATAGCGTAGAATGGCAAAAGCGTGGTTTGCCTCACGCACATATTTTGCTATGGCTAGAGGAGAAAATTCGTCCTAACGATGTCGACAAATTGATAAATGCTGAATTTCCGGATCGTAACCAGGATCCTGTATTGTATGACATCATAAAAACACACATGGTGCACGGACCGTGCGGGGCAATGAATAGAAACTCTCCGTGCATGAAAGACGGTCGCTGTTCTAAGAGATATCCTAAAGCACTGACAGAGCACACGATAACGGGTGAAGACGGCTATCCATCTTACCGCCGACGGTCACCCGAGCATGGTGGGTTTACGGCTACAATAAGATCAAATGGACATGAAGTAGTTATCGATAATAGATGGGTCGTGCCCTATTCACCCGTACTCAGCAAAACGTTTCAAGGACATATCAATGTAGAAATGTGCAATAGCGTTAAATCTATTAAATATATATGCAAATATGTAAATAAAGGCAGTGACCAGGCCACGTTTGCTTTTAGACATATTGAAAATGACGAAATAACTAGATTTCAGGCAGGCAGATATATTAGCTCTTCCGAGGCGGTATGGCGCATTTTGAGTTTTCCAATTCATGAAAGATCGCCACCAGTGACACATCTAGATATTCATCTCGAGGGGGGACAAAGAATATATTTCAACCCTGATAATGTTGCAGAACGGTTAGAAACCCCAAGACAAACTACTTTGCTGGCATTCTTTCGGCTTTGTGAAATCGACGAATTCGCCAAAACTCTACTGTACGAGGAAGTTCCGTCGTATTACACCTATAATAAGCAACAAGGCGTTTTCAACCGAAGAAGGCGTGGCAGAGCTGTAGATGGTATTCCCGGTATATATAAAGAACACGCCATAGGTAGAGTGTACACGGTCCACCCAAATAATGCAGAGTGCTTCTATATGCGCCTGCTTTTGCATACAGTGCGGGGGCCTACTTCATTTGCCGACCTTCGAACGGTCAATGGTGTCCAATATCCTACCTATCGAGATGCTTGCCGAGCCCGAAATTTACTCGAAGATGACCAGCATTGGGATGACGCCCTAGCCGATGCATGCATCAGTGATTGTCCACACCGCTTGCGTCATTTATTTGCTGTATTACTGGTATTTTGTGGTGTTTCAAATGCTGAGCAATTGTGGCAAAAATATCAAGATAGACTAAGGGAAGACTTTTTTAGGAATATAATGCAAAATATTGACGGTGACCTTAACCACAGATTACGAGATATTGCTATCAATCAATGCTTAGTAGCTGTACAAGATTTAGTTACATCTATGGGTGGTGATTCTCTCCCTCAGTATGGTTTGCCAGCGCCGACCATAGAAGGGGAACGTATTAATAGAGAATACGCTGCAGAAATAAATTATGATCCAGCTGAATTAGCTGAAACGTTACGAACCGGAGTCCACAGTCTTACTGAAGAACAGCGCACTATATTTGACCGAGTATGTCACAGTGCTGAGAATGCTACAGGAGAAATTATATTTCTAGATGCACCTGGTGGGACGGGAAAAACTTTTCTCACTAAAATAATATTGGCACAATTACGAGCACAAGCCAAAATAGCTCTTGCTGTAGCGTCGTCTGGAATAGCAGCCACTTTGCTACCCGGCGGTAAAACTGCTCATACAATGTTTAAAATCCCCATAGATTTGGACATAAGTGATCATCCTGTATGTGGTATCTCTAGAAGCAGTGATAAAGCGAAAGTTTTACGCGATTGCTGTTTAATTATCTGGGACGAGTGCACTATGGCACACCGAAAAGCTGTAGAAGCAGTTGATAGAACTCTCAGAGATATCCGTCAAAATGACCAACCTATGGGAGGCGTAACGATGCTGTTTTGTGGGGATTTTAGACAAACGCTGCCAGTAGTACCACGAGGAACAAAAGCCGACGAGTTAAGAGCATGCTTAAAGAGCTCAAGTCTTTGGCGACACATCACAAGGATGCACTTGACGGTGAACATGAGGGCGCGAACAGGAGGTAACACAAACGCTCAGGAATTTTCTGATTTGTTGCTGAAAATTGGCGAAGGAACATATCCGGAAGAAGAAGGGGAAATTGTATTATCTGAAAATCTCTGCCACACTGTTAATTCAATTGAAGAACTTATCTCCTCCGTATATGGTGAAGCAAATCAAATAACAAGTCATGAGAACTTATGGCTTTGCGAAAGAGCAATTTTGACTCCGCGAAATGACCAAGCAGTAAGAATCAACTTGGATATACTCAACCATGTTGAAGGAGAAGTAGTAGAGTATACTTCTATCAATAGAGTAATGGAGCAAGATGACGCTACCAATTATCCCGTTGAATTTCTTAATTCTCTGAGCGCTCCCGGACTTCCAGCTCACAACATTACTTTAAAAATTGGCGTCCCAATTATTTTGTTAAGAAATCTAAGTCCCCCAAAATTATGCAACGGGACAAGACTGAAAGTTATTTCTCTGCAGCGTAACATTATAGAAGCGGAGATTTTGTCGGGATGTGGCGCCGGTCAAAGAGTCTTTATACCACGAATTCCACTGATTCCCAATAATTACCCTTTCAATTTCAAACGCGTACAGTTCCCAGTGAGCTTATGTTACGCTATGACCATAAACAAAGCCCAAGGCCAGACGCTGCGTGTTGCCGGCGTAGATCTCAGCGTCGGCTGTTTCTCACACGGCCAGCTCTATGTGGCTTTCTCCCGTGTGAGTCAACCAAACAAACTATTTGTTTACGTTCCAAACCAGACCACATCGAATATTGTTTATAAAGAGGCATTATAGTTATAAATAGTAGTACTAGCTAGATAATATTTTCTGTTATATTTTACTACCATAAAAAATAAAATATAATACAACTTAAGTACTCTAATTTTTATCCCGCTGTGATATTACTTGTAGTCCACGCGTGCGAAGCCGCGGGCAGCAGCTAGTATACTATAAATATATTAATTATATACTTCAAAAAATTATGTTAGTAAAGGAGCGATTTAACGAGGGTAAATTAAATTATACACAGACAAATTTTCGGACAATCAAACACTTTTCCGTCTGCAATATCTAAAAATAACACCTGCGGTTCATTTTAGTAAAATATCATATTCTCACTTTCCTGAGCACCGTCCACCAAACTATTTATATACAATATTTCACATAACACAATACACTCAATAGTAACAACACACGTGCTCTACGACGACACTTTGGGATTTCTTGTTTAAAAATATTAAGTCCAAAACAATAAGTTTTTGATCAATCAACAAAGTTATTTTCTTAGGTTATCCGTCCGTTCGCGAGGTATGTAGGTTTATCAGATTGACCGCCATTTTGGACCGATGTTAGAATCCTAGACAGACTCGGAAATTTGTCATCGATGATATTCAAAATAGTAATTTTTACCATCACTAGTCTATGAAACAGTAATATCGCAAACCCAGTAGGGAACCACGTCGCACTCATTATCACTTAAAATGTTAACAATATTTTCGTAGATGCAGTTTCAGGTGAGAGACTACTTCAATCGAATAAGTGCGGACAACTTTCTCGATGCCGAGATAACCGGACACGGCGCTCTGCTTATTAGACGAGTAGCGTTTATCCCGTGGCATCAAGCCTTGAATTCACGCACGCGCATTGCAGCTGCGTTACTTGCATCGACTGTATAAGCTCCCACCATTTTAGTAGGCCTAATGTCTGTGAAATACGGTTCATGTTTGCCTAAGATGTAATAACCGATCGGATGACATAAAATGAGATTTCATAGCAGAGCACGATAAATGGCAGTTTACCGGTGACTTTTATCCCATCCATAAACCATAATTTTGAGATCCTGATCTGAAAATTAAAGTTTATGGTTAAGTTCATGGTTTATGGTTTTGGCGCTGAACCCTAGTTCAGTGCCAAAGAATTGAATAAGTGAACTCAGAGATAGTGCAAGTTTTTGTTGGTAATATTATTTTATAAATCACTGGAATTTAAAAATATCGTGTTTATGTTGACTTGACATTTTTATTAATGACGTTGGCCCACACTGGGAATTACTCCTGTAATATAATCCATGTTATTTAATTAAACTCACATACACAAACAGCCGGACTTGGAGCAAATATTTGTAGGCCATACAATATTTGTTTCGTGCCGGAATCGAACCCACGTCACGCAGCGTAGCGGTCGATCACTCAGCCACCGCACCAACCGTATCGCCAATTATCAACCTCTTAACAGCCACGGTATATTGATTAGTAAGATAATAAAAAAAAGAAATAAAGTGCAAACGCAAAGAATCAAAACCGTGTTCAGCAGTTTATACTGCTATAGCTATCTGACCTTAACTATGTCTTTAAACTGTTTTGCATCCCTACTATTGCATAGAAGCAAATTTTTCTAACTGAATACTATCTATTCAGTTAGAAACAGCCTCTGTGGCGTAGCGGTAGCGAACGTGGCCGTTGCGCAAGCAGGCGCGGTTTCGATCCCCGCACAGTGCAAATATTTGTATGCATGAATATGAATATTTGCACTGGTCTGGTCGTGCCTCGGAAAGCACGTTAAGCCGTTGGTCCCGGTTGCCATACGAACATCTAGTGGCAGTCGTTATGGGTTGTTGGAGCCCTCAAAGGTCTAACAATTCGTTTAACTGCAATGCTTAGATAGCGCCTTCGGGTTGTGGAGGTCAGACGACAGTCGCTACACGGAAAATATCGAAGTTTAACCAAAATCAGCAGTTAGACTGGTAAAACGGACTCCAGACTCCAAAGCTGAAAAGCCACGGATGCGAGTGGAATGATGATGATGATGACTATCTATTCAGTTAGAAGGTAGCCTATTCTTCCCCCAGCGATAGCACAAGGGAGTGGTAAAAGACTGGTTTTTGTAGGAATGTCTTATATAATTTTGAAAAATAAACACCTTTGTAAACAGGTGTTTTTTACAAGTCTATCATTTTTATACGTCTAGTGTCTAACATTACTTTTGAATACACTGGCTTGGAATACAACTTAATTTAACTGCTGTAATTGGTCTATAAAACGGACTAATAAAAAAGCGGTGAAGGTGTCAGTCCGACGTTCATAATTACTAAAAACTTTTTTACAACAAAACAACCGACTTCCAAAAACCACTACAAAGTGAAAAATAACTAATTTCGGAAGTCGGTGTCTTTGGTTTTGTATATGCGTTTTTTGACACCGACTTCCGAAATTAGTTATTTTTCACTTTGTAGTGGTTTTTGGAAGTCGGTTGTTTTTTTTGTAAAAATGTTTTTATTTTACACTTTTTAGTTGTTAAAAGTACTATGTATAGAGTAGTATCCGGTCAGACTGGAAGCTGACGCAAATATAGTTGGGAAACGACGTGATTTTGTTTACCGACGTAATTGTGTTTATGAATGAAGTCAAACCACAAAGTAGCTACTGTAAACCGTTGAGGAGTTCCCAGAACTGGCCTTTGTCTTCATCATCAGAGCTCTTATGACAGTCACAACCCATCTAGGTGTAAAGTTCTTAAATGTTCTTATCAATACAAATTAATCGAGCCCAAACACAAGGTAGCTGCTGTGAATTGTTGAGGAGTTCCTTCGACTGTCTCCCGGCTCCATCATCAGATCTACTCCAGACCTTTATTAAATTGTAGTGCTTTAAAATACTTAATGAAAATGCCAAGAAATGCACTAGTCCCCTGCAATTTTTGAAAGTTTCCCTTGTTTTCTCTGGTCTTCCACCATCAAACCCTGATATCCTTATCATGTGACCACCTTGGGAACGTCTTCTTTCCAACAGAAAAAGAATTATCAAAATCAGTTCATAAACGACGAAGTTATGCGCGAACAAACATAGAAAAAAAAGCATATATACGGTCGAATTGAGTAACCTCCTCCTTTTTGAAGTCGGTTAAAAATCAAGAAGTGTAATCTCTTTTTAGTATTTTTATATTAATGCGGCAACAGAAGCTGATCATCTTTGAAAATTTCAACTGTCTAGCTATCACGGTATCGTGAAATATGACTGCTGACAGACAGACCTCTGCTGTCTATGTATCACCAGGCTGTTTCTAAGTAATAGGGTCCCATTTTTATTCTTTGGTGCCTGATCTCTAATAATAAAAAGGTGGTAAAAGGTTTAAAGGTGGTAGGCAACAACATCAGCCGCCGGCATAAGTTACCACCCACCAGACAAAGTCTTGCCGCCAAGCGATTCGTCGTGTTCCGGCATGATGTCTGGCGAAGCCGTACGAAGGACGGGTCTGAGCAGTTGTGTTGCGATGTGTGCCGGGTACGATGTGCCTAATGTTGTTGTGTCGGGAGTTCGGTCGTGGAGGGTCTCCAGATCATCCTCTGGCGCAGCATCGTTGGTCGTGGTTGGGTTAAACATTGCATCACCTCGCTCAACTGCCGTCTTCCTTCCTATTCACTAAGTTTTTTGAGTGAATAGGCTTAATAAGCTAGTGCGCTTTACCATCAACGATTGCATCACTGCTTACCATCAGGCGGGATTGCAGTCAAGCACTAGTTTATAATTAATATAAAAAAAAAAATATATTAGACTAACTGCCCGCGGTTTCACCCACGTAGGTTTCGATATATGTTTTTTTTTTTTATATTCTCTGCTCCTATTGATCGCAGCGTGATGTTATATAGCCTAAACCTAGCCATCCTGGATTCATGGGTTATCTAACACAAACATTTATATACTAGTATAGATTTAATACTCATTCGAAAGTGCTGATTCTTAGTCTAATTTTAAGATTTTGATAATTTCTTGTAATGCAACCAATCAAAGAAATAATAACTAAGTCTAAACCTAAGTTTCAATGACCTACAATTAAAAAAAAATACACGAAGGGTTCTGCATCACTGAACTGGTTGTTCGGTGGTCATACCAGGAGGTATCGTCATCATCATTATCTCAGCGTTAAAAGACCAGACCAGTGCAAATATTCATATTCATGCATACAAATACTTGCACTGTACGGGGATCGGATCCGCGCCACCTTGCGCAGCGGCCGCGTCCGCTACCGCTACGCCACGGAGGCTGTCTGTTTGGATTGTCACATTTGCCTGATCCTTATTATCAACCTGACCTATTCGAAAATTGTTTTCTCGAACAAATAAACTTAAGTCCAATTAAAATACTTTTGTAAGAAAACTGCTGTTTTCTTACAAAAGTATTTTAATTAAAGATAGGTGTTTTGTACCTAATATTTCAGATACCCTTTTAGAAAAATATTTGTATTTAGTATCGGAAAAGTATTTTTTTGAAAGTTTGTTGCGTCTTGTGTTTCAGACACTTTATCATCACTGAATTTTTTATTAATATACGATGGACGGAGTGCCGATAAATAGGGCCACCGAAGTGAGGAACTTCGGAATTCATTTCACTACTGGCCTCAACTTTCGTGATCATATAGTTTAGGTATGCAAAAAAGCATACAAAAATCTTTAGATTTCTGCTTAGAATAGTTAAAGGCTTCAGAAACATTAAGGCTATAGCACAATTATATAAAAATAAATTTATTAGGCACAATTATGAGGGAAGGATGTATGAGAGAAGAGGACTGTGCCCAACAGTAGGACGATAAAAAGGTGGATGATAGTCGGATGAACTGGGTAAATGAACTGAGGGTCACGAAGCAAGATATATCATCAACTTATATCTTTCAAGGTAATTAGAGAGAAGACACAATGCGGATATATTGCGAAGGGTGGAGCTGTTCGTGTCAGACGGGTATGTTTTATTTAAAAAATTATAAACCAGTGCTTGACTGCAATCTCGCCTGATGGTAAGCAGTGACGCAATCGTTAATGGTAAAGCGCACTAGTTTATTAAGAGCCTATTCACTCTAGCCTTGAAAAAACTCAAATTGTAGTCCGATGGAAACACCGGCGGTCCCTCGATGTGCTCGGTATAAAAACGGAGGCGAAACGCTTTGTCCGGATCGTAGTGGTATTAACAACGTAAGGATGGAAACTCGCCGTTCGAAGGGTCGCCCGATGGGGGAAAGAAGATGGGGAAATTAAATTATGCAATTCCCACGCAAAATGCATCCTATAGAACACCGAAAGGCTGACTATGTAGAGTACCTACTCTACATAGTCTTCTATAGAATGCATTTTGCGTGGGAATTAGCTTTATTTATTTATTATTTAACTCAGGCGTAAAGTACCTACTCTACGCCTGAGCTCCAGGCTTTGGAGACCGTTCTGAGTCATCAACCACGGCTGCTAGCGGAGCTACGTGCGCGTGCTTAATTGATGCACGAGGCGCTGCTATTGAGCACGCTTCACACTGTCAACCTCATTGCTGATGAGTTGGAAATATTCTGTTGCGCTTTGGGTGAGTTCAGTAACTATATAATTTACTAGCGACCCGCCCCGGCTTCGCACGTGGACAAGTGATATAGCTACCTAAGCCTTCTTTAGGAAACGGTAGCCCTTCAATAAAAATAATGTCTACTGTGCCGCCCATCAGCCAATATCTGACTCTACAAGAGACATCGACCTTATTGTCCATGGATAGCCAGTTCCACCACCTTCAAATAGAATGAAAGACTACCGGGGTAGCAAGTTTGTTCGAAATAATGGTACCCCGCTCCGGCCCACTCCCTCCTCGATTTAGGCAGAGAAACAATTAAGTAGCAGGCGGTCGGCACGGGCGCGAGCGGCACGCGGATTTTTTTCTGGTGTTTAGTTTTGTATAAACCGTGATAGCTCCTGAATGAAACAATCAATTCCAATAATTCAAAAAGAGATCTGCTGCTACTGAAATTACCCTATGATATGACGAAATTTATTTGGATAAGGATTAATAATATGTAAGGAATAAATAGTGGGCTCTGATTTCGACTGGCATTTTAATTAACTTTTCAAACATTAAAAAGTAGTCATAATGAAGAAACTATAGTAGGTAGACATATGGTGTCGCAGACTTTTTTGTAGGTATTTTTAAGATCTACAATACTGTAGTGCATTATTTAGATCTATCTGATAGGGTTCAGTCAGTGTTTGCAATGTAAGCCCAAAACAAGGTTTATTTAAAAATTATCAGTGTTCCTCTTATATAAGTATTATGCATGTTATATACAAGAAAACTTTCCTGTTGAATCACTCTATCTATTAAAAAAAAAAAAACTAACAAAATCCGTTGCGCAGTTTAAAGATTTAATCATACAAAGCGACATAGGGAAAGTAAAAGTGACTTTGTTTTATAATATGTAGTGATTATGGTAGAAAATGTGGAACAATCTAAATGTTAATAAGTGTCTACAATATCGCATTGAGTCTAGCCTGTAAGGATATTTGTAAGTTTTGAGTAAGTAAATAAAGATTTCTTAATGAGTAAGTAATGAGTGTATGTCTCTTATATTGTTTTTCATTCAGCAAATAAGGTACCTATTTAGGAGTTAAATAAACAAACACCGTTTACACCAATATAGTTTATTTCAGAAATCGAAGATTATCATTAATACACAATGTTCCAAGACAGAGTAGCATACATATAAAGTTAATCCCTTTTAAGGGAGTTTAAATATAACGCAGTCCATAGACATCCTCAGAAAGGAAGGGCTTACACTAACATACAAAAGTACTCTTTAACACCGTTTTCAGATATTGTTCACATTTTTAATATGAAACTTTTCCAAGACATTAACCTCACCTAGTCTGATCAAAAATTACATCTGGAGAACAAGAAACGCTTCTTGAAGTCACTGATTAATCATTCAAAGCCATTAGAAATTGTGTTTTTCTAGGTGTTAACATCTCACAGGCAAAATATTGATCAGACTTCAGTATTCATTTTAGAATTAATAACTTCCGAAAGATGTTAGTTACATTTTAACGCCTGACCTCGGTAACAATGTTTTACATTCTTTTTCCGAAAAAAATTTTTTGTGAACGCGTTATGATGGAGATTTAATTTTTACGTTATTTCTTTAACCACATACCATAGGCGTCCAAAGTCCACATACATAAGTATGATATTTTAGGTTAATTTAGTTTGTTAAAAATGTTGCCCACATTATGCACTTTTCACTCTTACTCATTTTTGTAACACACCGTTTCAAGAAAGATTAATAATTGTATGATGTTACAATTTTTTCAAAGAACAAGATTTTTTGTCTCTAAGATTTGGCAGCGCCAGAAGATTTTTCGTAGACATTCGCAATTTAAAGATATCTTAATTGTATGATGTTAAAATTTTTCCAAAGACCAAGATTTCTTGTCACTAAGATTTGGCAGCGCCAGAAGATTTTTGGTAGACATTCGCAATTTAAAGATATCTTAATTGTATGATGATAACATTTTTTCAAAGACCAAGATTTCTTGTCACTAAGATTTGGCAGCGCCAGAAGATTTTTTGTAGACATTCGCAATTTAAAGATATCTTAATTGTATGATGATAAAATTTTTTCAAAGACCAAGATTTCTTGTCACTAAGATTTGGCAGCGCCAGAAGATTTTTTGTAGACATTCGCAATTTAAAGATATCTTAATTGTATGATGTTAACATTTTTTCAAAGAACAAGATTTTTCGTCTCTAAGATTTGGCAGCGCCAGAAGATTTTTTGTAGACATTCGCAATTTAAAGATATCTCATCAAGTTTCATGCACTTTTATAATGTGACATGTAGTTAAATACACATATTGTTCATATTATAAATATAGAGAGATGAGCATGTCACCTCTACAAGAAAAGAAGAAGAAGTCATACAGATATTATACTGACTACTTAAAAGTTGGCTACAATAAGTTATTAAGTGATATTACGTTTATCCCGTGACAGTGAAGTTATACGCATCAATATAACATGTAAGTAATTAAAACCTCTATAACATACATTTTAAAAACACTTAGAACATCAAGATTTTTTGCAATTACAATAAAAGTGGAAGTATCTCTTCTATCGTGGTACATATTTTCCAATATTGTATTGTTTTACTACTGTGATTACTCTATCATAAACATCAATATTATGTGAAAAGTTACGAAAAAAATTGCTTTATATGCTTGATAACCAGACAGCAATTTCGAATCATAATTTACCCCTGGGTATAATATCCATTATATAAATTACCTAAGACACATTACATGTAACTTGAATATCGTATTTTCGAAGAGATGAATTGAATAAAACGCTATATACTTATCAGACGATATATTTACTACTAAGAGAGTATCCTGGAATATATAAATATTAAGTGCTCTGCGTATATATTGAGTACTTATTACATGAAACATTCATGACAAAAACATGGCATCTACGAAGATGTAAGTAGATATGCCTGATAAACTTATAATGCGACATAGACAAGAAGAGCATCGTCACTACGTATATGTATATAAATATTAAATACCTTACATACTACGGATTATACAATACATTTACTAGGGGAAAATCGCTGGATATACAACGTGTAACATAAAGGGTATATACATAACAAAGGCATGGCATCTTTACATGATATCAAACGATATTGGAAGAGTTTTTTAATCCTATCTCTTTATATTAGGAAGTTATGAGGAAAAACACCGCCTGTGATAGGCTACTATCACACTAGTCGCACAGAGATATTGAAGACATTTATCGGATTTTGGCAAGTAACGTGACGGGTAACGAGTATTTGTTATGATTTGATTTTAAGAAACGCACGAAACCGAAAATTTGGTAAAAAATTTTTGAGTATTTTATTTTGAGTTGAAACCCTTCCGATATCGTTTGATATCATGTAAAGATGCCATGCCCTTGGTATGTATATACCCTTTTTGTTACACGTTGTATAAATAAATATTAAATAAGATTTTTCCACAAGAATATGCATCTCCGATAGTCCCTATAACACCTGACAGTACTACCTATACCATATTTGACAAACTATTGACAAATTATTGAACATCGTATCTCCGAAAGCATGTTATTGTTTCATATATGTAGAGAATGTTCGCATTTCCAAATTCATAAATATTGATGATTCCTTATATACTTATATAATAATTATTTCAATGTAATAATTTCGAAGAGAATTTCCGCGTCTTCAAATATTGTAGGAATACACCTATATCGAATGCCCGATACATTTATAATTGTATAAATCTAATATTTTGAAGAATATCCATATCTCCGAATATAGAAATATCAAATGCCCTCCATATAATATTTTCCAGGAATACATCCGCGTCTCCCAATAATTATTATATTCCTACATACTTAGCGATAAAACTATTCATGAGAAGAACATAGCACCTCCCAAGGTATACATAAACTAATATAGTATTATTAGATAAGTACATTGAAATGAAACAGATGATCTTTATAAAATTATAATTGTGAACTTTAATCTATACTAATATATAAAGCTGATGAGTTTGTTTGTTTGAACGCGCTAATCTCAGGAACTGTGTAAAATTCCTTTTGCGTTGGATAGCCCATTAATCCAGGAAGACTTTAGGCTATATAAAATCATGCTGCAACCAATAGGAGCGGAGCATAATAACTAAATACACGCGAACGAAGTCGGTAGCGGCCGCTAGATTAATTAATAAAAAAAAATTGCAAAAAGAAATAATCCTTTGTTCTGCCGATGGTTTTAACTGATTTTGAATTTAATTTTCAAATAAATAAAACGTTAAATGATGTTAATATATTATATAAATTGATTATCTGATTTCATTACAATGTAGCCTTTTCCTTATATACTATCTTATTCCTACTAGGTATATACTATTATATTAATGTATCAGATTATTTATCTGTTTTTTCCTACGTTATTTTCCTCATGGTAGAAGTTCATCAATTTTATGTACAGCTTAATATATTACCTATATTTAATTTATAAATAATTAAGGACAAAAAAGAGTTTTCGAAAAAGTAGAAAATAGTTTTTAATGAATATTGCTAACTGACAATATTGAACATTGAAACGAAAGGAATTATAATTGTGAACTTTAATCTATACTAATATATAAAGCTGATGAGTTTGTTTGTTTGAACGCGCTAATCTCAGGAACTGTGAAAAATTCCTTTTGCGTTGGATAGCCCATTAATCCAGGAAGACTTTAGGCTATATAAAATCATGCTGCGACCAATAGGAGCGGAGCATAATAACTAAATACACGCGAACGAAGTCGCTGGCGGCCGCTAGATTAATTAATAAAAAAAAAATTGCAAAAAGAAATAATCCTTTGTTCTGCCGATGGTTTTAACTGATTTTGAATTTAATTTTCAAATAAATAAAACGTTAAATGATGTTAATATATTATATAAATTGATTATCTGATTTCATTACAATGTAGCCTTTTCCTTATATACTATCTTATTCCTACTAGGTATATACTATTATATTAATGTATCAGATTATTCATCTGTTTTTTCCTACGTTATTTTCCTCATGGCAGAACTTTTTGAAATTGTATGTACAGCTTAATATATTACCTATATTTAATTTATAAATAGTTAAGGACAAAAAAGAGTTACGAAAAAGTAGAAAATAGTTTTTACTGAATATTGCTAACTGACAATATTGAACATTGAAACGAAAGAGTAGCTACCAGTAACCAATGTCGAGTAAAAAAATATTGCAAAATTAAAATATTGCATTTAAAAAGTGTTAAAATACCATAATTATAACAACTAACTAAACAAACAAAAAAAAAAAAAAACTATATTAACAAAACTAAAAACTATATTATTTATTATATAAACTATATTATATTAGGTATTAAGATTATTTTCGGTTCCATATATTCCTCGTGGTCAAAATGTACAACTTACAAGTTAGCTAAATTAATTATTTTTATATTTATTGCAAGAAAATATACTTTTACATAATAATGCAGATTTTTTTAAAAATGAAATTATTGTCAATGGAATGTAAAATTTTCTGGGGTTCAAAGACGATATCGCTTAAAGAACAATAGTCATAGGTATAGTAATAAAAATAAAATATAGCATTTTTAAAATTTTACCAAAGTTGTTTAGTTAAAGAACGTGTCCAGAATCAAAGACGACATTATAATAAAACAATCGAACGAACAAAATATGTCTGGCGCCAGACTACTTACGATAACTATTCTTATAGGTTTTCTCGGTTGCCCCAATCTTCATTGTAAATGAACAAGATCATACATATATCTAATAATTATCATCTACCTTACCAACTACAATAATAAAGTATTGCAACTCTTTTATGTCTATACTTACCTATCGATTTATAGAAAAATATAGCTACTTATTCTAATTTGAAGCCAATTTCAATTTGAAGCCAATTTGCAAATGGGGAAGTTTTGAAAGAAGGTTTAATATCTATCGAAGTCATCTAAAGAAACATATTTATACTAGTTTATTGCCTAAAGAAGAAGAAGAAACTGACAAACATATAGCAAAGAACGGCTTAAATCTGGGGAAATTTTTAAGGAAGGTTAAAAGTCATCTAAAGAAGAATATTTTGAAAGTTAACCCCTAAACAATCCTAAAGAGATGAAATATGTTTTAGAGGAGTTAGTGACAATTGGTATTTGAATTTGGTTCAAAATTATTGCAGAAAATGTATATAGAGAGGAAGATATTTTTAGTAAAAAAATTGAAGGCATGGATATAATAATTAATAGAAAATGTAGCGAATTTAAAATTTAATTAACTTAATTACATTATTTTTAAATCGAGTGTAGGACCAAGAATCACATTACTTCTAAATTAGAGTGTAGGGCCACATAAACATACTTACCTAACCTGGCAAATATAAACTTATTAAAATTACCTGAAAGAAATGACACGAGTAACCAAAAACACAATAACAACTCAATCCTGCCGTCGGAATAGTTAAGGAAATAGCGAGCGAGTTAGTTTATATGTTAGTTATTGGATGGTAAACAAGACGACGGGTCAATTGATATTAAGTGATTCCCGCTGCCTGTCACATCTGAAAGACCAGATGAGATGCCATCCCAGAGACAGGGCTGGAATGTCTCGTGTGCCTGTAATGTCACCGGCACGCACACCCTTCAAACCGGAACACAGAAACTGGCGGCAGAAATAGGTGAGGTGGTAGTACTTCCCCGGGCGAGCACATTCACACAGAACTCTACTACTCTTTTTTTTTAAATAATTATAAACTAGCGCTTGACTGCAATCCCGCCTGATGGTAAGCAGTGATGCAATCTTTGATGGCAAAGCGCGCTAGTTTATTAAGCCCAATCACTTAAAAAAAACTTAGTGAATAGGAAGGAAGACGGCAGTTGAGCGAGGTGGTGCAACGTTAAACCCAACAACACGACCAACGATGCTGCGCCAGAGGGAGATAGATGTGGAGACCCTCCACGACCAAACTCCCGACACAACAACATTTGACGCATCGTACCCGGCACACATCGCAACACAACTGCTCCGACCCGTCCTCCGTACGGCTTCACCAGACATCATGCCGGAACACGACGAATCGCTTGGCGGCAAGGCTTTGTCTGGTGGGTGGTAACTTTACCGGCAGCCGATGTTATGGCCTACCACCGAGATTTCTTATTGAAAATTTCCATTTTTTTAGTCAGTGTGTAGTTATCATATTATGTTAAAATCTTGCTACATCCCTCATTACGACGGCAGGATTGAAAATCAATAACGTTCGATTAGCAGTGTTCAGTTTCGCATACAATTACATATCTAACTTTTTTTTTCCAAATACACTATAAAATAAAATGAAAAAGAGGTTAAAACTCGTAACTGAAATCCTTAGCTGTACTGCTAGAACATACAAACAAAAGAGAACATTCCAAACAGACTAATATCTATGTACTTATATAGAGCATAATTTTACTGTTAAGCTAACTTACCTACTAGAGGTAGGCAATCGAGACCCAAGCTTACAAGACCTAATTATTAACTTATTAAAATATACTTATAGGTACTCCTTACGGACTCTATTTTAGATTAACTACTTATGTCATATTAACGACCTTATTCCCCGCTTCTTTTCATCCCACTAAGGATGAATGAGCCCTTCTGGTAAATCTAGTATAAGTAACCTATTCCTTACTTTTTATTTATTAAATATATTAATCAAAGACGTTTACTTACATAACATGTACTTATTTATAGACGAGTATACGGATGTAAAAAGACCATCATATAACTAATTTGATATTCAGAATGCGGTTGCCGGTTATTTAACATTGAGTAAAAATAATTACTGGGAAACGAATTTTATTATTGGAGTGTAAATTTAGGATTTGCTGTAGTACGCATTGTAATAAAACATTGCGCTTATGTGTGCATGCAACGGTATAGACGTCTTGGAAGTATTTCAAATTGTGATATATTAATTTTGAATGGATATTCAATTAAATTAAATTGGAAATTCTATTGGAATTTTGAAATCCAATAATAACGTCACTAGAAGGTTCCCAAATATGAAACAATATAAGAAATTGTGACAATGAAGGAGACTATAACTGCCTCTCATCTTTGTCAAGTGTCTTTTTACATCCGTTATAAATAAAACCCACCACCGAAGGGAAATAGAATAATATAACAGTATAATACAACAATAGCCCAACGCGGCAGTGTACTTATATTATTCGCAGATATTGTCCGACGATAACACTTTTTAAACCTACTAAGGAGGACGATGTTTGGCAGATTTATTTTAATTTATACACAGTTTTTTTTTTTCGTTTTTGTGATATAAATTATTACTTATTTCCACTAGAGTTAGTATAAAGATAGTATCTATAATAACCTAACTTTTTTTTTTGCTTTTTATTTTTATTTTTTTTCAAAAAAGAATATTTAACATGTCACGGCCTTGTGGTGCAACTGCAAGGCTACTTTGGACACCGTTTACGTGACTTGTACTTACCATCAATCACATATATTTGGATGTTCATTGTGGCCACTCACAAACATCAGTTCAATGTTGACATACGGCAAAGTCACAGAAAGTGCGCGACTATGCTGAATTGAAACTGGTGAGTTCACGTTTTTTAAGTTTTACCATATATTAGCACAGATTTTGGTAGTGCATGTATGCACACCCTACTCAAAATCTCTGTGCACGTCCCTGGCATACCTACAGACTAACATCAACATAGAAATCTATTCGTTCCATTATATTATTATGCTATTTTAAAACAATTACTTACATTCTAAATATGTACGAGCATATAATACTACTGAGAGCGAACTAAACAAATCCTCCCATTGAAGGGCAATACAATGTGAATACACTAAGAGGACAATGGTAAGTATCCCTGAGAGATTCCAGCAAATATGAAGCAAACCGCAGACAGAAAGTGAGGCCATCAACATAGCTCTAAAAATACCCAACAGGGCAGTTATGTACTTTGTTGATCATAGATCACATAGCTGATGGCTCCGGAAACTTGTAATGGCGACGGCGTAACCGTGCGAAGCAAGGGCCAACCATTAAGAATTTTTAAGAGATTTTTGAAGTAAAAGCTTCCTTAGCATAGTGATTTGAAAGTCAGAGAAACGAAAAAGAACGATTATCTACGATACAAACCTTACCTTACGTAAATAATGAAGAAATACTTATTAATTAGAGTCCTACCGAAAATGTATGTTACGTAGTTGTCCGAACACGAAAACAAACTTCGTCATTTTTACTGAAAGCCGAAATGGTTTGTTGATTGGATTAAATTTGGTGGATCCTTTTTTTTTAATAAATTGCCTGAAAACGAAAAAATGGCCGAACTGGATATTTTTTGACGTAAATAAAAAAACGAAATTCGGTTGGACTTAATAATAGATCTAATAGAATGTAAAGATGATTATTCTAATTATTCCAAAAAACGGCAGCTGCCGGATTCCGACACTTAGTCGGAATACACTACGCTACACTACTTTTATATCGCACAATGTAAACTTTTTCTGTTATATTTACAACTTACTTGTACTAGACTCTTTATTAAATATATATACTACAATCTACTCATATATCGCGCAAGACTCCATTTGTTTTATGTAATATTCTTACATATACCTTACCAGTAAGCCGCCCGGCACCCACTGGGTCTACCGTTAAGCCTACCTACTAATGCACTATTTTTCGCACGATCAGCCAGCATCTGTCCATCAGAGATGAATGAGCATGGCAAGACTATAACTACTTAAGTATAAATAGAAAAATAACTTTCCGTTATATTATTTTAAAACACCTACTAACTATATAATACTTATCTTTAGTATTGTATTGAAATGACGTACGTTAAATATAAATATAATAACATATTAAAGACTACCAATATTTATAACCAACTGTTGTTTTGCTAGCTAGCCAAAAAGAGTTTAAAGTAGTTTGAAAAAATGAAATCAGTGTTGGTCAATCGAAGTTATTTCTTGAATGATGTTAAACGTGATAAAAAGCAATTTATAATAGGTACTAAATCAAATAAAAAATTATTTTTATTTTATTATTTCTAAAATAGGTAAAAGAATTAAATAGATTTCACTAAAGTTGTAAACGAAAAAACTGGTTGGTCGAATTTTCATCTTCAACCAGGAATTTATATGAACCGACAAGGTGGCAGCCAAAACATAAAAGTTCGTTTAATGTAGTGTAGGTTTTAACATATTAAAATGGACACGTAACAAATACGTAAATAAATTATGATTTAATAAAAATACCTAACTATCTTACTTACATATACTGTTATACTACATCTAAAAAGTTATTTGTTTACTCTACAAACTCTACTTTGTCACCTACATTATCTTCTTTGATTAACTTAAATAGTACGGTACTTAGCCTCTTAATAAAAAAATATATTTCCAATATGTTACTTACTAACTAGTACACACAATGCAAGCATATTTAAGTGGTGTATAAATCAAAATTTAAACAACCGAACCCTTTGAATTGTAGATATGGAATAAGAAATTAATTATTTCATTAAATCTAGATAAACCTAATATATAAATAGACTATATTTGCTTTACTCTGTCTATTATTTTTCACGAAAATTTAATGTAAAATATTAAACACAATTGAATGCGCAAGTTGTTTTGTAGAGACTAAAACAAAGTAATTTAAATTCCCAAATATTAAAAAAAAATACTTCAGATTTCATCAAAGTTATAAACGTAAGTACATTAACAAATATTGATTCAAAATTCCAATGACGTTATGGGCGTACATAAACTACATACATATCTTTAAAAATATAAATGTAGGTAAATATACTATATATGTTTCATTAATGATAAAAACGTAAAAATATATATATCACGATTTAATTAATATGCATATTAAATAAAAAATTATTGAACCTAAACAACGATACGACGAAAACGAACGGTTTTATATTGTACCTACTAGCTAACCACATACACGTACTTAAAATAAATTGTTTGTGATGAATTAATGTTTACTTTTCTCTACTTTTTAAGTGCTTTTGTAGTTGCTCGATACCTCAGAAGATTTACCGTCAAGCCTATCTGCCTATTACTGCTAAGACTGCGCTGAATTTTTGTGATCAGCATCTCTTCGTCTGGGTGGAGTGAAGGAGTTTGGTTAGAACCTACTGAACAAATTAATATTACTCTAACATTAACCCAATGAATTTTAAGTACCAAAATTTTTGCAAAGCGACCATTAGAGAAATTTGTTTATAAAAATAACCTTTTGATTTTAGCCACAGATTTTCCATTGAAGCCCATAATTCAGAAATATTACAAAAAATAGGAGATTCAAGAAGTTAGACAATGTGAAATAGAGCGTGTTGGAGTGTAGGCAGACAGACAGTGGGCGAGACACTCTATAGAGGAGCAGTTTTATGTAATTTTGATTTTTTTTATTTATACTTGATTGTTGGCCTAATTTGAATAATTGAGTTTTTGAACCTGCACAGGTGTGGCCTGCAAATAACGGCGGCGCGAAAAGGCCTTCACTTAGCAGCGGTTGGAACAAAGCTGCTTGGCTTTTAAAAAATATAAAGACCAAAAAAAAAAATTTAAAAATTATTGGCCCTTATGTAATGAAAAATGCTTCCTAGTACTAACCTTATATAACTATACCTAAAGTACTTTGGGTGATGTATAACGTAGTTTGAATACACGTTCTTATTACCCAGGAGGGTGTAATAACTTACCTACTAGTAACAGGACTACAGACTCACTAAAATAGTATGTTCTTTTAGCTACACTCCAAAATCTCGAGAGTTGAATATGACAACAATCATTATAATATACGTAACATTAAAAATACAAGGAGTTGTTAGAATACAAGCAGAAATTTTAGCCAAATTGAGTAACAAAGTTTTAAATAATTTACTTATTGAAGCTATATTTAAAAATAAGGCATTATTAAAACAGAGTAAATTTTCAAAAGACACAAATATATTGTTGAAACCTAATGTAGCAGGACAAGGACAACACTAATTATAATGAAACCTCTCACCGTTACAATATATGTACTTAGCCACAACTGGACATAGCCCTACACGACATAATCATGTCTTACAACTAAATACTACTCATTGTCGTAGCGATTAGGTTTGTCATCGAGCTCTTGCACCTCGGTGCTAAGAGCGAAACTGTAAACTTACTAAATAATGTAGGAAGAACGACAGATAATTCATTTTATTATTATACTTAATTTAATATTACAAATTGTGTACTATATCATAATTGTACTATCGCTGCATTTATTTATTATGGTAGATAGGTACAGAAAATATATTTTTATCGAACCTAGCACTAATTTTAAGTTTTACAACTACTTTTTCGGAGACATACTGCGGAGTTTTCATAAACTTACATACCCTAAGACTATATACCTATTGTGATTATATTTTTATGTCTATTTACCAATTAATATTAAAAACTGACTCTATAGAAATCCTTATATTGTACTTAAACATTTATTATTCGAAACTTGATATTTATTATGAATTATGTAACTAATAGACGCCGTTATTATTCTCGTGTCAAATATTAAAATTGTAGTCTACAGAAACTAGCTTATATCATCTTACATAATTAGGTAAATATCGATATAAATCGAATATATTGCCCTAATTATTTCTAATAAAAGTTATTCTTTGTTCGGTTGCTTTATATTTACATATTTTCCCTTAAACACTGAGGCCTGCTTTCACGACAAATAACTTAATACGTAGAGTGCTCATCAAATTAAATTATCAATTAATTTCTGACGATGATTTGATGTTAACAAGTACAGAGAGATATTTTTTGTCAATTTTAATTTTAGAAATACCTAAAAAGGATAATGAATGAATAGATTTTTAAATGGTTTTGATAGAATTTAATGTTCTTCTTTAATTGTATGTTTTCCTGTCATCATCAATGTCAACCTTTTTATCGTCCCACTGCTGGTCACAGGCCTCATCTCGTACAGAGAAGGATTGAGCGTAATCACCACGCTTTTCCACACGGTTCCTCAAGATGTTTTCCTTCACCTTGTAATCAGCCATTGGTGTCCAAGATAAACTTAGAAAGTACATATAAGTTAGAAAAGTTACATTGGTACTCGCCTGACTTGGAACCCGCACACCCATACTTGAGAGACTGGTATTTAAACCACTAGGTCACCACGACTGTTACAAACATAGCCCACTACTGGCTATGGCTTTCCCGTGGATAACCCAAATAAACGCATTTAGATATTTGTGGTAAAAGCAGACCTTATCATCCTATTCGAACATCTACATTAGTTATAATATACTTCACCTTACCTATTTTAATTTGAATAATATAATTCCCAATAAGTAATTCAATTTAGTATAACTACTTTTTTTTTTTTTTTTTTTTTTTTTTTTGTCAACAGCTATAGGCAACGCGGATATATTCGAAGACCAAGACCAAGGGCGATCATTTTTAATCCATTCTAATTACTTTCATATCATTCGGGACTTTAAAAAACAGAAATTCATATGAATGACAATACAGTACGAATACGTATATCGGTAAAACGTAACCGAAATCACGAAACGTCCAAAGTACAGTAATCCTTTCCAATGCATTTGACAGACGATTAAAATTTAAGACGAATAGTCTAATTGCTTTCAAATTGTTCAGATTTTTAAATAATAGAAATATTACTATTATACTATCGGTAAATTGGTATTGTAACCGGAATCATGAAGTGTTATAGCCCTATAGTTTAATTTACTGTTTTGTGGTTATCAAGCACATTTATATATTATAAAGTAACATTTAAAAACTCTTAATAATGCTGTACGAAATAACACCAGCTTAATATTAAATGGTTACACGATAAAATTGATACACATGATAAAATTGATACACATGGCTACATACCGTTAAGATTAGGACGAGCAACATGAGACATAAGGCCCCAAGAATGCAATCCCATTTCTGTGGATACTAACTGAAATAAATTCAGAAGATAACTAATAAAAAAGTACTTTATATATTTCCGCAGAGAAAATAAACTCGTGGAAATGTAATATCCGAGAATCAAAGAGACATTTACTGGTTTTTCGGATGCTTTGTGGAAGTTGCAAGTGTACAAAGTGCGACGTCTTTAAGATCGCGGCTTCCGACGCTGCGTGCAGCAGTCGAGATTGAACGGTCCTAACCTCCGTCTGCATCATTTGACGGTGTTCCAAGTATTGTAAATGTAAATATCAAAAGGTACTCAAAATACGAGGAATACAACTCTTTGCAAATTTGCCACGCGTTATCTAGGTCCTACCCTCTCTTCTAACTTTTCAATCTTAGAGCCTTGCCTTCTGTTGCTGTTATTCAATAGACACATAATAAGTATATTACTGAGAGAGCTAAGTTCTCCCCTAATCTACTTTTAGTTTGAAAACGTCAAGTTAAAATTCTGAACGGAGTCCAATAAATGATTTTGTGTGGGTTTTTGTTTCTGCAACTTTGAAGATAATATTTCAATTTCAATGGGTACGTGCACCGCCACACGTACGGTATGTATAACGTCAGCTTTGTTGCAAATTTTAGAAAGTGTAAAATATTTCTTAAACGACCTTTCAAAAAGAATATGGTTTTTGCGCAATGATAATAGCTAGCAATGCAGAAGGTCAAGTCGATATGGGTAATTATTTTTTTTAGAAAATTTGGACTTTCGAATAGTAATAATTTTTGTAATCCAAACAGTAAAGCCCTCAGGCGCACACTGAGAGCAGGCGCCTGAGGCAAAAAGTCGTCTGTACATTATATGCAACTCTATAACTGCCGGTCAAAAGTTCATTTATTGGAACTAGGTTCAGAATTTGGTACATTTTAAGCTGCGAGTTACCATTTACTTGGTGTCATACATGTCCTTCACGCGAGTCTTCAGCTGTTTAGTGTAGCTATCCAGACGATAAGCGTTCTCCTCAAGTTTGGCCACCATCTCGTCTATGTCGTCTACTTGAGCGAGTAGTGGCCTGATGGCGCTGCCATCTATTTGAGCAAAAATAAAATACAGTAATTAACTGTTGTTGTGAGAGATGATGACGATGGTCAGATGGCATATTTGAGTACATCTTCGACAATATTTACGTACATATGCGAGAATAAAACTATGGGTTGCACAGAAATTACTATCTTTGTTATATAGGTGTTAAAATACTTACATATATCATTGTATTCCGTCAAAGTTCTGTTCAAGTTAACAGCTAGATTACGCAAGTCAGTGTACTTGGTAATCGCTGTACGATTTATCTCTTCCAACAACATGTAATGGTCCTAAGGACAAAAGGAAAATGAGAATTAAACATATATTTTATCATCTTAAACTATTAGCTCAATGAACGTAAAATTTTGTAAATAAGTTTCGTTTAATAAGGCCGGAGAGCAGTAGTAAGTATGCATTTTGTGAAGAAATTTGTATGAAAAATCTTCTTGATAAGTTAAATTAAACTTCCCCCTAAAATAGGTTTAATAGTGTTAAAGTTTGTGTGGAAGAATTGCAACTTATAAACCGATTAACTGAAAACTATTCATAATTAACACCAGAAGTAAAGACACCAGAAATAAAAGTAGATGTATATCGAAATTTTTCGAAAATGTGTTTAGTTTTTTCTCAAACGTTAGTTGGTCCGTTAGAGGTTTTATAAGAAACATTATGGATTGGCATAAAAAAGTGCCCATTGCCAATTTTCTATCTGACCTTCAAATTAATAAATTATAGTATAAAAATAATTTCATAATTTTTAAAGTTTTTATTTGTACTTTATTTTTATTGTATTGTCATCGTCCCTTGATCTCTGTGCAAATTTCCAAGTTAATCAGACTCGTAGAAGTGGGTGAAAATGAAGTTAAAAGATTCCATTACATACATGCAGGTGAAACTAAGTGTGTTTAAAAAAACTAATGATGATTAAAATATAAAAACTTACCCCGCCGCAAGCGATTTCGCCTTGCAGATACTCATTAGTACGCTTGAAGAGAAGCGTAGCAAGACGACTCAGAGTAGGGTCATGGGGATCCAAGACCTCAAAACTGGAGTGCGTTGGCGATCCGTACATATCTGTTAACAATAGAAACAACACTATAATCATCGAAAATCATACATTCAGCGACAAAATCTCCAGAAAAGTTAGTTATTACTTAGTAATAATTTTCCATGATTTCAGTAAATTAATTTTTTATCAATAACTAGCTGACCCAGCACAAAGTTGTTTGTCTTTTAAAAACATTAGGTATTCCAAGAAAATATTTATAGAATCGTAATTAAAAATAGGGGTTGGTGAAAGAGTGAAAATTTATGGTTGTGTATGTTTTTAATGCCACTGCCATGTAATTCAATATCACATAAACTATTCCACACCTCCACATTGATGTAATTACGAAAGGTCTTTGTTATTTTTTTCCTCCGAAAAACGTTAACATATTTTAGTATACCGAATTACCGATCGCACAGTACCTACTACAAAACGGAAACACTGGAGGAGAGTTGCACGAGTGCGCGAAAGTATATCAGGGGCCCTAGCCAATGTAACATCGCTTCGTAGCGAAGCGAAATCGAATACCAAACCAACCAATAACGAAAACGATTGACCACGCGACGCGATAAATCACGTGGTCAATCGTTCCCGCCATTGGTTGGTTTGGTATTCGATTTCGCTTCGCTACGAAGCGATGTTACATTGGCTACAGGCACAGAACTCCAAATATTTTATCGCAATTGAGACGCATGCGCAGTGCTTATAGGACGAGCGTATTGCGAAAACAATAAATCGGCGGCTATTTAAGATTACAACTATCGCTTGTTGCTTTTAACCAATCGTACAATATAGAGTAAGATCGTCTTAAAAGAAAGTTCTGCGCTGCAGCCAATTCAACACGAATAATTAAAGAATCATGGTTTACATAATATGCATTATTTCACTGTAATAAAATTTAACACGAGACAAATGCCTTTGAGTACTTTCTCCGATAGGCAGTAAGGTTATAATTAGAGATGCAACGGATATCCGGTAACTATCCGGTATACGGCCTAACCGGCCGTCGTAATACTATCCGGCTGAATATCGGATAGCTAATATTCGGCCGAATAAATAGAAAAAACTGGATGAAAGAAACATTATTTTTGAGTAATTATTTGCTTTATTTAGTTAGTATCACTTTAATATAATTAGTATATTTTCAATCACACAATAGCAAATTAATGTAGTACAAAGAATATGAATGAATTAGTACTCAATACTGCACTAAAGGCAAATTGTGGTGAATTAATACTAATTCCTCTGCATTGGGAGGTAGCAGGCGGTTCCGTTTCTCTTCATAAATAAGGCCCGCTTCATTAAAAAGTCTTTCGCTATACACACTGCTGCAAGGTGCAGAAAGGTATATTTTAGCAAACTTTGTTAAATTTGCGTATTGTTTGGCGTTAGCTGCCCACCAAGAATAAGGGTCGCAATTGCGATCAATTCGCACTGACTTGAGATAAAAATCCAACTCACAGGTTATCGCCGCCTGCGCAAACGGCTAAGTTTCGCCGGATATCCGGTTATCCGGCCACATGGTCGGCCGGATATCCATTATCCGGTATCCAGCCAAACTGCTACCCCTTACATCTCTAGTTATAATCTACCGAATATTATCAACCACTAAGTAAAACTAACGGAAAGCTACTGGTCTTGAGATGCGTGAATTGTTAACAAACGTTCACGCCTGCGTGTTGCAGCTAGCTGCGTCAAAACGGAATGCGCACTCTTAGGTGTCATCTTGAAATCCCGATATTTCCACGCAATTTATGACACATACGCGCTGTACTTTTTCGACATTGCGAAAGCTTTGAATAAGCGGGTATCTAAAATGAACCTTAATATTTTTCACGAATCATGAATCTAGTATTTAAGACTATTCCATAAAATACTCACAATATGAGTCGTAAACGCGGTGCGGTTATTTTAACGAGATTAATTTAAGCGTTATTTTATGATGATTTTATATTCTTGTTTTTTTAACAATCAAAATCCAAAATGTGTAAAGGTGAATTGTAAAAGGAAGTTCTGCGCTACGGTCACTCTGGAACGATAAATACAAATAGCATAAATGCATTCATGATGATGATTCGCAAAAAAAAAACCTTTTTTTCATAAACACTTAATATTAATGAACAAAATTTCGCTATTATTCGCCAAAAACATTTATCATAAGTTAGAAAACACATACATACTTATTTATTTGCATAATCATTAAAAGTTCTCTAAATTGAGAGAAGAAGAAAAAATGCGAGTGTGCTTATGATACACAACTGAAGTGAAACTTTTTTAACTCCATATGTTTGTTTGTCGTCAAATAGGCTTGAGCGAGCGCGATGCAATTTCAGCGGCGGTCATCTTGAATAACCTCCGTGACACTATCACACACAGAAAAAACAAAAACTGTTAGTGCAATACCTATCAAATAGCTATCGGTCCATGATAATCTTACCCATTATAAACAGATCCATTTCTGTTTTTAAGAATATGAAGGCATGTACTATTTTACCACCAACCCCTTAGCCAATCCGAAGAAGACTGCAATTTCAAATGGCAGTTGTTATAATTATCAAGCGATCGATGTCACGCATGCGCACTGCAACTGTGTTATCCGCCCCTAAGCCGCCATCTTCATGGCGGCTTCATGAACATAGGCGTGGACCCACCCGCAAGTACCACGAACTTTTACAAAAAAGTATGATTTCATTCGCACTATTCTCACTGAATTAAAAACACAAATTGGTATCATACAAAATTGGTAAAATAAGAATAAAAAAATATGCAGGAATTTTTTTGAGGTCCGACTTGCCCAAATCAGAGAAAATCAGTCACTCCCAAAGTCTCAAACAGTTCATTGCTATTATTCTATCTACTTTTTGAGTTATCGGCAGCCATTTTCAAGTTCTAAATTCACTAGTGATTAAATTCTTACCACTGAATTATATGCGAGTCAACGCACGAAATACTGAACAACCGATCACTATTCCGAACAGAAAAAGACTGAAACGGCTGCGTCAAAGCTGCTGGCAATCGATTAAATTTCACGCATGCTCTCTGCGTATTTGCATCTAGCATTACTTATAGGTTGCGCGGCGCAGTAACAAAGAGCGCTCATATCCTCCCTCCCGTACCCTCCCGCGTCCGAAGAATATCGAACGGTGATGTTCGGCTGGGCGTGAAATGGAAGGATGAGAAGCGGGGTTCATGGGTGCATGGGCTGTTGCGGTGCGGGGAGGAGTGCAAAGGATGTTAATGTGCGGTGGTTGAGGTGCGGGGGGAGCTTGGTGAGCCTGGCAACAGCCACCATTTCCATTTATAGGAACCTGGGCGAAGCCGCGTCGCCACCCACTACTCTCACGAACATTGCAGATAACTGAACTGTTACTAAATATCGATCGGCAATGTTTGGCTGGGTATGGGGCGAGAGAATTAGGAACGGGGTGGTGTGCAGGGGCTATAAAGGTGCGGGGTGGGATGCAGGGGCTGTTAAAGTACGGGGTGCTGTAGAAGGAATGTTTTACGGGCGGGGTAAGGATGTAAGGGTAGTTGAGGTGCGGGGTTCGGTGCGGGGGCAGTTTGATGAGCGAGATTCGGTACGGGGGCAGTTTGACGAGCGAGATTCGGTACGGGGGTGATACTTGAGAAGCGGGGCCGACTTTTAAATTCATTTATGCTGAACAGCGCAAAATATAATGCATGATTCCAGTAGCCCTGTGCAGCTCAACCAATCTGTAGAGCACCAAATGATCCAACACATACATACATAGGTTACGCTACCATCAAATAAGACATTTAAGTGAACGTACATACTTATTTTCAAATGCCATGCTCTTTCAATTCAACAGCACAATATTATAATTTACGGATACCTAGGTACATGGTTCTTATATTTACAAATTTAAAAAAAAATGCTTTTACCTATTTATACAAAACTATAGTTAACTATTTGTTTCAAATAGGCAAAATATTACTATCAAACGGGAACAGTTATATGATATTAAAGTTTTTAAGAAAAGGCTTGATTGAACAAAATACATGAAATTCAAAATGTGAGAAACACTAAAAATAAAAGGAAAGCATGTCGTCAAATGTAATGGAAATTGTATTTATATGGTAATCCCAACCACCTGAGCCCATTCACTCCGCCTTATCCTTGAAGACACTTAAATTATAGTGAGACGGAAACACCGCCGCTGGCAAATTGTTCCAATCCCTAGATGTGCGTTCTTTACAAGCAACCTTAAAACCCATTCATGTGACAGTGTGATAATCGCCTAACCTACCTAATAGACATGCGCATGTAGTTTGTACCAGTATGTAGTTAGGAGGGCTTCGCTTCGGCGCATTTCACGCCGCGCGGCCCGTGATTGTTAGTAAATGCTACTTATTGGATTCACTACCAGATAAACTTGCGAGTTTTTACAGCCCACCTCAACAAAGTTGGAAGTTCTCAATTCGATAAATTGTTTGTTGTGAGTTTGATGAATAATATTTTTAAGCAACTTATAGATATATAATATTCAAAGTAGTAAATTTAGTTTAGAAAAGTTAGGTAACAGTACACTAATAAGTATAACAAACAACACTTTTACAGGCTATGGCACCCTTATAAGTATATAATACTTAGAAGTATTACAAACTTATACCAATATGAATATTTTGTAATTAAAGCTTGCATTACATAACTGTTGAAATTATTGTGGGTATTTCATTTATCATCTCAGCGTTAAATCCCAGTCGCATCCGAAACTTTTCACCTATTGGAGTCTGGGGTCCGCTTTACCAGTCTAACTGCTTATTTTGGCTAAACTTCGATATTTTCTGGGATGCGACTGCCATCTGACCTCCATAACCCCAGGGGATATCGAAGCATTGCACAGTTAGACCAATTGTTGAACTTTTGAAGGCTCCAACAGCCCGTAACGACAGCCACTAAACGTTCATATGGCAACCGGGACCCACGGCTTAACGTGCTTTCTTTTGTAATCCACGTAATATGCCATGTTTTCGTAAGACGTGACCGTACCAACGTAGGCGACCCTCCTGCAGTATGTCCGCTATGTCGTGGACATGGAGACTGCCACGGATGGGGGAGTTCCTGATGCGGTCTTTCCGCGTAACTCCACACATCCACCGCATCATATTCATCTCCGTGATATGCAGCTCCTGCTTGTGTAGCTCAAGCACAGGCCACGCCTCACTGCCATACAGGCGAATAGGTAACAGGCACAAATGACACCTGTCACCTCACGCCATTTTCCCCAAGCTGCGGAAATACGTGCTCTGACGTCGCGCCACGCGCGGACGCGTGGAGCACAGATCCGAAGTGTTTAAACTGGTCTGTGCACTCGACCATGTCTCCGCCTGTGCGCACAGACATGGGGTCTGTTGTGTTGCTAGCCATATACACGGTCTTCGCCACATTGAGTTTCAGACCTCAGTTCTCAAGCGAGTCCTTCCACACATTCACACGTTGCACCAACCGATTCCTTTCCGCGTCCGCCAGCGCGATATCTTCAGCAAATATGAGCAACCAAGGAGGTTGCTCATGTGAATCTCGGATGCTATCCGACTAATATCACGCTGAACTGAAACGGACAGAATCGGAATTGAGGTGCATGTCTCAAATTATGTCCACATAGGCTTCTGGTACCCTTTTGGACCTCAGTGCCCACCATATCACCCCCCGAGGGATATAGTGGAAAACCGTCTGCTTATCAAGAAAGAGCATTTGCAGAGGAAGGTTCTTCGATCTGTATCTCTCCATGGCGATCCTTAGAGCGAAGGTAGGATCCATGGTTCTGTACCCTGGACGAAACCCATATTGACACTCCGAGACAGTACACTCCTGCCGGATCCGGGAGTCTATAATCCTCTCAAAGATCTTCATGGTGTGGGACATGACCCTTATACCGCCATGGTTACTACACTCCTGTACAGAGCCCTTGCCATTGAAGACTGGAGTAATAATACTCAGTCTCCATTGGCTCGGGATTTTGACGGTCAGGAGCACGCGGTTCAAAAAGTTAGTTAAAAAGTTAGTAAACCAGTCGCCTTGCAGGCCTCAATGGGGACCGCGTCAGCTCTGACAGCTTTCCCATTCACCATGCGACGAAGAGCCATATGGACTTCCTCAGGCGTTATCGGGGGCACTAATCCAAGATTTGGAGGGAGTTCCGGTGTCTGCACCTCTTGGTGCTGCTTATTCAGCAGCTCTAGAAAGTACAAGCGCCATCCCTCCTTCACCGCGAGGTCTTCGCATAGTAGGTTGCCAACAGGGTCTTTTACACAACGGCACTTGGATATATCCTGTGCCGCTTTGACCCTGGAAAGTCCCATCTTGTAAATGAGCTTTTGCCCCTCAGACGATTCCAACTTCTCGTAATGCAGTTGCAAGTGGTCTCACCTGGCTCTGGCTACAGCTCTTTTAGCTGCACGTTTGGCAACCTTGTATGCGTCGCGATCTTCAGGGGATCCGGTTGCTTGCCACGTTTTGAAAAGGGTTTTCTTGACCTTAGCCTCACTATGGGCTGTGTCGTCGAGATTTGTTTACGTTATGCTGTAAAATGATAATTACCTAGCCAGCAATAGCAACTTCTTGAATAGTTCGTACCAAGTTTGACTGTGATTTCATTATAATAATAAATAAGTGATAATATCCTTCATCTGTGCTTTCCTTTTAATAATTTTCCACCGATTTTTACTTTTTATTACCTGTTTTAAAAGTATTAATGAGAACCGGGAATCTCGGTTCCGAACCTGTTTTTGTCCCGGGAATAAAAAATTAAGAACCGGATGCGGTTCTGCAAACATTTGAAATCGTTCATTGCTTAGGTGCCTGTTTATTTTTTTTGCAAATGAGTTTATATATTTCTTTCTAAAATATGGAATATTATTCCTGTGAGATCTGTTCTAGTGATGTATGTTTTGATAAATTTAGATTTTGAGTTAACTCAAATGAAAGGTTCACAAAAAGAAAAGATACGTCCTTTATTAATAAAAAATAATATGATAATTATAACTGGTTAGCAGCCCCGGGACCGTTCCCTGTGGGACACATCTTGCATATTGTCGGTTCCACGCTCCTTGGTGACCGGGTTAGATGACAGTCCAACTGTCGGATAAGCCTCGACCACTCGACAGTGGTCGAGCCTTATATATATTATGCAACTCCAGGGCAGGGTGTACATTGCCGATGCCTGGAGAAACCGTCAAGACAATCCCGCCAAAGCATCCCCTGTCGTGGGAACACGCACGCGCATTATGGCGTAAATTGTAGAGCGCTCCCTGCAGAAGGCAAACTGGCTCTACACCAAATCTGGCCCGCCTGCATAGGACGTCTGACGAGGCAATCTGCAATGACTCTTTCAAAGACCTTGCCCACCTCGTCGAGCAGCAGACGAAGTGGGAACTGACCCCTCTTCAAGCACGCGGTAGTCCCTTATTCGAGGCCCTCGAGCCCATAGGGCCAGAATCCAAGGTTTTCCAGGTAAGCCGTCGGTCCTGCAGCCATATTTTGGCGTTCAGCCGCTCTTGGCTCTACATTGGTCACCTCTGGAGCATAGTCATCGTCGGTGTGGTCCGCATCAGGCACCACAGGAGGCGGAGTCATGGGTTAAGTTGTATGTTCCCCTCACAAGGGAACAAAGCACTCTCGAAGTCCTACACGAACTGGGGCCGAAGAAGCTCTAGAGGGTAAGCCCATGGGCGGAGTTTATACTGCACCAATTCATAGGGGCGTCCCCACGAGTCTCTGTTCAGTCTCCAGCGACTCCTCACGAGTCAGCCCCCTGGCCCATAGGATCTCGGCTTTGAGGGCGGCCTTCGCCGCTTTGTACCCCTCGTATAGCTCCACCTGTATGGCCTCCGTATTCGGAAGGCGTATACGGAGCCTGCGGTGCTTGGTGAACCGGCATCGCCCAGCCACGCACACCTCTCGCAGAACTGTCTGTTCCAGTACCTACACCCGATGCCAGGCGTGCCCAGGCTGGACTCGGGACATTGCCACGTAGCATATATCGGACATGGCCCCCCAGTACCACTCCACCTCGTCGTTGGACCAAGGTGCCCAGGCCTGCACGATCGAAACTTCCAGGAGAAGCTCCTGGTCCAGCTGCTTTAGCGCCCACTGCGGACCACACCGAGCCGGTTACACCGGCGCAATCGCCGGTGTTAGAAAAAGGTCTCCTTCTCCATGATTTCAACTTTTACTTTACGTCCGATTTCAACTTTTCATACACCAATTCAGAACCCCCAATAATAAAATAATTTAATTGCAATGAAATACAATGTGAGACGAACGAACGAAGGCGCAGCTCTGTCTTTATTAAAACGCGTTTGATAAAAGATTACGGGTTTGAAAAGAGATATATAATGACCTAAACACATTACACAAAGAACTTGTAAACTAAAACAATACCCCCAGAAAATGCAAAATAAATTAACACATCACACGACACTACACTAAAGATCACAAAAAGGAATCATTGTTAGTGCATCTTGATCTTACCTATTAGAAACTGATCCATTTCTGGTTTTTAAGAACATGGATTCATAAAGTAGCGTTACCACCAATAACTTAGTCAAACTGAAGAAAACTGCAACTGCAAATGACCGATGTAATATTTCCAAGCGATCGAAGTCACACACGCGCAATACATCTGCGTTATCCACCCATCGGCCGCCATCTTGGATTCCAGGTACCTAGGGCGTGGACCATCCGCAACCCCCACACTTTCCAGAAATGTTATGATTTTATTCGCATTATTGCCAAAGTCTCAAACAGTCAAATAGAATAATCTGGACATGCGTTGCTTCTGCGTTAATTCTGTGCACTTTTTGAATATCGGCAGCCATTTTGATAAGTCTTTACACTATGCATCAACGCAACTAAAAATGTACTCGATCACTTCACAAAGCAAATAAAAAAGAATCCATGTTAGCATTATCAATTTATAACACACAATTCAGTGAGCACTAAGAACAAAACTCACTAGTGAATAAATTCTACCCTAAATTAAATGCGAGTCAACACATAAAATACTGAACGACCGATCACTATTCCGAACTGAAAAAGATTGAAACGGCTGCGCAAAGCTGCTGGCAATGGATTTCACGCATGCTCCCTGGGTGTTTGCAT
This sequence comes from Sesamia nonagrioides, assembly GCA_017933935.1. Lineage (NCBI taxonomy): Eukaryota > Metazoa > Arthropoda > Insecta > Lepidoptera > Noctuidae > Sesamia > Sesamia nonagrioides. The sequence continues at coordinate 167,645 of JADWQK010001453.1, forward strand.
CTAGCATTACCTATAGGATGCGCGGCGCAGTAACAAAGAGCGCCCACGTCATCCCTCCCGGCACAGGAATATCGAGCGGTAATATTCGGCTGAGCCTGGGCGTATTCGGAGGTGCGGGATGAGGTGCGGGGTGAGGTGCGGGGTGAGGAATAAAATACAATATGAGTCGTAAACGCGGTGCGGTTATTTTAACGAGATTAATTTAAGCGTTATTTTATGATGAATTTATATTCTTGTTTTTTTAACAATCAAAATCCAAAATGTGAAAAGGTGTATTGTAAAAGGAAGTTCTGCGCTACGGTCACTCTGGAACGATAAATACAAATAGCATAAATGCATTCATGATGATGATTCGCAAAAAAAAAACCTTTTTTTCATAAACATTAATATTAATGAACAAAATTTCGCTATTATTCGCCAAAAACATTTATCATAAGTTAGAAAACATACATATTTATTTGCATAATCGTTAAAAAATCTCTAAATTGATAGAAGAAGAAAAAATGCGAGTGTGCTTATGATACACAACTGAAGTGAAACTTTTTTAACTCCATATGTTTGTATGTCGTCAAATAGGCTTGAGCGAGCGCGATGCAATTTCAGCGGCGGTCATCTTGAATAACCTCCGTGACACTATCCTCCGTTCTATTTATTCTTTTCATACACCATTCAGACAATACATCACAAAATCAATATGACTTAGACATGAAGGTTCAGTCATTATTTTAACGCGATTGATTAAATACGTTTTAGCGTACCGTAAACACAAACAAAACACATTACACAATGAACTTCTCTCCCTAACAATACACACTTTAAATGCAAATCAATTCACACACCATATCACACTACACTAAACATCACAAAAAGGAATAACTCAAACAGAAAAAATAAAAACTGTTAGTGCAATACCTATCAAATAGCTATCGGTCCATGATAATCTTACCCATTAGAAACAGATCCATTTCTGTTTTTAAGAATATGAAGGCATGTACTATTTTACCACCAACCCCTTAGCCAATCCGAAGAAGACTGCAATTTCAAATGGCAGTTGTTATAATTATCCAGCGATCGATGTCACGCATGCACACTGCAACTGTGTTATCCGCCCCTAAGCCGCCATCTTCATGGCGGCTAGGCTTCATGAACATAGGCGTGGACCCACCCGCAAGTACCACGAACTTTTACAAAAAAGTATGATTTCATTCGCACTATTCTCACTGAATTAAAAACACAAATTGGTATCATACAAAATTGGTAAAAAAAGAATAAAAAAAATATGGAGGAATTTTTTTGAGGTCCGACTTGCCCAAAACAGAGAAAATCAGTCACTCCCAAAGTCTCAAACAGTTCATTGCTATTATTCTATCCACTTTTTGAGTATCGGCAGCCATTTTCAAGTTCTAAATTCACTAGTGATTAAATTCTTACCACTGAATTATATGCGAGTCAACGCACGAAATACTGAACAACCGATCACTATTCCGAACAGAAAAAGACTGAAACGGCTGCGTCAAAGCTGCTGGCAATCGATTAAATTTCACGCATGCTCTCTGCGTATTTGCATCTAGCATTACTTATAGGTTGCGCGGCGCAGCAACAAAGAGCGCCCATATCCTCCCTCCCGTACCCTCCCGCGTCCGAAGAATATCGAACGGTGATGTTCGGCTGGGCGTGAAATGCAAGGATGAGAAGCGGGGTTCATGGGTGCATGGGCTGTTGCGGTGCGGGGAGGAGTGCAAAGGATGTTAATGTACGGTGGTTGAGGTGCGGGGGGAGCTTGGTGAGCCTGGCAACAGCCGCCATTTCCATTTATAGGAACCTGGGCGTGGCCGCGTCGCCACCCACTACTCTCACAAACATTCCAGATTGAGACTGAACTGTTACTAAATATCGATCGGCAATGTTTGGCTGGGTATGGGGCGAGATAATTAGGAACGGGGTGGTGTGCAGGGGCTATAAAGGTGCGGGGTGGGATGCAGAGGCTGTTAAAGTACGGGGTGCTGTACAAGGAATGTTTTATGGGCGGGGTAAGGATGTAAGGGTATTCGGTAGAGCAAGATTCGGTACGGGGGCAGTTTGACGAGCGAGATTCGGTACGGGGGTGATACTTGAGAAGCGGGGCCGACTTTTAAATTCATTTATGCTGAACAGCGCAAAATATAATGCATGATTCCAGTAGCCCTGTGCAGCTCAACCAATCTGTAGAGCACCAAATGATCCAACACATACATACATAGGTTACGCTACCATCAAATAAGACATTTAAGTGAACGTACATACTTATTTTCAAATGCCATGCTCTTTCAATTCAACAGCACAATATTATAATTTACGGATACCTAGGTACATGGTTCTTATATTTACAAATTAAAAAAAAAATGCTTTTACCTATTTATACAAAACTATAGTTAACTACACACATCAAAAGTGTCTAGGGATCAAGCATTTTTATGCGGATTTCTTGAGATTGAGATGTGGCTTTGTAATAAATTTATGATTTTATAAATTTATATGGATCCTTTTTGGTGCATTTCATAATTTGAATCAGGAACTGTGAATCAAATTCGAGTAAAAGATGAAAATCAGCTGTCAATATTTTCCCTCTAGAAACATACAACGCATTGAAGACATTATTAGTGCTACTGTTTCCCTACTACTGATTAAAACCAACGTTATTATGGAGCGGCGACGTCATTTAAGCAGGGAAGAAATGCTCAGAGCCGTGGGAATAAAATAGAAGCTGGTTCCCGGCAACGTACTGTGGCTTTAGCTCTGAATACAAGTCAGAGTGTTATCAGTCGACTTTGGACACGTTACCGAAGCACTGGTACCGTGGCTGAGCGCCATGGAGGACGGTATCGCTGCACCACACGGAGACAAGACCGATACATTCAAATCTTAACTCGAAGAGCTCCAACAATAACCGCCATGATGTTAGCCGAGGCTTCATCACTCTTCAGGGAACTTAATTAGCGACCAAACAGTCAGAAACCGCTTGCATGAAGTGAACCTTCATTCCCGAAGACCGCTACGGGTACCACCTATAGCAATGCACAATCGTAGGATTCGATATCAATGGGCCTTGAACACAGAAATTGGGCAGAAGAACAATGGCGTTTCGTGTGCTTTTCTGATGAGTCTCGTTTTGGTATGAGACCGGATACAAGACGTATACGACACTGGAGAACCCCTGGACGCCAATAGCGATTAAAATCCTGCCAGGAAGTCCATCCTTATAGTGGTGGAACCATCATGGTATGGGCGGGTATTTGGATCGGCGGAAGAACTGAGTTGATTTGGATCAGAGGCAACCTCAACGCTCAAATTTATGCTGAAACGATTGTATCAGACGTCATCGTTCCTCTACAAGTGCAAATCGGTCCCTTATTTCAGTTAATGCATGATAATGCACGACCGCACACCGCAAGAGTTGTAAGACAGACTCGCCGCAGCTAACATCAAGGTCCTGCCCTGGCCTGCTCAGTCGCCAGACTTGAACCCGATTGAGCATGCATGGGATATGCTACAGAGAAGAGCTCTGCCGAATATGGAGGGTATCCAGTCGCAAGAAGACCTTTTTTTGTTGTTGCAACGAACATGGCCGGCCATTCCACAGCGTGATTTGGATGAACTCATTTTGAGTATGCCAAACCGATGTTCTTGTGTTGTTAGTGTTCGCGGTAGAAACACGGATTATTAATTGTTTAAGTTACCCAATAAAATTTTAGAGAAAACTGTTATTTCAGTCTTTTTTTCGAACTTTTGTGTTAGTGGTTCAAATGTCAAATATCCCTTTATTAGAAAAATGGCAAATTTCTTTATTAATGCAAAGGTGACTTGGTTTATCGTTACTGTGACAAACGAAAACACTTTATTTGATGAATCCTTAAAGAAAATTTTAATTAATATCAATCAGGAGAAAAGTTATTGCAAAAATATATGTTGATCCCTAGACACTTTTGATGTGTGTATTTGTTTCAAATAGGCAAAATATTACTATCAAACGGGCACAGTTATTTGATATTAAAGTTTTTAAGAAAAGGCTTAATTGAACAAAATACATGAAATTCAAAATGTGAGAAACACTAAAAATAAAAGGAAAGCATGTCGTCAAATGTAATGGAAATTGTATTTATATGGTAATCCCAACCACCTGAGCCCATTCACTCCGCCTTATCCTTGAAGACACTTATATTATAGTGAGACGGAAACACCGCCGCTGGCAAATTGCTCCAATCCCTAGATGTGCGTTCCTTACAAGCAACCTTGTGCACCCATTCATGTGGCAGTGTGATAATCGCCTAACCTACCTAATAGACATGCGCATGTAGTTCGTACCAGTAAGTAGTTAGAAGGGCTTCGCTTCGGCGCATTTCACGCCGCGCGGCCCGTGATTGTTAGTAAATGCTACTTATTGGATTCACTTCCAGATAAACTTCGAGTTTTTACAACCCACCTCAACAAAGTTGGAAGTTCTCAATTCGATAAATTGTTTGCTGTGTCTTTGATGAACAATATTTTTAAGCAACTTATAGATATTTAATATTCAAAGTAGTAAATTTTGTTTAGAAATATTAGGTAACAGTACACTAATATAATAAACAACACTTTTACAGGCTATGACACCCTTTATAAGTATATAATACTTAGCAGTATTACAAACTTATACCAATATGAGTATTTTGTAATTAAAGCTTGCATTACATGCCTGATGAAATTATTGTGGGTATTTCATTTATCATCTCAGCGTTAAATCCCAGTCGCATCCGAAACTGTTCACCTTTTGGAGTCTGGGGTCCGCTTTACCAGTCTAACTGCTTATTTTGGCTAAACTTCGATATTTTCTGGGATGCGACTGCCGTCTGACCTCCATAACCCCAGGGGATATCGAAGCATTGCAGTTAGACCAATTGTTGAACTTTTGAAGGCTCCAACAGCCTGTAACGACTGCCATTAAATGTTCATATGGCAACCGGGACCCGTGGCTTAACGTGCTTTCTTTTGTAATCCACGTAACATGCCATGTTTTCATAAGACGTGACCGTACCAACGTAGGCGACCCTCCTGCAATTTGTCCGCTATGTCGCGGATATGGAGACTGCCACCGATGGGGGAGTTCCTGATGCGGTCTTTCCGTGTAACTCCACACATCCACCGCATCATATTCATCTCCGTGACATGCAGCTCGGACTGCTTGTGTAGCTCAAGCACAGGCCACGCCTCACTGCCATACAGGCGAATAGGTAACAGGCACAAATGACACCTGTCACCTCACGCCATTTTGCCCAAACTGCGGAAATACGTGCCCTGACGTCGCGGTACGCGCGGTGGCGTGGAGCACAGACCCCAAGTGTTTGAACTGGTCTGTGCACTCGACCATGTCTCCGCCTGTGCGCACAGACATGGGGTCTGTCGTGTTGCTAGCCATATACACGGTCTTCGCCACATTGAGTTTCAGACCTCCGTTCTCAAGCCAGTCCTTCCACACATTCACACGCCGCACCAACCGATTCCTTTCCGCGTCCGCCAGCGAGATATCTTCAGCATACATGAGCAACCAAGGAGGTTGCTCATGTGAATCCCTGATGCTATCCGACAAGTCGTCTAATATCACGCTGAACAAAAACGGACTAAGGACGGAACCTTAGTGAACTCCGACGGTGATGAGGAAGGGTTTAGTGTCACCAACAGCGGTCCTAACAACGGAATCGGAATTGAGGTACATGTCTCAAATTATGTCAACATAGGCTTCTGGTACCCTTTTGGACCTCAGTGCCCACCAGATCACCCCCCGAGAGACACAGTCGAAGGCCGTATGCATATCAAGAAAGAGCATATGCAGAGGAGTGTTCTTCGATCTGTATCTCTCCATGGCGATCCTTAGAGCGAAGGTAGGATCCATGGTTCCGTACCCTGGACGAAACCCATATTGACACTCCGAGGCAGTACATTCCTGCCGGATCCGGGAGTCTATAATCCTCTCAACGATGTTCATGGTGTGGGACATGACCTTTATACCGCGATAGTTACCACACTCCTGTACAGAGCCCTTGCCTTTGAAGACTGGAGTAATAATACTCAGTCTCCATTGGCTCGGGATTGTGACGGTCAGGAGCACGCGGTTCAAAAGTTAATCAGTTAATAAACCAGTCGCCTTGCAGGCCTCAATCGGGACTCCGTCAGCTCCGACAGCTTTCCGATTCGCCATGCGACGAAGAGCCGTATGGACTTCCTCAGGCGTTATCGGAGGCACTAATCCAAGATTTGGAGGGAGCTCCGGTGTCTGCACCTCTTGATGCTGCTTATTCAGCAGCTCTTGAAAGTACAAGCGCCATCTCTCCTTCACCGCGAGGTCCTCGCATATTAGGTTGCCAACAGGGTCTTTTACACAACGGCACTTGGATATATCCTGTGCCGCTTTGACCCTGGAAAGTCCCATCTTGTAAATGAGCTTTTGTCCCTCAGACGATTCCAACTTCTCGTAATGCGGTTGCAAGTGGTCTCGTCTGGCTCAGGCTACAGCTCTTTTAGCTGCACGTTTGGCAACCTTGTATGCATCGCGATCTTCAGGGGATCCGGTCACTTGCCACGTTTTGAAAAGGGTTTTCTTCAACTTAGCCTCACTCTGGACTGTGTCGTCGAGATTATTATTATTATTATTTTACAGCATAACGTAAATACGTTATGCTGTAAAATAATAATTACCTAGCCAGCAATAGCAACTTCTTGAATAGTTTGTACCAAGCTTGACTGTGATTTCATTATAATAATAAATAAGTGATAATATCCTTTATCTGAGCTTTCCTTTTAATAATTTTCCACAGATTTTTACTTTTTATTACCTCCTTTAAAAATATTAATGAGAACCGGGAATCTCGGTTCCGAACCTATTTTTGTCCCGAAAATAAAAAATTAAGAACCGGATGCGGTTCTGCAAACCCTATCTATAATTATCAAATAAAGCAATATTAAACATTTGAAATCGTTCATTGCTTAGGTGGCTGTTTTTTTTTTTTTTGTAGCAAATGAATTTATATATTTCTTTCTAAAAAGTGGAACATTATTCCTGTGAGATCTGTTCTGGTGATGTGTGTTTAGATAAAATTTAGATTTTGAGTTAACTCAAATGAAAGGTTCACAAAAGAAAAGACATGTCCTTTTTTTTAATAAAAAGTAATATGATAATTATAACTGGGCACAAATAAATTATTTTGTTTTCCGTGTATATTATTTTCAAACCATGATAATAAAAATTGGAGTTATGGATATTCTGATTTAAATAATTTGCACAAAGCCGCCTCTAAATACGATTCGTCGGACAACGTTTAGATTCTCGTTTAAAGTTCCAATTTTTTAGGAAAAGGTAGAGTCTAGTTTTAATAGACAGAAGCGGCCCCGGGACCGTTCCCTGTGGGACACATCTTGCATCTTGTCGGTTCCACACCCCTTGGTGACCGGGGTAGATGACAGTCCTATCCGTCAGATAAGCCTCGACCACTCGACAGTGGTCGAGCCTTATATATATTATGCAACTCCAGGGCAGGGTGTACTTTGAAGATGCCTGGAAAAACCGTCAAAACAATCACGCCAAAGCATCCCCTGTCGTGGGAACACGCACACGCATTATGGCGTCTATTGTAGAGCGCTCCCTGCAAAAGGCCAACTGGCTCTCCACCAAATCTGACCCGCCCTCATGAGACGTCTGACGAGGCAATCTGCAATGACTCTTTCAAAGAGCTTGCCCACCTCGTCGAGCAGCGGACGAAGTGGGAACTGACCCCTCTCCAAGCACGCGGTAGTCCCTTATTCGAGGCCCGTGAGCCCCTAGGGCCAGAATCCAAGCTTTTCCAGGTAAGCCGTCGGTCCTGCAGCGGTACTTTGGCGTTCAGCCGCTCTAGGCTCTACATCGGTCACCTCTGGAACATAGTCATCGTCGGTGTGGTCCGCATCAGGCACCACAGGAGGCGGAGCCATGGGTTAAGTTGTATGTTCTCCTCGCGAGGGAACAAAGCACTCTCCAAGTCCTATACGAACTGGGGCCGAAGAACCTCTAAAGGGAAAGCCCATGGGCGGAGTTTATACCGCACCAATTTATAGGGGCGTCCCCACGAGTCTCTGTTCAGAGTCTCCAGCGACTCCTCACGAGTCAGCCCCCTGGCCCATAGGATCTCGGCTTTGAGGGCGGCCTTCGCCGCTCTGTACCCCTCGTATAGCTCCACCTGTATGGCCTCCGTATTCGGAAGGCGTATACGGAGCCTGCAGTGCTTGGTGAACCGGCGTCGCCCAGCCACGCACACCTCACGCAGAACTGTCAGCTCCGGCGACCACCAGTACCTACACCCGATGCCGGGCGCGTCCAGGCTGGACTCGGGACATTGTCACGTAGGATATATCGGGCATGCCCCCCCAGTACCACTCCACCTCGTCGTTGGACCAAGGTGCCCAGGCCTGCACGATCGAAGCGTCCAGGAGAAGCTCCTGGTCCAGCTGCTTTAGCGCCCACCGCGGACCACCTAGGGCCGGTTGGACCGGCGCACTCGCCGGTGTTAGAAAAAGGTCTCCTTCTCCATGATACTACTTGACGTCCGATTTCAACTTTTCATACACCAATTCAGAACCCCAAATAATAAATTAATTTAATTGCAATGAAATACAATGTGAGATGAACGAACGAAGGTGCAGCTCTGTCATTATTTTAACGCGTTTGATAAAAGATTACGGGTTTGAAAAGAGATATACAATATGTTAAGAAAACCCTGTCCGACCCGTAAGTATAATAAAGGTTAGGTAAACACATGACCAAATAAAATATGAAATTTTACATAATCATCATAGTAACAATACTAGTGAATTTTGAAATAATCTTTTTTCCCCGCGAATTAATTCCAACTTCCCCAAAATTTGGTAATTTTTAAAAAGTGACAACATTATTTTTGACAGTATAATTCTGAGCGAATAGCGATGCGGCCGCGTGCCGCGTTCCCTGCCCCTCTTCGCCCGCGCCTGTATGGCATACCATACATGTTTTAAGTTACCTCTTTTTGCGAAATAATATTAATTTTTTTAGGGGGATTTTTTTTTTAAGTTTTGCCCGGCTTTGTATGCATTAGTAGAATCAGTTATCGATACCTAACAATACCTTCACGGATCGGACAGGGTTTTCTTTACATATTGTATAATGAACTAAACACATTACACAAAGAACTTGTAAACTAAAACAATACCCACAGAAAATGCAAAATAAATTAACACATCACACTACATTATAGATTACAAAAAGGAATCACTGTTAGTGCATCTTGATCTTACCTATTAGAAACTGATCCATTTCTGGTTTTTAAGAACATGGATTCATAAGTAGCGTTACCACCAAAAACTTAGTCAAACTGAAGAAGACTGCAACTGCAAATGACCGATGTTATATTTTCAAGCGATCGATGTCACACACGCGCAATACATCTGCGTTATCCGTCCATCGGCCGCCATCTTGGATTCTAGGTACCTAGGGCGTGGACCATCCGCAACCCCCACACTTTCCAGAAAATTATGATTTTATTCGCATTATTGCCAAAGTCTCAAACAGTCAAATAGTCAATATCTGGACATGCGTTGCTTCTGCGTTAATTCTGTGCAGTTTTTTAATATCGGCAGCCATTTTGATAAGTCTTTACACTATGCACCAACGCAACTAAAAATGTACTCGATCACTTCACAAAGCAAATAAAAAAGAATCCATGTTAGCATTATCAATTTATAACACACAATTCAGTGAGCACTAAGAACAAAACTCACTAGTGAATAAATTCTACCCTAAATTAAATGCGAGTCAACACATGAAATACTGAACGACCGATCACTATTCCGAACTGAAATAGATTGAAACGGCTGCGCAAAGCTGCTGGCAATGGATTTCACGCATGCTCCCTGGGTGTTTGCATCTAGCATTACATATAGGATGCGCGGCGCAGTAACAAAGAGCGCCCACGTCATCCCTCCCGTACCCTCCCGGCACAGGAATATCGAGCGGTAATATTCGGCTGAGCCTGGGCGTATTCGGAGGTGCGGGATGACGTGCGGGGTGAGGTGCGGGGTGGGGTGCGGGGTGAGGTGCGGGGTGAGGTGGGGTGCAACGAATGTTAGAGGAGCAGCGTGCGGGGTGAGGCAAGGTTTGTTGCGGTGCAGGGTGCGATGCAAAGGCGGTAGATGAGCGAGGAATTTATGTAATCGTTAAGAGATATGCACGTTGTAACTTAGTTAAGGCCACCATTTTCATTTAAAGGTACCTACATGTAGCCGCGTGGCCACCGACTACACCCCCACGAACATTCCAGATATTGAAAATTTACCTGTTAAAGACATGGCCCCAAAGAACTCACAAGTTCCCCTCCCGTACCACCCCGCCTCCGACAATATTGATCGGTAATGTTTGCCTGGATACGGGTCGGAGCTGCAGAGTGAGGAGCAACTGCTGTAAAGGTGCGGGGTGGGGTGCAAGGGATGTTTTTTGTGCGGGGTAAAGGTGGTTGAGTTGCAGGGGAAGTGTGGGAGAATTTGGTACAGGGCTGACACGTATGTATGATGGGGAGACTTCGATATTAATGGAATCGATATGCGACATGCGCGTTGTAGATGGGCAACGGCCGCCATCTTGATTTACTGGAAACCATGAGTAGGTGTAGCCGCGTGGTTACCTACTAATCCCACGATGTTCGTGGGAGTAGTCCGGGAATAATTCCGATATTGAAATAATTTAAGTATTTCTGTTTTTTTTCCCCTTTATATGCATATATGCAGATTGTAATGGTACCGTAATTATACATTATCATACCGTAATTATATCACATGAATAGGTATATGTGTAAACATTAAATAATAATGTAGGTATGTAAATCGCAAACAACTGATTATTCGGATATTCACTATTCAATAATTGTAAAAGGATTTTTATTTATTTTTGACTTTTTTTTGTTCTCATTGAAACTCTGCAATACAAAATACACACATCAAAAGTGTCTAGGGATCAAGCATTTTTATGCGGATTTCTTGAGATTGAGATGTGGCTTTGTAATAAATTTATGATTTTATAAATTTATATGGATCCTTTTTGGTGCATTTCATAATTTGAATCAGGAACTGTGAATCAAATTCGAGTAAAAGATGAAAATCAGCTGTCAATATTTTCCCTATAAAAACATACAACGCATTGAAGACATTATTAGTGCTACTGTTTCCCTACTACTGATTAAAACCAACGTTATTATGGAGCGGCGACGTCATTTAAGCAGGGAAGAAATGCTCAGAGCCGTGGGAATGATAGAAGCTGGTTCCCGGCAACGTACTGTGGCTTTAGCTCTGAATACAAGTCAGAGTGTTATCAGTCGACTTTGGACACGTTACCGAAGCACTGGTACCGTGGCTGAGCGCCATGGAGGACGGTATCGCTGCACCACACGGAGACAAGACCGATACATTCAAATCTTAACTCGAAGAGCTCCAACAATAACCGCCATGATGTTAGCCGTGAGGCTTCATCACTCTTCAGGGAACTTAATTAGCGACCAAACAGTCAGAAACCGCTTGCATGAAGTGAACCTTCATTCCCGAAGACCGCTACGGGTACCACCTATAGCAATGCACAATCGTAGGATTCGATATCAATGGGCTCTTGAACACAGAAATTGGGCAGAAGAACAATGGCGTTTCGTGTGCTTTTCTGATGAGTCTCGTTTTGGTATGAGACCGGATACAAGACGTATACGACACTGGAGAACCCCTGGACGCCAACAGCGATTAAAATCCTGCCAGGAAGTCCATCCTTATAGTGGTGGAACCATCATGGTATGGGCGGGTATTTGGATCGGCGGAAGAACTGAGTTGATTTGGATCAGAGGCAACCTCAACGCTCAAATTTATGCTGAAACGATTGTATCAGACGTCATCGTTCCTCTACAAGTGCAAATCGGTCCCTTATTTCAGTTAATGCATGATAATGCACGACCGCACACCGCAAGAGTTGTAAGACAGACTCTCGCCGCAGCTAACATCAATGTCCTGCCCTGGCCTGCTCAGTCGCCAGACTTGAACCCGATTGAGCATGCATGGGATATGCTACAGAGAAGAGCTCTGCCGAATATGGAGGGTATCCAGTCGCAAGAAGACCTTTTTTTGTTGTTGCAACGAACATGGGCGGCCATTCCACAGCGTGATTTGGATGAACTCATTTTGAGTATGCCAAACCGATGTTCTTGTGTTGTTAGTGTTCGCGGTAGAAACACGGATTATTAATTGTTTAAGTTACCCAATAAAATTTTAGAGAAAACTGTTATTTCAGTCTTTTTTTCGAACTTTTGTGTTAGTGGTTCAAATGTCAAATATCCCTTTATTAGGAAAATGGCAAATTTCTTTATTAATGCAAAGGTGACTTGGTTTATCGTTACTGTGACAAACGAAAACACTTTATTTGATGAATCCTTAAAGAAAATTTTAATTAATATCAATCAGGAGAAAAGTTATTGCAAAAATATATGTTGATCCCTAGACACTTTTGATGTGTGTATATGTAGTTTGTTACATTTTACGTTGTTAACATTTTACCTTGAATTCACATATTCGGATATTATGTAATCCCATATGTCAAAATTATCGAAAACTCGTACTACTTTTTCACTTTTTTAAAGCTCTTTAAATCCAGGAAAATTAAAATTTAGCACAAAAAGAAAATATTTTAGGAAAGTTGAATACACATATTGTCTAGCGTTGTGTGAAGATAGAAGCGTGAATTTAAATAACTGTTTCGATAAAAAAAATCACGAAGATGACACTAAATCGCTATTTAAAACGTGTACCCTGAAGAAATTACATGGCTAAACTATGTAAAAATTATACCAAAAGATAAGTAATATTATTTTTTAGAGCTGGGTGAAAACATATTTTTTAATTTCCTTTTTAGGGTTCCGTTGCCAAATGGCAAAAAACGGAACCCTTATAGATTCGTCATGTCTGTCTGTCCGTCTGTCCGTCCGTATGTTACAGCCATTTTTTCCAAAACTATAAGAGTTATAGGTACTGTTGAAACTTGGTAGGTAGATGTATTCTGTGAACCGCATTAAACTTTGATGCAAAAATAAAAAAATAATATTGGAAGCTTAGAACTGACACTCAACATTTTTTTTTCATCAAACGCATACGTATGGGGTTTCTATGGATAGGTCTTCAAAAACGATATCGAGGTTTCTAAAATATTTTTTTCTAAACCGAATAGCTTGCGTGACAGACGCTTCCAAAGTGGAAAAAACTTGGTGCACCCCCCCCCCCCTCCCCCCCTTACTTCTAAAATAAGAATATGAAACATCTAAAAAAACATATGATGTACATTACTATAAAAACTACCAACGAAAATTGTTTTGAACGAGATCCAGTAATTAGTTTTTTTTTAATACCTCGTAAATCGTAAACCGCTTAATACCCGCGTAATCTTTCATACAAATAACTTAAATCCTTTAATTTCATAAATCAATGGTATGGAACCCTTTGTGCGTGAGTCCGACACGCACTTGTTTATTTTTTCTAAGGAACAATTATATACAAAATCTACCGTTCAAAAGCTCGCAATGGCCGATCAGTGCCTGCCGAGACGTCACTGATGTCGGACGCAAAAATTAAATAGGTCAACTTTTTAAAAACTTTCTTTATACAATATTAAAATCATTTAATACAAAAAAATGGGTATTAAAACACCACATAGAAAATTGATAATATAAATATGAGAAGTACCTACATAATTTCAAATCATTTACTGTAAATAAATGACTAATTATTTACAGTAAATTATTTCGTTTGTGACGTAAAGTTCCAAGCATAATTTACTTCAATAATTTTTGAGGCGCGCCACAATACAAAAGAGTCAATCTACCCAAAACCGTAAAATATTTTCAATCAAGCTTGGGCTTTAAAGCTTTTGCAATGAAGTTGAAAATCGAATAAAGAAATTTGGGTGATTGTAGTAGCTTGATGTACTGTTGTCTGTTTGAACAAAACAGATTGAACCCAAATTTAACTCAAAACGGTCTCCAAAGCCGCACAGGCATAGAATAAAGAGAGGGAAGTAGGTTATCTTCATACAAACGGACCGCGCACGGCTTGTATGTGTGCGCCATAGTATCTATGCGTCGCCGCACGCACACCTAAACACAATATTAGAGTGCTATCAGTGCGCTAGTCGCGGCTAGCACCGAACGAGGTTCGCGCGGCACGGCTTTTGGCACATTCGCTAAATCACAGATTACAGAATACTACGTAGCTAAATAAAAGAACAATGTGTGATTATCGCAGGAGAACGTATTGCTGTGTGTTTGGGTGTCTTAATAATTCATCGATTTCAGAATTGTCTCTGTTCAGATTACCTACTGAGCAGGAAAGGTGAGAAAGTCACTTATTCTTTTAGGATTATAATTTTTACTTGATGATGAGATATCTACCTAGGAACTTACTTATTTCTTGTTGTAAGTATTAGTTTTCTATCAGACAGGGGAAGTAGGTAGGCCTGTTTTCGTACTAGAATTTATTATTCACACAAATCAATGATTATAGGTACTTTTGATCTGTCAGTTGATTTGCCGCTAGCGCTACTGCTTTGTTTACATTTAGTTATGCCGATTTCTCAGTACCTATTGTAGGTAGGTATAGTAACTACCTACTTGCAGTTATAAAATCGTTATTAAAAATAAGTAAGTACCTAATTTTTTCAGCGCCCTGCCCATGCTTTCCGAGATTATATTTGCAAAAGTTATTTAGAAGGATGCGGATATATTAAACATTAAATTTAATAATAAGGCGTTTCGTAATAAACGAAACCGAAGAAAGTATTTTTCTGTAGCTAATTTGTAATTTTGTAATAAATGTGTGATTCAATAGATATGTTTGTGTCATTTATATTTGTATTAATTAAAAATAAAAATAAATATGGTCCTTTATGTGTACAAAACTACTAATAAATTACTAAATAAAAATACAAAAAAACTGACCAGTATATGACTATATGTATACTAAATACTAAGCAAATAATTTAATTAAAAGCTCTTCAGGCAACTGCTACGTAGTTGTCTGACATTTATGCTGAACTGGACCTATTTGGCGCAACCGTTGGACTCACAATTATTGTCTTTTTTATCTGGGTCTCTTTTTTTTGTGTTTTTTTCTTTGTTTAAAACTATTATTAGTGTATAATATAATATATGTAATAATATAGTGTAATAATAACTGTATGTATTTATAAGGGTGTGCGCCAAATAAATGGTTCCTCTTCTTTTTTTTCTTTTCTTTTCTCTTAGTCTATAAATATTTGTTAGCGGTTTCGGTGACAACCGAATCTGACGAAGCGCGAACAGTCGTCACTTTCCGGCCTTTGCCAATTTATAGACACTGAATTAAAATTTAGCTAAACGTGACAACCCTAAGACAGTAGGAAATTAAATCGCGGATTGGGTCGGAGATAACCTACTTCCCTCTCTTTATTCTATGGCACAGGCGTAGAGTAGCCAGCCTTTCGGTGTTCTATATGATGCATTTTGATGAGAAGGGTACTGCATGATTTAATTACCCCATCTCCGTTCCACCTTCGGACGACCCGTTGTACGGCGAGTATCCACACTTAGGTTGTTAACACCGCTACGATTCGGCTCCTGTTTTATACCGCGTACATTGAGGAACTGGAACAATTTGCCAGCGGCGGTGTTTCCGTTGGACTATAATTTATCTCGCACTCGTTGTATTACGTAATACCTTGATTGCCCCCAAGTCCTGGCATGCCCGCCCCAGGCCGGACTTGCCAAGGCCTGCCTTGGCCCCCCAGGCCTGACTTGTCACCCCATAGGCCTAACTTGCTCCCCTGGCCTGACTTGCCCCACCGTGGCTTGACTCGCCCCCACTCCCGCCCCTGGCCAGACATGCGCCACCCAGGCTTAACTTGTGCCCCCCTAGGCCTTACTTGCCTCCCCCAAGGCCTAACTTACCCACCCACTTCCGACTTGCGCCCCCCCAGGCCTGATTTGCCCCCCTAGGTCAGAAGCTGGGTACGCCCATGGGTATAGACATGATTTAATTTCCTCATCTCCATTCCATCATCGGACGACTCGTCGTATGGCACGTTGTGGACACCTGAACGATCCGGACAAAGCGTTCCGCCTCGTTTTTATACTGCATACATCGAGAGACTGGAACAATTTGCCAGCGGCGGTTTTCCGTTGGACTACACTTTGACTGGAAGCTAAAGTGAATAGGCTCTTAATAAACAAGCGCGCTATACGATCAACGATTGCATCACTGCTAAAAAAAAACATAAGGAACATCGCGAAAAATTGATAATTATACATATTTATATATTTAAGTATTAGCTTTCTATAACTGGGACCTATAAAACAACTAACAAATTCGACGCCTGGATATTGGCCAACCATGAAATGAAGATATTGTTTTAATTTAGGTACTTAATGCGTAAATTATACTTCTTCACTACATAGAAACAGACTTCCCAAAAAAGATCTAAAAAGATATCGAACTCATTACACACAAAGGACACCTTGAATTCGAACCGAAGGAGCGGGGTAGCCCAGTATTCGCTGCAAAAGCTGCAGTCGATCGATATCACGCAAGCGCGCTGCAACAGCATTGACGCCATCTTGAACTACCTTGTTCACCATGTTCCCGCGCGTCCTTCATTATGATTGATTGATGATCTATTTGCACATTTCCGCCATATAAAGGCAATTGAATAGACCGTTTTTAGCACTATAGACGCAAGCAAAGTAAATAAGCAACCTTACCTTTTAACCCTTTCAATACGACGAATTGGTTTCGTTATCCATTTTACTTGATAAAGCACGTCCGTTCGTCCGTTCACTCGAAACCAATACTAAAACCGTTCGCAGCGAAAGCAGTGCGCGGCGGGTAGCTCGCGGTAATCGTGCAAACATAGCGTGGCTAGCCGCGCGCGAATGCCGCTTTATGTCCGGACAGAGCCTAACACAACAGGACCACAAAAAGTAATCCGGTTCTAATAAAAAAAACAAGAGCCCTGGCTGTCCCGCGCCAATAGCATTTTTTTTATATTTTAGGAATGTTTCATATGTTTATTTTTAATTAGCTACACCGCACGGTTTCACCCGCGTAGATTTCGATATGTTTTTTTATATGCTCCGCTTCTATTGGTCGCAGCGTGATGTTATTTTTTTTTATATATATTTTATAAACTAGCGCTTGACCGCAATCCTGCCTGATGGTAAGCAGTGACGCAATCGTTGATGGTAAAGCGCACTAGTTTATTAAGAGCCTATTCACTCTAGCCTTGAAGACACTCAAATTGTAGTCCGACGGAAACACCGCTGCTGGCAAATTGTTCCAGTCCCTGGATGTACACGGTATAGAGAGGAGGCGAAACGCTTCGTCCGGATCGTAGTGGTGTTAACAACGTAAGGGTGGAAACCAGCCGTACGACGGGTCGTCCGCTGGTGGAACGGAGATGGGGGAATTAAATCATGCAATTCCATCGCACACTCCCCGAAATGCATCCTATAGAACACCGAGAGGCTGGCTACTCTACGCCTGTGCTCTAGGCTTTGGAGACCAACTCGAGTTAGATCAGGGTCACCAATCAGCCTCTTTGCACGTCTCTCCACTGAATCCAAAGTGGCCAGGTGACACTTGGCTGCACCAGCCCAAATGTGGCTGCAGTACTCCACACACGAACGGACCTGTGCTTTGTATAACATTAGAAGCTGCCCAGGTGTGAAGTACTGCCGGACCTTTGCAATAACGCCAAGTTTCCTGGCAGCCACCTTAGCCTTAGACTCAATGAACCGTCCAAAGATAAGGTTCGAGGAAATCTCAACTCCCAAAAAAAAGCTGAAGGCGGTCGGAACACTCCAAGGACACATTTCGAAAAGTAATAGCCAAGGTGAACGGGCTCTTTTTGACGATGAAAAGACACGCCTGTGTTTTGGCGGCATTGAATGCTACAAGATTGGCATTGCCCCATTCGGAGACTGCCTGCAGTGCAACTCTCGTTCGCTCAACCATGGCCTCTCTTTCGGACTGGATTGATCCCCTACTAGCCCGAGCACCCGGCAGGTATCTCTCTACAACTGTGCGGTCATCTGCATACCCATAGATACCGGGCATCAGCAGATCGTTAATATGCAGCAGGAACAGAGTTGCAGAGAGAACAGACCCCTGAGGAACACCGGCATTAGTTGACATGGGCTCAGAAGAGCATCCGTCGACAACAACTCGGAGGGACCGTTCAGTCAGGAAGTCTTATAACCAGCCAGTCAGGCTAGGGGAAATGCCGTACGCTGGAAGCTTACTCAAAAGACCAGCGTGCCATACCCGGTCGAAGGCCCTCGAGACATCAAGGGAGACAGCAATCGCTTCCCCATTCTTCTCGAGGGCCTCGCCCCACATATGAGTGGCATACACTAGTAGGTCACTAGTTGACCGATTGCGGCGAAACCCGTACTGTCGGTCACTGAGGAGATCGTTACCTTCCAGGTATGCCAAGAGGCGCGAGTTCAATACATGCTCCATAATTTTGCAAAGTATGGAGGTGATCGAAATCGGCCGATAGTTGGCAGGATCGGCACGACTACCCTTCTTGGGCACGGGCTGCAGGTTAGCAAGATTCCAGGACTTGGGCACTATACCAGTCCTAAATGAGAGGCGATACAAGCGCGTCAATACAGGAGACAACTCGGGCGCACAAGCTTTAAGAACAATCGCTGGTATACCATCCGGACCACTAGCCTTATTCTCGTCCAGACGACACAGTACTCTCAGAACCTCCTTGTTCCTAATGCGAACCTCAGGCATTGAAGCTCCGCAATGAGGAAAATTAGGTGGAGTTGCACTGCCAGTATCAAGAAGCGAATTATGGGCAATGAGAGAAGCAAAGAGACCTGCTTTCTCTCTCGCCGTATGAGCCAATGTTATATAACCTTCCAGTATAAACATTTTTTTAAATTTTACAAATGCTTCATATGTTTATTTTTAATTAGCTACACCGCGCGGTTTCACCCGCGTAGTTTTCGATATGTTTTTTTATATGCTCCGCTTCTATTGGTCACAGCGTGATGTTATATAACCTTCCTGTATAAATGGGCTATCCAAGGCAAAAATAATTGTTCAAATTGGACCAGTAGTTTCTTATTAGAGCGTTCAAACAAACAAACTCTCCTGCTTTATATATTAGTAAGATAAAGTTTATTAGAACGATATAGACATAGGCGTACCCAAGGGGATGCAGGGGGGGAGGGGGCAACTGCCACCTGCCCTGGTAATCTCGCAGTACATGTATGAAATAACTACGCAGTAGGCACTCCGTCGTTATTTGCACGAAATGCACCATGTAATTGCCAAAAACCCGCGTGCGATAAGACTAAAAATTTGACTTGCCTCCTCCCCGGGCCCAGGCCTGACTTACCCCCCCCCCCCCCGCAGGCCTGGCTTGCCCCAGCATGGCCTGACTTGCCTCCCCCTAGGCCTAACTTGCCCACCCAGGTCTGATTTGCCTCGCCCCACCCCAAGCTTGACTGCCCCCCCCGGCCTGTATTGCCACCCCACAGGACTGACTTGCCCCCCCCCCCAGTCCTGACCTGCACACTTCCCTCCCAAGGCCTGAATTGCGCGCCTCCCCTCCCCGGCCAAGCCTGACTTGCGCCCCCGCCCCCAGGCCTGACTTGCGATCCCTCCCAGGCTTGATTCGCCACCCTAGATCAGAAGCTGGGTACGCCCTTGGATATAGATATGATTTAATTCCCCATCTCCGTTCCGTCATCGGACGACCCGTCGTACGGCAAGTTTCCATCCTTACGTTGTAAACACCTTAACGATCCAAACAAAGCGTACCGCCTCGTTTTCCATACTGCATACATCGAAGGACTGGAACAATTTGCCAGCGGCGGTTTTCCGTTGGACTACACTTTTAATGTAAGCTAAAGTGAATAGGCTCTTAATAAACTAGCGTTCTATACGATCAACAATTGCATCAGTGCTAAAAAAAATAAGGAACATCGCTAGAAATGGATAATTATACGTACTTATATCTTTCAGTAGTAGCTTTCCATAACTCGGTTCTATAAATTCATTATGATTGATTGATGATATCCCTCCTGAGCCATGTCTACAAGCTGTTTTCTAGGGTCATCACGAATCGTCTCGCTCGCAGGTTCGGCGACTTCCAGCCTCCCGAACAAGCAGGCTTCCGAAAAGGCTTTAGCACCATAGACCACATTCATACGCTGCGGCAAGTTATACAGAAGTCCGAGGAGTATAACAAACCACTATGCTTGGCGTTTGTGGACTATGAGAAGGCCTTCGATTCGATTGAGACTTGGACGGTGCCACAGTCTCTCCAGCGGTGCCAAATTGACCATCGATACATTGAGGTGATAAAGTGTTTGTAAAAAAAGGCCACCATGTCAGTCCGTCTCCAGGATCAGGACTCGAAACCGATCCAACTGCAGCGTGGAGTGAGACAAGGAGATGTCATATCTCCTAAATTGTTCACTGCTGCGTTGGAAGATGTCTTCAAGCTCCTGGACTGGAAAGGACTTGGCATCAACATCAACGGCGAGTACATCACTAATCTCCGTTTCGCAGATGATATCGTGGTCATGGCTGAGACCCTGGAAGACTTGGGCAAAATGCTCAATGACCTCAGCAGAGCTTCCCAACAAGTGGGTCTAAAAATGAACATGGATAAGACGAAGATCATGTCGAACTCTCATGTCGCACCCACTCCAATTGTAGTTGGTTGCTCTGCACTCGAAGTTGTTGACGAGTATATATACCTGGGACAGACAGTCCAACTAGGTAGGCGTAGGTCCAACTTCGAGAAAGAGGTGTCTCGGCGAATCCAGCTCGGTTGGGCAGCGTTCGGGAAGCTACGCTACATCTTCTCGTCGTCCAAGATACCAGTGTTTCAAGACTAAAGTCTTTCACCAGTGTATGTTGCCAGTGATGACTTACGGAACTGAAACGTGGTCGCTCACAATGGGCCTCATACGAAGGCTCAGAGTCACACAAAGGGCAATGGAAAGAGCTATGCTAGGAGTTTCTCTGCGTGATCGAATCAGAAATGAGGAGATCCGCAGAAGAACCAAAGTCACCGACATAGCTCTGCGAGTCGCTAAACTCAAGTGGCAGTGGGCAGGGCACATTGCTCGTAGAACCGATGGCCGATGGGGTAGCAAGGTTCTGGAGTGGCGGCCACGTACTGGAAGACGCAGCGTAGGGAGACCCCCAACAAGGTGGACCGATGACCTGGTGAAGGTCGCGGGAAGCCGTTGGATGCGGGCAGCACAAGACCGGTCATCGTGGAAAGCCTTGGGGGAGGCCTTTGTCCAGCAGTGGACATCTATAGGCTGAGGAAGAAGAAGAAGATTGATGGTCTATTTACATATTGCCGCCATATAAAGGCAATGGAATTGACCGTTCTTAGCACTATAGACGCAAGAAACGCATATAAGCAACCTTGGTAACAAAATGGTTGGAATCGAATCAGTTGCTTATTCTGAACAAACTATAGTCAGGATTCGCATAAACAAAAAATAACGCTGTACTATTTCAATACGATGAATTGGTTTCGTTATCCATTTTACTTAATAAAGCACGTCCGTTCACTCGAAACCAATACTAAAACCGTTCGCAGCGAAAGCAGTGCGCGGTGGGTAGCTCGCGGTAATCGTGCAAACATAGGGTGGCTAGCCGCGCGCGAATGCCGCTTTATGTCTGGACAGAGCCTAACAAAACAGGACTACAAAAAGTAATCCGTTTTTAATAAAAAAAAAACAAGAGCCCTGGCTGTCCCGGGCCAATAGCTTAAATCCTGTTCCCAATATCATTGACACATTTTTTTAAATTTTACAAATGCTTCATATGTTTATTTTTAATTAGCTATCATATGTTTATTTTTAATTAGCTACACCGCGCGGTTTCACCCCCGTAGATTTCGATGTGTTTTTTTATATGCTCCGCTCCTATTGGTCGCAGCGTGATGTTATATATAGCCTTCCTGTATAAATGGGCTATCCAACGAAAAAATAATTTTTCAAATTGGACCAGTAGTTCCTCATCAGCGCGTTCAAACAAACAAACTCTCCAGCTTTATACAATATGTAAAGAAAACCCTGTCCGATCCGTGAAGGTATTGTTAGGTATCGATAACTGATTCTATCAAAGCCCACAAAGACAGGCTAAACTTAAAAATAAAATCCCCTTAAAACAATAAATATTATTTCGCAAAAAGAGATAACTTAATATATGTGCGGTAAGCAACCCCTTTCCGCGGGCGGCGGGGGGCAAGGCGCGCGGCACCTGTGACGTAGTCGCGTCGCTATTCGCTTATAATAATACCGATGTTCTCACTTTTTTAAAAATTATCTAATTTCGGGGAAACTAGAATTAATTCCCGGGAAAAAACGATTATTTCAAAATTCATTAGTATTGTTACTATGATGATTACGTAAAATTTTATATTATATTTGGTCAAGTGTTTACCTAACCTTTATTACCCTTATGGGTCGGACAGGGTTTTCTTTACATATTGTATATTAGTAAAGATAAAGTTTATTAGAACGATATAGACATAGGCGTACCCAAGGAGATGCAGGTGGGGAAGGGGCAACTGCCACCTGCCCTGGAAATCTCGCAGTACATGTATGAAATAACCACGCAGTAGGCACTCCGTCGTTATTTGCACGAAATGCACCATGTAATTGCCAAAAACCCGCGTGCGATAAGACTAAAAATTTGACTTGCCTCCTCCCCGGGCCCAGGCCTGACTTACCCCCCCGCAGGCCTGGCTTGCCCCAGCATGGCCTGACTTGCCTCCCCCTACCCCAAGCTTGACTGCCCCCCCGGCCCAACTTGCACCCCAGGCCTGTATTGCCACCCCACAGGACTGACTTGCCCCCCCCCCCAGTCCTGACCTGCACACTTCCCTCCCAAGGCCTGAATTGCGTGCCTCCTCTCCCCAGGCCTGGCTTGACCCCCAGGCCTGACTTGCGACCCCTCCCAGGCTTGATTTGCCTCCCTAGGTCAGACAGAAGCTGGGTACGCCCTTGGATATAGAAATGATTTAATTCCCCCATCTCCATTCCGTCATCGGTCAAATTCGACGCCTGGATATTGGCCAACCATGAAATGAAGATATTGTTTTAATTTAGGTACGTAATGCGTAAATTATACCTACTTCTTCACTGCATAGAAACAGACTTCCCAAAAAAGACTTAAAAAGATATCGTAACTCATTACACACAAGGGACACCTTGATTTCGAACCGCAGGGGCGGGGTAGCCCATGTATTCGCTGCAAAAGCTGCATTCGATCGATATCACGCAAGCGCGCTGCAATAGTATTGACGCCATCTTGAACTACTTTGTTCACCATGCTCCCGTGCGTCCTTCATTGTGATTGATTGATGATCTATTTGCACACTGCCGCCATATAAAGGCAATTGAATTGACCGTTCTTAGCACTATAGACGCAAGCAAAGCATATTAACAACTCATCATGATTGTCATAGTTATAAAAATACCTGTCATTACTGAAGTCGGAGGCATCTGAGCACTTTAAATTAACTCCACCATTTATGATCGATATGAAGCATGCGCCTTGAACACGCTGACGTCACCACCATTCGAATAAACTAGATAAAACAAAGAACCCGACTTATTACGTACGTGTATATTACTTACCCACTGAATAAGTATCATGGTGGAATCGCTGACATCATAAGCTCCTTCCTGCATATAGACGCTGGGTACCTAAAATTACATCCGTCATATTTGGTCCCAAAAAAAATAGCAATCTTACCTTCTTCTTCGTTACAGCCCTCATAATAGTTGTTGTAATAGAGATCACGACAGTAATCGACCGGATCTTTTTTCAATGCTTCTGCCTTTTCCAGCATACGTTCGTAGTTACGAAGAGCCACACACATCTTACAATCGGGAAAAAATATCTCCGGAGTATACATTATTAGGCGGTGGTAGCTCAGCGGTTCAGATAAGATAAAAGAGAAACCAGTCTCCACGCGGACTACCGATCTGTTAGCGAGACGAGTGGAAACTGGGCGATATGGGCCTCGAGCTAGACG
Organism: Sesamia nonagrioides; assembly: GCA_017933935.1. Classification (NCBI taxonomy): domain Eukaryota; kingdom Metazoa; phylum Arthropoda; class Insecta; order Lepidoptera; family Noctuidae; genus Sesamia; species Sesamia nonagrioides. The sequence continues at coordinate 191,796 of JADWQK010001453.1, forward strand.
CAGTAAAATTTCCAAGGGGTCTATACGAATTACGCATGCGCTGTAGTGCCAAGGACGCAGTCGGAGTGCTCCCTGGGTGTTTGCATCTAGCATTACTTATAGGATGCGCGGCGCAGTAACAAAGAGCGCCCACGTCATCCCTCCCGGCACAGGAATATCGAGCGGTAATATTCGGCTGGGCCTGGGCGTATTCGGAGGTGCGGGATGAGGTGCGGGGTGAGGTGTGGGTGGGGTGCAACGAATATTAGAGGAGCAGCGTGCGGGGTGAGGCAAGGTTTGTTGCGGTGCAGGGTGCGATGCAAAGGCGGTAGATGAGCGAGGAATTTATGTAATCGTTATAAGATATGCACGTTGTAACTTAGTTAAGGCCGCCATTTTAATATTTAAAGGTACCTACGTGTGGCCGCGTGGCCACCGACTACACCCCCACGAACATTCCAGATATTGAAAATTTACCTGTTAAAGACATGGCCCCAAAGAACTCACAAGTTCCCCTCCCGTACCACCCCGCCTCCGACAATATTGATCGGTAATGTTTGCCTGGATACGGGTCGGAGCTGCAGAGTGAGGAGCAACTGCTGTAAAAGTGCGGGGTGGGGTGCAAGGGATGTTTTTTGTGCGGGGTAAAGGTGGCTGAGTTGCAGGGGAAGTTTGAGAGAATTTGGTACAGGGCTGACACGCGACATGCACGTTGTAGATGGGCAACGGCCGCCATCTTGATTTACTGGAAACCATGAGTAGGTGTAGCCGCGTGGTTACCTTAGTAACCACGCGGGAGTAGTCTCCCACGATGTTCGTGGGAGTAGTCCGGGAATAGTTACGATATTGAAATAATTTATTTCTGTTTTTTTTCCTCTTTATAAGCATATATGCAGATTGTAATGGTACCGTAGGTAATTATACAATATCATACCGTAATTATATCACATGAATAGGTATATGTGTAAACATTAAATAATAATGTATGTAAATCGCAAACAACTGATTATTCGGATATTCACTATTCAATAATTGTAAAAGGATTTTTTTTTATTTTTGACTTTTTTTGTTCTCATTGAAACTCTGCAATACAAAATATATGTAGTTTGTTACATTTTACGTTGTTAACATTTTACCTTGAATTCACATATTCGGATATTATGTAATCCCTTTATTACGACACCAGAAGTATCAATTGACGTAAGGGACAAAACGGGACTTTTCAGGAGAGCCAAAAAACCATTTTTTTCTTACAAATTCGTCTGTAACTTTTTGTCATTTACCCTGATCTTATAGGTGTCTAAGGTCCGTATTACAGAACGTCAGTCAAAACTCAAGGTCTACTTAAGTCTCGTTTGAAGCCTTTTGATTGGTTGAAACTAGTTTTAAGTAATGTTTAAACAGAGATCAATGCTTGAGTTTTCTTCTGGAATACGGACCTAAGACAAAGTTTCTTAGATTTTTGTCTTCTTTATAAGTATAAACAAAAGATTTACGTAAAGTTACGCGTTTAGAAAATAGCATGTCCCTTACATTAAAAAAAGTTGCTTAGTTGTCCTTAACGTTACTGAATTTTTCAATGTAATAGGAAACTACAACACAAATCTACTGTAAAGGACATAAATAACTTTTAATTGGACAAAATATGATGTATGAGAAACTAATAAGAACAAGAATCGTGTAATTTTTGAGATTAGGTCTTATATATTAAGTCCATGACTGCAAAATATATTTTTTTTTATTAGTTATAAAGTAGTGCTTGACTGCAATCCCGCCTGATGGTAAGCAGTGATGCAATCGTTGATGGTAAAACGCACTAGCTTATTAAGCGCTTATTATATATCATATTTGCTTTATCTTCTGATTTATTTCGGCAATTTTGGCTATCCTGGGTCATTACAAACGTCCGAATAAACACAATATAAGTCATGTTTCATTTTCTTAACAGGTATCTGTATAAACATTACTTATATTGGATGTATGGCTATAACATTGAATTATTCAGTAAAGTAAACATATTAATAGAAATTTATTTACGTTTAGAGAAATCTTTTTCTCTTGTTCATGGACATCCTTTTACCAAAAACGAGTTGCAGCAGAGTTATCAGATTATCACTATAGTAAAATATTATGTTCTGTCTGTTTGTGACCGGAACGTGGGATTGGGGTAGTGACAACTGCGCGGGACAGCTAGTATAAGATAAAGACATAGATCAAAACTAATTTTTATTTTAGACTTATTTAAATCAGTACAAATATTTGAACACAATGACATTGCACCTTAAGTCTTCTTCTTCTGCATCATCTCAGCGTTAATCCCAGTCGCATCTGAAGCTTTTTTCACTTTTTTTTAGCAATTGCTTGTAATTTTGGCTAAACTTCGATATTTTCCGTGAAGCGACTGCCGTCTGACCTCCAAAACCCGAAGATTTTTTAAGTCTGTCTTAAAATTATAATAAAACACAAAACAAATCAAGAACCCTTATGTTTGTAAAGTGAGTTATCCAATCATCAAACTCAATCCTTTATTCATCATCATGTTCGTGAGTTGATTCTTCATTATCAGTCTGATTTAGCGTATCTTTGATTGCAGATTTGCTGGGAAAACTTAAATATTCCCTATGATCTTTTAGAAATTATTCCATTGTCACACAACTTTTTTAAATCGTTAAATTTTTCCATGGAAATCGGCAGTCTTTCTTTATATAGAGGCGGCAAATCATCTATTTTATATCTTTTATTTCTAACCCGGGTAGGGTACCCGTTTTATCCTTATTTCTTAAAGAAATCTTTTTTACTGTACTTTTTTCTTCGTACTGTCTATATATCTCTATGTCATAAGATGTAACATTCTGAAACATAGTGCACTTTATCTCAATGTTGTTCAAGTTAACTTTCTTCATAGTGCAAATTCTTATATTTTTGAAGTGTAGATCTTTATTTTTCACAGTAGTTTTGGAGAATACAGAATTCTAGAGATTGTTGAAGTTAATAAAATCTGTATGATTTAAAACACTAACATTGTATGGCGTTGGTTGTTTTCTCGCACTGTGCATAAGATTTGGCCATTGAGAGATGATTGTTTGGGTAAAAAACAATCATCTTAACTTCCCTTTCAATGACAGCAAGCATACTGTCGACTGGCATACGTATAACCCGCTAAAAGGTAATTTATTTGAATGACATTTAGATTTTCAGAGTTCTCTAAGAAGCTTTTAAATATTGAAATGACCTGATTTTGCCTTATTTGCCCTGAGCAATTATCACAATATAATAACAGCTTTTTCGCTCCTCTACTATCTACTTGTGTCCCATGTATAGCAATATCCATTCTGGGCTCTGCTCTCATACACAGTAAAATTATACACATCGTATTTTGTTTAGTTTAAGTGACAATGTTGATTGAAATGTGTAGTAGTAATGATTAACGTAAGAAACATTTTACTTGAAAAGTTATGTATGTATTAAAGTAAGGGACAAATTATAGTGAAGCTATAATAAAATTGTCCTCAACGTAAAGGACATGTTGTGAGAATTGTATTAATTTGAAGTTTAACGTAATGGACTGATTTGCTTTTCAGAACTAATTACGTTAGTTTTCTAACACGTAATAATATGTACGTCCGTTAAATCATGTTTTTTGTAAAAAAATCCGTCTAGACGTTCAAAAACGTGTACTGTAAGGGACATTTTTTTAACGATAGAGAAATTTCAAATATACCAAACGAAGGAGCGCAAAATTCTGAATCGAATGGTATATATAACTCATTTTGGCCAAAATGTCCCTTACGTTAATTGATACTTCTGGTGTCAATATGTCAAAATTATCGAAAACTCGTACTACTTTTTCACTTTTTTAAAGCTCTTTAAATCCAGGAAAATTAAAATTTCGCACAAAAAGAAAATATTTTAGGAAAGTTGAATACACATATTGTCTAGCGTTGTGTGAATGAAGATAGAAGCGTGAATTTAAATAACTGTTTCGATAAAAAAATCACAAAGATGACACTAAATCGCTATTTAAAACGTGTACCCTGAAGAAATTACATGGCTAAACTATGTAAAAATTATACCAAAAGATAAGTAATATTATTTTTTAGAGCTGGGTGAAAAAATATTTTTTAATTTCCTTTTTAGGGTTCCGTTGCCAAATGGCAAAAAACGGAACCCTTATAGATTCGTCATGTCTGTCTGTCCGTATGTTACAGCCATTTTTTTCCGAAACCGCATTAAGACTTTGATGCAAAAATAAAAAAATAATAATATACAGTATGTTAACTAACAGAGGGCGTTCCCGTTAACCCGAAATAGTATAGCATACATACATACTAAAATAAATATTTCCATTCGAAAACAAAATGTTTTAATTTTTTTTCCAATATGAAAATATTCAATAAAATTTTTAAATTGACATGTAAAAGAAACACACTGTACACGCGAACATGAAAGACGGCAACGTCGCAATTTTTTTATACATGACGACTACTATTTTGATTTAAAACAGGAGGTTTCAAATTTATTTCCAATTAGAATTTTTTTAATTCGGATTTTTTTATGCTTATTTTTCTATGCTGATATTTTTATTTTAATCTATTAATGATATATATTAACGAGTTTAAGGGAACGCCCTCTGTTATTTAACATACTGTATATTGGGGGCGCCCCATACTTAGAACTGACACTCAAAATTTTTTTTGTCATCAATCGCATACGTGTGGGGTATCTATGGATAGGTCTTCAAAAATGATATCGAGGTTTCTAAAATATTTATAGTTTGCGTGACAGACGCTTCCAAAGTGGAAAAAAGTTGGTGCCCCCCCCCCCTCCCCCCCCCCAATTTCTACAATAAGAAAATGAAACATCTAAAAAAACATATGATGTACATTACTATAAAAACTACCAACGAAAATTGTTTTGAACGAGATCCAGTAATTAGTTTTTTTTTTAATACCTCGTAAGTCGTAAACCGCTTATTATCCCCGTAATCATTCATAAAAATAACTTAAATCCTTTAATTTCATAAATCAATGGTACGGAAACCTTTGTGCGTGAGTCCGACAAGCACTTGTTTATTTTTTCTAAGGAACAATTATAGTATACAAAATCTACCGTTCAAAAGCTCGTAATGGCCGATCAGTGCCTGCCGAGACGTCACTGATGTCGTACACAAAAATTAAATAGGTCAACTTTTTAAAAACTTTCTTTAAACAAAATTGATTTTAACACAAAAAATGGGTATTAAAACACCATATAGAAAATTGATAATATAAATATGAGAAGTACCTACATAATTTCAAATCATTTACTATAAATAAATGACTAATTATTTACAGTAAATTATTTCGTTTGTGACGTAAAGTTCCAAGCATAATTTACTTCAATAATGTTTGAGGCGCGCCACAATACAAAAGAGTTTGTAACGACGACAGCAGGTCAATCTACCCAAAACTGTCAAATATTTTCAATCAAGCTTGGGCTTTTGCAATGAAGTTGAAAATCGAATAAAGAAATTTGAGTGATTGTCATAGCTTGATATACTGTTGTCTGTTTGAACAAAACAGATTGAACCCAAATTTAACTGAAAACGGTCGGGCTTTGGAGACCGTTTTGAGTTAAATTTGGGTTCAATCTGTTTTGTTCAAACAGACAACAGTATATCAAGCCAAAATGCATCCTATAGAACACCGAAAGGCTGGCCAGCCTTTCGGTGTTCTATAGGATGCATTTTGGTGAGAAGGGTACTGCATGATTTAATTCCCCCATCTCCGTTCCACCTTCGGACGACCCGTCGTACGGCGAGTATCCACACTTAGGTTGTTAACACCGCTACGATTCGGCTCCTGTTTTATACCGCGTACATTGAGGAACTGGAACAATTTGCCAGCGGCGGTGTTTCCGTTGGACTATAATTTGTCACGCACCCGTTGTATTACGTAATATCTTGATTGCCCCCAGTCCTGACATGCCCGCCCCAGGCCGGACTTGCTAAGGCCTGACTTACCACCCCATAGGCCTAACTTGCCCCACCGCGGCTTGACACGCCCCCCAACTGGCCAGACATGCGCCACCCAGGCTTGACTTGTGCCCCCCTAGGCCTTACTTGCCTCCCCCTAGGCCTAACTTACCACCCACTTCTGACTTGCGCCCCCCCAGGCCTGATTTGCCCCCCTAGGTCAGAAGCTGGGTACGCCCATGTGTATAGACATGATTTAATTTCCTCATCTCCGTTCCATCATCGGACGACACGTCACATCACGTCGTATGGCACGTTTCCACCGTTACGTTGTGGACACCTGAACGATCCGGACAAAGCGTTCCGCCTCGTTTTCTATACTGCATATATCGAGAGACTGAAACAATTTGCCAGCGACGGTTTTCCGTTGGACTACACTTTGATTGTAAGCTAAAGTGAATAGGCTCTTAATAAACAAGCGCACTATACAATCAACGATTGCATCACTACTAAAAAAAAACATAAGGAACATCGCGAAAAATGGATAATTCTACATATTTATATATTTAAGTATTAGCTTTCTATAACTCGGACCTATAAAACAACTAACAAATTCGACGCCTGGATATTGGCCAACCATGAAATGAAGATATTGTTTTAATTTAGGTACTTAATGCGTAAATTATACTTCTTCACTACATAGAAACAGACTTCATAAAAAAGATCTAAAAAGATATCGAACACATTACACACAAAGGACACCTTGAATTCGAACCGAAGGGGCGGGGTAGCCCATGTATTCGCTGCAAAAGCTGCAGTCGATCGATATCACGCAAGCGCGCTGCAACAGCATTGACGCCATCTTGAACTACTTTGTTCAGCATGTTCCCGTGCGTCCGTCATTTTGGTTGCACTATCTGTTTGCACATTTCTGCCATATAAAGGCAATTGAATAGACCGTTTTTAGCACTATAGACGCAAGCAAAGTATATAAGCAACCTTGGTAACAAAATGGTTGGAATCGAATCAGTTGGTTATTCTGAACAAACTATAATCAGGATTCGCATAAACAAAAAATAACGCTGTACTATTGCAATAAGACGAATTGGTTTCGTTATCCATTTTACTTAATAAAGCACGTCCGTTCACTCGAAACCAATACTAAAACCGTTCGCAGCGAAAGCAGTGCGCGGTGGGTAGCTCGCGGTAATCGTGCAAACATAGCGTGGCTAGCCGCGCGCGAATGGCGCTTTATGTCTGGACAGAGCCTAACAACAGGACAACAGAAAGTAATCCGTTTTTAATAAAAAAAAACAAGAGCCCTGGCTGTCCCGCGCCAATAGCTTAAATCCTGTTCCCAATATCATTGAAACATTTTTTTAAATTTTACAAATGCTTCATATGTTTATTTTTAATTAGCTACACCGCGCGGTTTCACCCGCGTAGATTTCGATATGTTTTTTTATATGCTCCGCTCCTATTGGTCGCAGCGTGATGTTATATAACCTTCCTGTATAAATGGGCTATCCAAGGCAAAAATAATTTTTCAAATTAGACCAGTAGTTCCTCATTAGCGCGTTCAAACAAACAAACTCTCCAGCTTTATATATTAGTAAAGATAAAGTTTATTAGAACGATATAGACATAGGCGTACCCAAGGGGATGCAGGTGGGGAGGGGTCAACTGCCACCTGCCCTGGAAATCTCGCAGTACATGTATGAAATAACCAAGCAGCAGGCACTCCGTGGTTATTTGCACGAAATGTAACCGTGTAATTGCCAAAAACCCGCGTGAACTAAAAATTTGACTTGCCTCCTCCCCGGCCCCAGGCCTAACTTGCCAACCCCTAGTCCCAACTTGCCCCCAGGCATGACAACCCCCCAGGCCTGCCTTGCCCACCCAGGTCTGACTTGCCCCCCCCCTCCCCTACCCCAAGCGAGACTGCCCCCCCGGCCTAACTTCTCAGTCCTGACCTGCACACTCTCCTCCCAAGGCCTGGGCGTGCCTCCTCTCCCTGGCCTGACTTGCCTCCCCCAGGCCTGACTTGCGACCCCTCCCAGGCTTGATTTGCCTCCCTAGGTCAGAAGCTGGGTACGCCCTTGGATATAGAAATAATTTAATTCCCCCATCTCCATTCCGTCATCGGTCAAATTCGACGCCTGGATATTGGCCAACCATGAAATGAAGATATTGTTTTAATTTAGGTACGTAATGCGTAAATTATACCTACTTCTTCACTGCATAGAAACAGACTTCCCAAAAAAGAGTTAAAAAGATATCATAACTCATTACACACAAAGGACACCTTGATTTCGAACCGAAGGGGCGGGTTAGCCCATGTATTCGCTGCAAAAGCTGCATTCGATCGATATCACGCAAGCGCGCTGCAATAGTATTGACGCCATCTTGAACTACTTTGTTCACCATGCTCCCGTGCGTCCTTCATTGTGATTGATTGATGATCTATTTGCACACTGCCGCCATATAAAGGCAATTGAATTGACCGTTCTTAGCACTATAGACGCAAGCAAAGCATATTAACAACTCATCATGATTGTCATAGTTATAAAAATACCTGTCATTACTGAAATAGAAGGCATCTGAGCACTTTAAATTAACTCCACCATTTATGATCGATATGAAGCATGCGCCTTAAACACGCTGACGTCACCACCATTCGAATAAACTAGATAAAACAAAGAACCCGACTTATTACATACGTGTATATTACTTACCTATTGAATATCATGGTGGAATCGCTAACATCATAAGCTCCTTCCTGCATATAGACGCTGGGTACCTAAAATTACATCCGTCATATTTGGTCCCAAAAAAAATAGCAATCTTACCTTCTTCTTCGTTACAGCCCTCATAATAGTTGTTGTAATAGAGATCACGACAGTAATCGACCGGATCTTTTTTCAATGCTTCTGCCTTTTCCAGCATACGTTCGTAGTTACGAAGAGCCACACACATCTTACAATCGGGAAAAAATATCTCCGGAGTATACATTATTAGGCGCTGGTAGCTCAGCGGTTCAGATAAGATAAAAGAGAAACCAGTCTCCACGCGGTCTACCGATCTGTTAGCGAGACGAGTGGAAACTGGGCGATATGGGCCTCGAGCTAGAAGCAGTAAAATTTCCAAGGGGTCGATACGAATTACGCATGCGCTGTAGTGCCAAGGACGCAGTCGGAGGGTTGCAGTACCGGACAGGTAGAGAAGCGACTTTAGTTTCTCTAACGTAAGGCTCAAATTGGTGTAGTGAAATAAAATATGCCAAGTCCCAGCATCCTAACTTTCAGTCGTATTTTTAAGTTACTAAAGTTGAATTTTGTTCAATTTTGTTTTGTTGAATGTTGTTTGAGTGTGCATTAAAACGGCGCGGAGGGTTGATCAGGTTATCTGCATATTGAGTCTGATTTTGGGTATGCTATTGTTTTGGTTCATTTTTATTCGTTAACTTTATTCTATAAACGCTTCTATCTATACCTCAAGGCAGTTTGATAGAGTGTCTGCTATTCCTTGTTTATATAAATGATCTCCCCTACAACATCAATGAGTCATGAGTATGGTTCGCTGACGATATCTCAACATCATGAGATATTAATGTCAATTAAAATCAAAACTTAGGTCTATACTTGACCCTACAACGAAATGGATGAGATAAACATAACTTTCCACCCCCGTCAAAAAACCCCTTTAAGTATAAGTTATAATTACAACGGATCAAATAATTAAATATTAATTTATTTAGAAGCAGTGAATAAATTCACCCTTTTAGGCCTAAACATAGATTTACACATAGTTTGGAAATCACATGTTTATAAAGTAAGAACGAAATTATCCAAATTCAAAAAGAAGATCTCAGAACAGCACTAGTAACATATTAAGTATACAGATTTGCATGGCTCAAATAATGACTTATCCTATGAGGAAATAGTACAGACGCGCCTACATTATTCAATTTACAGAAAAAAAAAATGATTAGAATTTTAGTAAATATCAAAGATAATAAGAATAAGAAAAAGCTACGGATGCGACTGAGATTAACGCTGAGATGATGATAATGTATCATCATCTCAGCGTTAATCTCAGTCGCATCCGTAGCTTTTCAGCTTTGGAGTCTAACCAATCTAACTGCTGATTTTGGCTAAACTTCGATATTTTCCGTGAAGCGACTGCCGTCTGACCTCCACAACCCGAAGACGATATCTAAGCATTGCAGTTAGACCAATTGTTAGACTTTTGAGGGCTCCAACAACCCGTAACGACTGCCACTAGATGTTCGTATGGCAACCGGGACCAACGGCTTAACGTGCTTTCCGAGGCACGACCAGACCAGTGCAAATATCCATATTCATACATACAAAGAGTAAAACACAAGTAAATATCAAAGATACAGACTCTTGTAAACCACATTTTAAGGACCTAAAAATATTATCTCTGTTATGCCTGAACTTAAATGTATAAAGCTGGGTATTCATACAAATGAAAAAGAAAGTACCAGCTTTAATTATTAATTTTAGTGCGACAGCTGATTTACTAAACCATATTATTACAACTATAAACAACTTGTAAACAAAGAGGACAACCAATTTGGCGTATTCCGGATTCGAATAGCGCGATCAAAGCTTTTGACATGCATACAATATTAAATCCCTTTCATGCTCTCGTTCATTATAATTCCAAAAATAAGGGACGAGAGGCAGGGATATAAGCTATGGTTTATTATATTGCTTGCACGTGCCACTTTTAACCTTGAAACGAGATGAATCGTTTGAAGGCTTAATTTACCGCCATCCCTTCGCAGATAGGGGAGAGATATCCGCGAGGGGTTGACGTACATAATGTACCTGATCGAGACACATAAGGGCTGCTGACGCATGGCGCTCCGGAATCAACGCAGACAGTTAATAATTTCTACCCTGCCTCCCCAAAATTTAATTTGAATTCGGGGTTGTATTATAGGGGAGAATTGCATTAGAAGAATGGAGATTTTACAATCGTTTTTTAAATAAAAATTTGAAGAGTTTGCGATCGGAACACATTATGAGAAATTAACAGATTTGGGTATTTATTGAAGAATTATAAAGGAAAAAAAACTATGAACAAATTTTTGTATTTACATATACCTAAGCAAAATGAAACTGATTATTGATATCAAATATTACAATTATCAATCAAAGTATTACAATGCATGTATTATGCAGTTGATTTGAAAGTAATTAAAATACGCAAAATCGCAAATACCTCAACTTTATTCATTGGTTTTCAATTCCACAAAATGTGTTAAATAGTTTTTCGAAATACCAAGTTATTATGCATGTTATTTTAGTGATTCTATTGAAATATGCTGCAATAGGAATTGTTAATAAATGGTTAGCATGTAATAGTCGATAATCATGTAAACAAAAGGAGAATTGTAAAACCTGAGTTGTGATAACCCTAAATTGGTTTGTTTATCTCTATTCTTTATGGAGCTTGGCGAGGATCATCATCATCCCAGCGTTAATCCCAGTCGCATCCGAAGCCTTTTCAGCTTTGAAGTCTGGGGTCCGCTTTACCAGTCCAACTGCTGATATGGCTAAACTTCGACATTTTCCGTGAAGCGACTGCCGTCTGACCTCCACAACCCGAAGGCGACATCGAAGCATTGCAGTTAGACCAATTGTTGGACTTTTGAGGGCTCCAACAACCTGTAACGACTGCCACTAGATGTTCATATGGCAACCGGGACCAACGGCTTAACGTGCTTTCCGAGGCACGACCAGACCAGTGCAAATATTCATATTCATGCATACAAATATTTGCACTGTGCGGGGATCGAACCCGCGCCACCTTGCGCAGCGGCCGCGTCCGCTACCGCTACGCCACGGAGGCTGTCAGCTGGAGCTTGGCGAGGATATAGGTATAAATTCGGTACTGTAAAAATAAAATTAAACATCATTAAACTAAACATAATTATGTTTAGTGTATTTTTTTATTTTAGAAATACTATTGTAAATAATTATTTACAATGGTATTTCTAAATGCAAACCCATCAACAGTACTTTCATTCAAATCAATTTCATTTTCCATTGTTATCATTCCGTAGGTACCTCATTTATTAGCAAGGTATCTTTAGATAATATTGATATATATATAATAATAGAGCGCAAGAAACAATTAGTGTAGCTAGTTTATTGCCCATACCTCGAATTAGGCATGGAATCTTCGTTTCCATCTAACAGTTCATACAACACAATTTCATGTTTTAACATGAACTCCATTATAAATGACTTCTGCATTATGTGTTGGTATACTTATTGGGGTGAAAAGATACCTAAGGCAAAGATAGCCACTATCACCAACAAGGTAGCCTAGATGTTGTTGCCGAAAGTACTGATTCCGTAAGGAACACATTTGAAATATTCTACTATCATGTGTACTGTCTGCCCATCTTGCCCTAGAGCGTCCTTGGCACTTTGCACATACATTCTTTCGCGCATTCTTAGGAGCGTAAAATATTGTGCACGGGAAAGGGTGCATGCTCTAGCACACTTTTGATTCACGAACTAAGTAACAATCTAAAAATAAAGTAAAAGACTTATAACTAGTTTTATACAGAGATCAGTGCTTGAGTCTCCTTCTGTAATACAGACCTAAGACTACTTTCATTATTTCCCCTTATCATTACAATTTTTCAAGCATAAAATTAAGATTGTTAAAGTGTACGTGTGTGTGTGATTGGTAAAGTGTACGGAGGACGAGTCTGAGCAGTTGTGTTGCGATGTGTGGCGGGTACGATGCGCCAAATGTTGTTGTGTCGGGAGTTAGGTCGTGGAGAGTCTCCAGATCAATCTCCCTCTAGCGCAGCATCGTTTGGTCGTGTTGGTCTTGGGTTTAACATTGCATCACAACTGTCGTCATCCTTCCTATTCCTTAGTTAGTTTTTTAAGTGAATAGGCTTAATAAACTAGTGCGCTTTACCATCAACGATTGCATCACTGCTTACCATCAGGCTGGATTGCAGTCAAGCACTAGTATACAGTATGTTAAATAACAGAGGGCGTTCCCTTAAACTCGTTAATATATATCATTAATAGATTAAAATAAAAATATCAGCAGAAAAATAAGCATAAAAAAATCCGAATAAAAAAAATTCTAATTGGAAATAAATTTGAAACCTCCTGTTTTAAATCAAAATAGTAGTCGTCATGTATAAATAAATTGCGACGTTGCCGTCTTTCATGTCAATTTAAAATTTTTATTGAATATATTCATATTGGAAAAAATTTTAAAACATTTTGTTTTCGAATGGAAATATTTTTTTTAGCATGTATGTATGCTATACTATTTCGGGTTAACGGGAACGCCCTCTGTTAGTTAACATACTGTATAATTATTAAAAAAAGTGGTTTTTTTACCCTTATAAAAAGCCTTACAGAAGAAAAAACCCTTATAAAAGAAAAAATAGGTGTTTAATTTTTTAGGAATAATCCTATAAAATTCAGTTAAATACCTATAATGTGAAAAAAAGTTTCACTTTTACCGTGGTTTCATAAAACCACACAATGCTTTATTAATTCAAAAGCAGAGAGTACTTCGTCAATCTACACATAGGAATAGGACAATTTGTCTATTATTTTAAGACCGTATTTCTTAATTACTTTTGTGTATAATATCATGAGAAAGTTAACGAAGTAGGCGGCAAAAGACCGAATTCCGTTTAATGGCAAAGATAGCAGTCTTGATTTGCGAAAGAAGACTCAAAAATCATTACTTATAAATGCCCTTTAACAGACACAAAGGCGGCTCTATCTAGGTCAAAATGTGGGCGTACGCGATTGCGCAATGCAGCCGAGTGCAGCGCGCAGCCCCCAACCCGGGAAACTGAAATTATTGATTTCGAACATTCTAGAACAGCAAAAAAAAAAAAAAAAAGAATCAGTGATCGAATAATAGCTGTTAAGCTTGCCCTAGAAAATCAACCATGTTTTAACATCATTTCTGTTTATGCACCACAGGTTAACTGCCCGGAAGCAGACAAACTTGAATTTTGGGAAGACCTTCATGCTCACCAAATGACCATACCCAACACCGAACACACACTTGTATGTGGGGATTTTAACGGGCACGTGGGCGTAGAGGTGGGTGGTTTCGAGGGGCGGCATGGTGACTATGGTTTCGGGAAATTAAATAGAGAAGGAGAAACAATTCTAGAATTTGCAACATCACATAACATGGCAGTAGTAAACACTTTTTTTAAAAAGAAGGATGAACATTTAATTACGTATAAAAGTGGGAACACTAAAACACAAATAGACTATATACTACTTGATAAGAGAAACCTAAAACAGATTAAATATTGCAAGGTTATCCCTGGCGAACCTCTAACGTCGCAGCATCGACTGCTCTTAGTAGCTTTAAAACTGCGTAAAATTATAAATTTTAAGAAACCAAAAGTTGCAAAAATTAAATGGCATGAGCTTCACTCACAAAAGGGATGCAACCTTCGGAAGGATTTGGTTGACTATTTCGGTAAAAGTGTACCTCACGACGACACTCCCTCTACTGTGTGGAAAAACTTTGAAGAATTTTGTCTAAAAACAGCCAAGAAAGTGCTAGGAGCAAGGGAGCCCTTCACAATCTAAAAGAAACTCGCTGGTGGAACAGTAGCACCAAAAACAGCGTAGACGAAAAGAAACGCCTATTTAAGATCTGGCAAGAAACTAAGTCTGACGAAGATAAGGAAAAATATAAAAAGGCTAAAAAAATCTCTAAAAGAACTATCGCAATAGAGAAGGAAAGAGCTGAACAAAATCTATATAAACATTTGGAAGAGGCAACCGACAACGAAATATACAAAATAGCAAGGCAAAGACACACAAATACTAAAGATTTCACTTCTACAAAGTACATAAAGAACAAGGAAGGTACGTTGTTAACGACTGATAAAGAAATATGTAAGAGATGGTATGAATACTACAGTAGGTTACTGAATGAAGAATTTCCACGCCAACCGGAATCAGAACAACTGAAGACGCAAGGACCAGTGAATGAAGTTTCCGTAGCAGAAGTCGGAAAAGCAATTTCTAAAATGAAGCACCGTAAAGCTACTGGACCGGACGACATTCCAGCAGAACTTTGGAAGCTCCTTAAACAGGACGGTGAAGTGTGGCTTACTCGTTTGTTCAATAACATCATGACAAGCGAAACCATGCCCGACTCTTGGCGGAAAAGTACACTAGTACCATTTTACCATTTTACAAAAACAAAGGAGATGTACGTGAATGTGGGAACTTCAGAGGTATAAAACTCACCTCACATACTCTCAAAATATGGGAGAGGGTTTTAAGCGAGCGCCTTCTACAGCATATCACTTTGACAGAAAATCAGTTTGGATTTGTGGCTGGTAAAGGAACTATTGATGCAATTCATGCGGTACGTACTATCATCGAAAAAGCTCAAGTTAATAAGCAAAACATATGGATAGTCTATATAGATCTAGAAAAAGCCTTCGATCGTGTACCAAGATCCATAATATGGCAGGCACTTAGAGCAAAGAATGTACCCGAAATGTACATAAAACTGATTGCAGACATGTATAAAGATATCCAAACACATGTGCGAAGTGCAGCTGGGCTATCAGACAGCTTCGATATTGGAGTGGGTGTTCATCAAGGAAGCGCCTTGAGCCCTTTGATATTCAACATCGTAATGGATTTCCTTACCGCAAAAATACAAAAACCCACTCCGTGGAACCTTTTATATGCCGACGACGTAGCACTAATATCTGATAACTTCCAAGATGTACAAGACAATTTGGAGCAGTGGAGGGAGGCACTTGAGTCAAATGGGTTGCGCATCAGTAGAACTAAGACAGAATACATGTTCTTTAATTTCGATCCGGACAACTCAGAGCACGCGGACGTCAGATTGGATGGCACAGCTCTGCCTAAAGTAAACACCTTTAAGTACTTGGGTTCCGTTATCTCGGCGGATGGATCCATTGAAGCGGATGTAGCTCATCGGACAACCTGTGGGTGGAGTAAATGGCGAACTCTTACAGGAGTACTGTGTGAAAACAAAATGCCAATTCGAACAAAAGGCAAGGTCTATAAAGCAGCTGTTAGACCGGCTCTCCTCTACGGCAGCGAGGTATGGGCTTCGAAGAAAAATCACGTACAGAAGCTACACACAGCCGAGATGCGAATGCTGCGCTGGGCGGGCGGAGTTACGCTTAGAGACAGGGTGCGCAATGTCTATGTGAGAGGTACCTTTAAGGTTGCACCAATTGCAGATAAAATCACGGAGGCTAGACTGAGATGGTACGGTCATGTAAAGCGAAGGCCGGACGACCATGTCGTGAAGAAGTGCCTTTCCATGGCTACAAAAATGAGAGGGAGGGGAAGGCCCCCAACTACATGGATGACGAATATCCGCAAGGATATGAAGCAGTTGGGGCTTTCAGATGACGACGTATATCAGCGGAATAAGTGGCGCCTCGGAACCAGGAAAGCCGACCCCGCGTAACGGGAAAGGGCGAGGCGAAAGAAGAAGAAAAAGAAGAACATTCTAGAACAGCGACCTCATAATCTCCTATACATTTACATGTGCTTAGCCACATGTAAATAGGACAATTTGTCTATTATTTTAAGTCCTTAATTCTTAATTACTTATGTGTATAATATCATGAGAAAGTTAACAAAGTAGGCGGCAAAAGACCGAATTCCGTTTAATGGCAAAGATAGCAGTCTTGATTTGCGAAAGAAGACTCAAAAATCATTAGTTATAAATGCAATTTAACAGACACAAAGGCGGCTCTATCTAGGTCAAAATGTGGGCGTACGCGATTGCGCAATGCAGCCGAGTGCAGCGCGCAGCCCCCAACCCGGGAAACTGAAATTATTGATTTCGAACATTCTAGAACAGCGACCTCGTAATCTCCTATACATTTACATGTGCTTAGCCACATGTAAATAGGACAATTTGTCTATTATTTTAAGTCATTAATTCTTAATTACTTATGTGTATAATATCATGAGAAAGTTAACAAAGTAGGCGGCAAAAGACCGAATTCCGTTTAATGACAAAGATAGCAGTCTTGATTTGCGAAAGAAGACTCAAAAATCATTACTTATAAATGCCCTTTAACAGACACAAAGGCGGCTCTATCTAGGTCAAAATGTGGGCGTACGCGATTGCGCAATGCAGCCGAGTGCAGCGCGCAGCCCCCAAGCCGGGAAACTGAAATTATTGATTTCGAACATTCTAGAACAGCGACCTCGTAATCTCCTATACATTTACATGTGCTTAGCCACATGTAAATAGGACAATTTGTCTATTATTTTAAGTCATTAATTCTTAATTACTTATGTGTATAATATCATGAGAAAGTTAACAAAGTAGGCGGCAAAAGACCGAATTCCGTTTAATGACAAAGATAGCAGTCTTGATTTGCGAAAGAAGACTCAAAAATCATTACTTATAAATGCCCTTTAACAGACACAAAGGCGGCTCTATCTAGGTCAAAATGTGGGCGTACGCGATTGCGCAATGCAGCCGAGTGCAGCGCGCAACCCCCAACCCGGGAAACTGGAATTATTGATTTCGAACATTCTAGAACATCGACCTCGTAATCTCCTATACATTTATATGTGGCTAAGTAGTAATAGCCGTACAGGTCGATCTATGAGGTGAAGCTACGCTTGACACGGTTGGTCTGTGGAAACTAAGTTGAGAAGGCTTAATATCATATATGACGTTATTATGGTTACGGAATGCTGGTTATCTGGTGGCACTCTAATTGGTCAGATTGAAGGTTACAGCTCATATTACACAAAAATACCCTAAACCAAAGTGGAGTTAGGAGTTGTAACGTACGTTAGCGATTGTTGGAACCCGACAGCGTCAGAATTCCCGTTTATAGACGCTGAATGTATTTTAATTGATTTTTCCAATAATTTTTCTCTAATTGCCATCTGTCGACCCGATTACGCAAATCTTATACAAAAATCAAACAATTACTGTGATATTAATATCAATCTTTTATCATCATCATCTCAGCCACATGAAGCCCACTGCTGGATATAGGCCTACCCAAGGATTTCCAAAATGAAACGGTTGGACGCGACCTGCATTCAGCGCTTCACTGCGATTTTGGTCAGATCATCCGACTACCTAGTCGGTGGGCGTCCGACGCTGCGCTTGCCGGTACCTGGTCGCCATTCAAGGGCCTTTCTGCCCCAACGGCCATCGGCTCTACGAGCTATGTGATCTGCCCACTACCACTTCAGAGAGCTAATCCGCTTGGCTATGTCGGCGACTTTAGTTCTTCTACGGATCTCCTATTTCCTCATTCGATCACGTAGAGAAACACCTAGCTTAGCTCTCTCCATAGCTCTCTGTGCGACCTTGAGCTTTCTTATGAGGCCCATAGTGAGGGACAACGTTTCTGATCCATAATTATGTCATCACCGGTAACACACGTTGGTTAAAGACTTTTGTCTTTAGGCACTGAGCTTAATCTTTTATCGACGACAGACATTTCAAAGTCGGATTATTTATGTTTAATGAAAACGGACTGAAACAAATTATTTCAAAACGAACTTGTCAGAACTCATGTCAAAATTGTCAAAATTAGAAGATAACAAAAACAATATTTAGGGCCTCTGCACAAAACTCGATAAACAGCTGTAGTAATTACTTACTTCTCTCTGTGCGCAAAAACCTAGCTCGTCTGCCCGTGTTGCAGACATTACTGAAACCCAAGAATCAACTATAAACAAACTAAAACTAGGACATCTTCAAAACACAAAGGAGAATGCCAGATTTCGGCCTACACAACTTTTAAAATTAAACTCATCCTCCACAAAGTTCTTACCACCAACAATTTTAATATAAAATACAAACTAAAAAAATGTATTTAGTACTTTACTGAAACCTATCCATTAAAAAAATTTTTAATAAGTAATTAATTTATGTTTGTCAATTCCAGATTTCAATAAAAAAAAATGTTGCCAATGTTGCTACTTTAATCGATAACGCTAAATAAATAAAATGTGCCACTGTAATCGATAATTGTATTTTAAAAATATTATTTATTATTTAGATAGTTCTAAATAAAAAATGTAGTCTACTTTTTATTTACCACCTCATTATTCTCATTTCTTCTTAGTATTTTCTTAACATTCGTCCTGTTTTACAGTTAATAGTAGATTCATAGATGATTATAAAAAACGAAATTCAAAAAATCGATTTTCCATCTGTGATCGATAACATAATCGTCTTGTGATGGCGACCCTGTTAATTGCATATCTGTCAAAATCTCGCGAACCTACTCAAAACTGACAAATTGACAATTGACATTGATACATCTTGTATTGTTATCTGAGTACGATTCGGTTTTCTTTCGCTTTACGTAAGTTATAGAATTATTGTGTTATATTTATACCACCACACATTTTGTGACAATGTCTCATCAACTACGTTGTGTTAATTGTGGTGTAAATGTATTACGAATGCAGCGTCATTTAGTTGAATCTGATGATGTCCGTTCATTGTTACGGCAATGGACTTCATTTTCAGAGGTAAAGTACTATTCATATTAATAGAATATATACTAATTTAGCTAAGCTAAATGTTGAATTGTAACATAATTGTATTTTGTTTGTTTTAGATTCCAAATGACTACTCTGTAATAACTACTCTGTGCATATGCCGTCAACATTGCAGGATGATGATAATCAGTTATCAACTTTAGAGGCAAACAAAACTCGAGCTGTTACTATCTGCAGATGGGTGATTGAAGTTGTGAATGGGATTTTTAAACAACGGTTTAAAATATTTCGACACGAGTTCAACAACAGAGCTTCACCACATGTCATGATTGACTTTTCTATTGCTGCTGCCCTAATTAATAGATTTCGACCACCGCTCACAGACAGGTTTGATGCTGCCCAGATATTAAATCATTTAACAAAAACTGTTCTGAAGTAATACTTTAAGTGACTTTATTACACAAAACAATTATAATAGAAGAAGGGCACAGTTCTCAAACATAAATGTTAATAACAGCAATGTAACTGAGTTTCCCCAGCTAGATTTTCGCGATTTGATTTTGATAGCTTGTGGTACCTACCTACCTACTCCGTCAGGCTCGATCTTATTACGGTGAGCATATTCGTTGTAATGGCCGATATACGATAGAAGTGTGCAGGGAGGTATCAATCAATAATCTAATAGAACAATTGTCCCTCTCAAAGCTCTTTGCTTATAAGAGCAAAAATTCAAAGTCGCCATATCATCATTCTCCTGCCCTTATCCCAATTTATTTGGGGTCGGCGCAACATGTCTTTTTCTTCCATGCATCCCTATCAGAAACCATCTCGGCAGTCACCCCCTTCTTAGCCATATCATCCTTCACACATTCCATTCCAATTCAAAGTCGCCATATAAGAAGAAAATAATATTTTGTTTATGTGTTGATTGATAACAATTCAAATGGGAGGGAGGCAATAAGTCAATATTATTGCAATTGTAAGGTAGGCAAACGAACTGTGGGATGCTGTTCCCACATTATGACCATTTTATGGTATTTAGGTTGGGTTCGGCATCAAAACAATATTGAGCCCCCTGCACAGTTTCTTGATGAATTAATAATCGAATTTGATAATGAAATTGATGATGATGATAATAATTGATTATGGTGAAAAATAATAAAACTATTCATTAGTTTATTTGTGTTTAATTTTCTCTTCGTGAAAAAACATAACCTCCCATTTAAAATTTTAAAATGTCTGAATAACTTCTTTCTTACAAGTTCAATATAAAAGTGGATATCACAGAAATACTTTTGACATTAAACTCCACAAATAAATATTGGAATATTCACTGTTAGGGACAAATTAATATTGAGCCAAAGTTACTATGGAGACCTGGCATTGTTCTTTCTATGTTACCATCTGAGTTTTCGAAATAGATTAAATAATAACAAATCTGATAAACGTGCCTTCTTCTTCAGCCTATAGAGGTTCATTGATGGACAAATGCCTCCCCCAAGGCTTTCCACGATGACCGGTCTTGTGTTGCCCGCATCCATCGGCTTCCTGCGACCTTCACCATGTCATCGATCCACCTTGTTGGGGGCCTCAATACGCTGCGTCTTCCGGTACGTGGCCGCCACTCCAGAACCTTACTGCCCCATCGGCCATCGGTTCGACGAGCAATGTGCCCTGCCCACTGCCACTTAATTTTAGCGACTCGAAGAGCTACGTCAGTGCCTTAAACCCGGATAATTTTACACCTCCACTTATTGAACAAATAAAAGTGATAAAATAATTCCGTTTACACATATTATCAATCTTAACTTAGGGTCAGGTATATTTCCCGACAAATGGAAAGAGGTATATGTCACTCCAGTATGTAAGAGTGGTTCAAAACAAAACTCAACGAATTATAGACCCATTTCACTGTTAACAATATTTTTTCTCCAAAATCGTTCTTTTTTTTTCTTTAAAAATAGTCATAAGGCGGCTCACTTCATACCTAAACTCAAATAACATACATACATCAGCAATGTTTTTAAATAAAACTATTTACAGTATAAAAAATTGTGTATAAAATAAAATCTTCACCACCTCTTTCATAATTAACAAAACTCATTTTGAAACAAAAGAATATCGATTATTCGAATTTGGCGGTCGAAAAGGTAGTTCATCTATACTAATATATAAAGCTGAAGAGTTTGTTTGTTTGTTTGTTTGTTTGAACGCGCTAATCTCGGGAACTACTGCACCGATTTGAAAAATTATTTTTGCGTTGGATAGATTAATCCAGGAAGGCGTCGACGCCATCGACCGCCGGCGTAAGTTACCACCCACCAGACAAAGACATGCCGCCAAGCGATTCGTCGTGTTCCGGCATGATGTCTGGTGAAGCCGTTCGGAGGACGGGTCTGAGCAGTTGTGTTGCAGTGTGTGCCGGGTGCGATGCGCCAGATGGTGTTGTGTCGGGAGTTTGTTCGTGGAGGGTAGCGGGATCCGAAGCACGGTTCTCCGCTGGCCGACCGCAGGTAGTTGGGGGCCCAAGTAGTGTGCCAGCCACATACGAAAGGCTGCCCCGCCAACTGGGAAAAATCCCAGGGTGGCCCCATCGTGCCGGTTGGCGACCGGACGAGAGGACCCGATGGCGATCCCTGGGGGGGTTCGGGCGTCCCCGCAGTCTCCAGAACAATCTCCCTCTGGCCCAGCATCGTTGGTCGTATTGTTGGGTTTATCATTGCATCACCTCACTCAACTGCCGTCTTCCTTCCTATTCACTCAGTATATTCTTATGAAAGGTTACAAAAGGAAAAGTAGGTGTGCACAGCGGGCGCACGTCCTCTCGTTCATAGTGCACCTCTCAAACATCCGAGGTTTGCACTCCAATATCGATGCAGTCCATCACCACCTTGAGACTGAAAAGCCCCACCTACTTTTCTTGACGGAGACCCAGATCAGATGTCCGAATGATGCGGCATACCTCGGCTACCCGGGTCACTCTTTGGAGCATCATTTCCTGCAGCGAGCCGGGATCTGTGTGTATGTCCGCAATGACATCTGTTGCCGGCACCTCCGTCACCTCGAAGACCCTCACTTCTCGTCCCTATGGCTGTTGGTTGACACTGGTGTAGACAAAATTGTTTACACCTGTGTCTACCGATCGCACAGCGGTGATCAGGAGATAACTCGATTATTTCACCACCTCAGTGAGGCTGCTGACAATGCGCTGCATCGGCACCCTGACGCTCAGTTCGTCGCTCTGGGGGACTTCAACGCCTGCCACCAGGACTGGCTCTTCCCATACCAGAGGACCGACCACGCTGGGAGAGAAGCGCGAAACTTCGCGCTTTCTATGGGCCTTTCCCAGCTGGTAGAGCAAGCGACTAGGGTGCCTGATGTAGTTGGCCATACTGCCAACTGTTTGGACCTTCTGTTGACCACTGATCCGGACAGATGTGTTGTAACAGTTTCCTCACCGTTGGGAACTTCAGACCACTGTCTGGTGAAGTCTGTATCGTCCTTCTCCCCACCAGATCACGACTCTCGTGGTGAACGGCGAATGTGGCGATACAGGTCAGCGGATTGGGATGAGATGCGCCACTTCTTTGCGTCTTATCCTTGGCAGCAGGTCTTCTTCTCTTCTGACAATCCATCGAGCTGTGCGGACGCTATAACCGATGTGGAGCGTCAAGCTATGGAGTATTTTATCAAATTCAATGACGTGCCCGTCGGTGGCTCGGCTCGCCCATGGTTCAATGCCGATTGTGTCCAAGCTGAACAGCGTAAGCACACGGCATTTCTCACCTGGGTTGACGCTCGTGACCGCGGAGCTCCGGATCTAAGCTCAAAGAAGAGAGCCTTTAATCGTGCTGCCAAGTCCTACAAGAAGGCGCTCAAGAAGGCTCGCTTCGACCGCATTACCCATATTGACAACAAGTTATCTGCGCAGCCATCCGGTAGCAGATCTTTTTGGTCCCTTGCCAAATCGGTTGAGGCGAACTTCTGTCGGCCCTCACTGCCTCCGCTGGTTAGGCCTGATGGAACACTGGCTCATACGGCGAGAGAGAAAGCAGGTCTCTTTGCTTCTCTCTTTGCCCATAATTCGCGTCTTGATACTGGCAGTGCTACTCCACCTAATTTACCTCACTGCGGAGCTTCAATGCCTGAGGTTCGCATTAGAAACAAGGAGGTTCTGAGAGTACTGTCGTCTGGACGTGAATAAAGCTAGTGGTCCGGATGATATACCAGCGATTGTTCTTAAAGCATGTGCGCCCGAGTTGTCTCCTGTATTGACGCGCTTGTATCGCCTCTCATTTAGAACTGGTATAGTGCCCAAGTCCTGGAAGCTTGCTAACGTGCAGCCCGTGCCCAAGAAGGGTAGTCGTGCCGATCCTGCCAACTATCGGCCGATTTCGATCACCTCCATACTTTGCAAAATTATGGAGCGTGTATTGAACTCGCACCTCTTGGCATACCTGGAAGGTAACGATCTCCTCAGTGACCGACAGTACGGGTTTCGCCGCAATCGGTCAACTGGGGACCTACTAGTGTATGCCACTCACTTGTGGGGCGAGGCCCTCGAGAAGAATGGGGAAGCGATTGCTGTCTCCCTTGATGTCTCGAAGGCCTTCGACCGGGTATGGCACGCTGGCCTTTTGAGTAAGCTTCCAGCGTACGGCATTTCCCCTAGCCTGACTGGCTGGGTAAAAGACTTCTTGACTGAACGGTCCCTCCGAGTTGTTGTCGACGGATGCTCTTCTGAGCCCATGTCAACTAATGCCGGTGTTCCTCAGGGGTCTGTTCTCTCTGCAACTCTGTTCCTGCTGCATATTAACGATCTGCTGATGCCCGGTATCTATGGGTATGCAGATGACAGCACAGTTGTAGAGAGATACCTGCCGGATGCTCGGGCTAGTAAGGAATCAATCCGGTCCGAAAGAGAGGCCATGGTTGAGCGAACGAGTGTTGCACTGCAGGCAGTCTCCGAATGGGGCAATGCCAATCTTGTAGCATTCAATGCCGCCAAAACACAGGCGTGTCTTTTCACCGCCAAAAGGAGCCCGTTCACCTTGGCCCCTACTTTTCGGAATGTGTCCTTGGAGTGTTCCGACCGCCTTCAGCTTTTGGGAGTTGAGATTTCCTCGAACCTTAACTTTGGGCGGTTCATTGAGTCCAAGGCCTAAGGTGGCTGCCAGGAAACTTGGCGTTATCGCAAAGGTCCGGCAGTACTTCACACCTGGGCAGCTTCTAATGTTATACAAAGCACTGGTCCGTTCGTGTGTGGAGTACTGCAGCCACATTTGGGCTGGTGCTGCCAAGTGTCACCTGGCCACTTTGGATTCAGTGGAGAGACGTGCAAAGAGGCTGATTGGTGACCCTGATCTAACTCGAGTTGGTCTCCAAAGCCTAGAGCACAGGCGTAGAGTAGCCAGCCTTTCGGTGTTCTATAGGATGCATTTCGGGGAGTGTGCGAGGGAATTGCATGATTTAATTCCCCATCTCCGTTCCACCAGCGGACGACCCGTCGTACGGCTGGTTTCCACCCTTACGTTGTTAACACCACTACGATCCGGACGAAGCGTTTCGCCTCCTCCTTTATACCGCGTACATCGAGGGACTGGAACAATTTGCCAGCGGCGGTGTTTCCGTCGGACTACAATTTGAGTGTCTTCAAGGCTAGAGTGAATAGGCTCTTAATAAACTAGGTGCGCTTTACCATCAACGATTGCGTCACTGCTTACCATCAGGCAGGATTGCGGTCAAGCGCTGGTTTATAGTGAGTAAAAAAAAAGGCTTTAGGCTATATAACATCACGCTGCGACCAATAGGAGCGGAGCATATCTAACTACACGCGAACGAAGTCGCTGGCGGCCGCTAGTATTACAATATAACAGTGAAGTTTTGAAAAATTAAAAGCGATCACCCACTATGCAAATTAAACGTGTTTTACATTTGTTGTTATGTCACGTCGACATTTGACAAGGGAAGAGGAGATTCGAGATGTAGGCCATGTTGGAAGCTGGCGCTACGCGTGGTTGCCAAAAGTCTGCAAACCCGCCAAAATGTAATCTCCAGGTTACTGTCACGGTATCGTGCTCAGGCGATGTTGCTGAACGGCATTCAGGCAGAAATCGCATCACCACTCCTAGGCAGGACCGTTTTCTTCGAAATATCGCTAGGAGACAACCCCAAAATCAACGGCTATGCAAATAGTTCAAAGGCGCAATCTAACCACCAATAGGGATGTATCCTGGATAAAAAAAAAATGTTTCTATTTAGCCCGTCATTCAGATTATAGAAAAATATTGGATACGTATATTTTGTGTTATCAAATCAATAAAAATTGACAAATATAAAAGGCATCAAAGATCAGGAGTGGTGGCTGGTGACGTTATTGGCCACTAAGAAGTGTAGCGTGCAGTGACGTCACATGAGTTTTCAACGCGCTGTGTCGTCTTTATTTTTTGTTTATATAAAAAAAGAAAAAATAGGTGTCTAGTATTTTTTGGAAATCTGTCTGACGGATTAATTAGTTGTTTTTAGTAAAATACCCTATTGTTGGTTAGTGACCAAACAAGAAGATAACATAAAGCTGGTCTTCATTCTCGTAGACCACTTCGGGTTCCAGCAGAGGCGTGGCAATCACAGGCGGAGATTACTGTAGGCTCGAGAACGTTTTGCATGTAGTGATGAGCAGTAGCCTATGGTACTTTTTCTGATGAGTGTCGGTTTGGATTTCATCCGGATTCACGAAGATTATATATATGTATATAGTGTTTGGGGAGTTGGTAGACGAAGCCGTCTCCAGCATCCATAAGAAGTCCATTCATATAAAGGCGGGACTATCATGGTATAGGCTGGTATTCGTATGGGTACGAGAACCGATCTCATTTGGATAAGAGATCGGTTCGCGAGTGATCTAATAAAACACTATTAATTTCATCGTGACATTATAGTGAAGTGCGCACTGTTATAATTTTGGCAATATTTGTGAATATTACTTATTTTATTTTATAATAAACTTTGTATGCCGTTAGCATATTTTGGTTGCAATGGCGTTGGTAATGGTGGCAATGTATGCCACATTGCCACCATAATAATGCATTACTGCCTAACGAATCTGTATGTCACAGCATACATTGCCAACTAAGTGATGAATCACTGCATAACAAAGCTGTATGTCACAGCATAAATGGCCAATTTATTTGATTTCTTTGCAGTTCCATAAATCATGCAATTCCTTCGTGACTTTAAAAACGTTTTCGAAATTGTAAAAACGTTTAAAAGAAGGATGATTTGGATGCGTTCAAAATATGTTAATACATTAAGTCTTGACATATTTATCATTAATTAGCATGAATACATGTTAAAAAATCTTCTTTTCCTGTGTTTCTCTTAATATTGTGATAAGCGTAATCAATATACAAAACAATAAGCTATATTTTAATATTTATTTCATTTCTATACATTTCAAGGTCAAAAATGGGCCGAACCAACTTGTGGGTCTTAAGACGCTGTGAATAGCAAACTTTTAGGTATTTGAGGGGGTGAAGCAGAAGAAGTGGGACACGACTAGCCCCGCCCACTGCGGGGAGCGGGGCGCTCCGCGCGAGTACATCGATGCGTGAGGCGTCGTGCATCGAGAAATACGCACGTTCTATTAAATCTATACCAACCATTCTCTATTCCATCTACATTTAGAAGCGTAATTTCACAACCCAACCGCGAGGTATGGTTGGCTCTGTTCGTCACAGTCCCGGTTCGCATTAGACGAGCAGCAGGTTCGAATCCCACATCCGTTCACTTTACCTTGCGATTTTCGAAAATGTATATTTTATACATATTTTCATTTTTTATTATTACTTTTGTTTTCTTTTTTATTTTTATAATGCGCTTTGTCCGTTCTGCTTAAATTTTTTGTGTTATGTCCTTTTTTCATGAAACTGTTAGAAATATATCATTTCTAGAAATTACTATTTATAAACAGCTGTTTAGAGTAACTGTTAAAAAAAATGCATTTTCGGATATTTAAAAAAATAAAAGATTTTTTCTTCAAAACTGCAACTCTTATCGAAGTCGGGTTTGTACGAGTGCTTAGAATAACACAACACAAAAAGATTGAAATAGATGGAGGCACTTGGAGGAGGCCTGTACTGAAAGGGGCCATGAATAATGCAACAAAATGAAATCTAAATTTACTGTTTTGAACTATTATCAAATCAACTGTTATTTTTATTGTTTTTCTTTTCTATTCCATCTACATTTAGAAGGGTAATTTCACAACCCAACCCCGAAGCATGGTTGGCTCTGTTCGTCACAGTCCCGGTTCGCATTAGACGAGCACCAGGATCGAATCCCACTTTACCTTGCGATTTTCGAAAATGTACATTTTTTACATATTTTCATTTTTTATTATTACTTTTGTTTTCTTTTTTATTTTTATAATGCGCTTTGTCCGTTCTGCTTAAATTTTTGTGTTATGTCCTTTTTTCATGAAACTGTTAGAAATATATCATTTCTAGAAATTACTATTTATAAACAGCTGTTTAGAGTAACTGTTAAAAAAAAATGCATTTTCGGATATTTAAAAAAATAAAAGATTTCTTCTTCAAAACTGCAACTCTTATCGAAATCGGGTTTGTACGAGTGAAATAGATGGAGGCACTTGGAGGAGGCCTATACTGAAAGGGGCCATGAATAATGCAACAAAATGAAATCTAAATTTACTGTTTTGAACTATTATCAAATTAACTGTTATTTTTATTGTTTTTCTTTTTTTAAATTATATTATGAACTAAGAAATTCATGGTTAAATAAAGGCTTATTATTATTATTTATTATTAATTTCTAGAAATTTGTAGAAAGAAAATTATAACGAATTGATTTTAAATATTAGTTTGCATTATAATTGTTACAAAAAGAATATATTTAAAAAGATGGAACAATTACTACAAAAATACAGAAAATCGGATAAATTAATAATAATTAAAAAAAAAAACAATTGCAAATAAGAAATCCAACAAAAAGCATACAACGTAAAGCTGGGGTTTGAACCCGAACACATACAGGTGAAGAAAAATGTGCCGCGAAAAAGTAAAAAGAATAATTACAGAAAAAAATCAAATAAAATATCGGCAAAAATACAACAGTAAATTAAAAAGCATTTATTTCAATTAAAATCTACAAAAAGCATATAATGTAAACCTGGGGTTTGAACCCGGGCAAAAACGAAATATGATTATTCATCAACAAACAGACACGTAAATATAATTATTTTCTGTGCGGGGTAAAGCAAAAAGTGACATAGGTCCGACAAGCACCGCGCCTCAGCGGTCACTGTCGCTAAGCATAGAAGTGAAAGAGAAGGCAATGGACGCCGCGATGGAGCGACGTTTCGTTCACGTTATTTATCATTAAATACATTATTTATTTTAGAATATCTTAGTTAAATCGATAAACAAAAACAATGGTTTCATTTACTATTATATTTTACATCGCTCTTCTCAATTTTATCAAGATTTGATGATTAATAATACAGTTACAACTGTTATAAATTCAATTTTAGGGGTTACTTTAGGATTTTTTTCTATCGAGAAAATTAATTCAAAACGTGTTTTGAAAACAATGGTTTCCTGCTACATATAATCAAGATTAACATATAAATTTTTGGCTGCTCTGAAATGTATACATTTGGCTAAAAGATTGTTTTAAGAAGCCTATTTTTACTGAACACAGCGCCTTAAAATAAAATGTGATGATAACTTGATTATTTGACGTAATAAAAACATAACAAGTATGTGTTTGCGTTTAGTTATTGTCACAAAATAAAACGATATGAAATTCAGTGGAAGGACATGACATTTTTTATAATATGTAGATACACTAGTGTTATTTGTCATGTGGTTTTAAACTTATTTTTGATTTTTAATATTGTTTGCATGTTTTTAATAGGTATGATTGTTTTGGGCCTTTTGCGCTATGTGTAAAAAATTTGTTGTGTAAATGAGAGTAATTAGTGAAAGTGTATTTATTATATTTATTTGGGTTTAATCTGAATTCCCACAAATTTTATTTTTTCTGACTACCTAGCTTAATACTTTTTGACAACCATTTAGGTCTTTTTGTGACATCTACATTGATCAATTTAGTTGGAAAACACAGGTCGTATATTATAATTTAAATACATCGAGAAATCCCTACCATATTAATGTTATAAATGCGAAAGTAACTCTGTCTGTCTGTTACGCTTTCACGTCTAAACCACTGAACTGATTTTATTGAAATTTGGTACGAAGATAGAGTTGATTCCGGACTTTTTCAAAGTTCTCTTGAAAACGCGATATAACCGAACTCCACGCGGGCCAAGCCGCGTGCGGAAAGCTAGTTCATTATAAGATTCATTCGGATCCCCTGTGTTATAAATCTCAGAAAAAGAGAGATTTTTAAAGTGGTTTTTAAACTTCGAAATATTGTCTACTCTGTAGTTTATTTGAACTGGACAGTGAAGCAGCTGTGCTGTATGATCGGACAACGCCAATTCGATTACCTCAGTTTTACACACTGAACTAAAATTATGAGTTGTCTTAGGTCTGTTACCCCACTAATCGAGCGATCATCGATCGATGGTAGAATGGATTAGTCGACGTCGATCGATAGTTTCTACCACACCAATCGATCGATAGCCGACAGATGCCATAGATCGATGGTAGAATGGATTGGTCGGTATCGATCGATACTTTCTACTAGACTGGACTATTGGTTAGTCTACCGTTATCCGTCGACCGATGCCATCGACCGGCAATCGATCGATTGGTTAGTCTACCACATTAATCACTCAATCAACGATGGTGTCACGTAGCAAAAATATAGCAGCAGGCGACATCGCTTAGACACGGGCTAAACTCGTGTCAGTGTCACATATTTTGCATCGAGCCGAGAGATGGCGTTGCGCGAAAGTACGGTCGATAATATAATAAATTCAAATAAGGAACGACCGGGTTAAATAAAATAAAAAAGGAAATACGATAAATAAATATTAAAAATAAGAACCAACTCATGAGTCTGAAATTAAAATACAAGTCACGGAACGCACTAGTCTATGGTTCAGGAAAAGACAATTGGGAGGGGTCGATCGCTTGGCTAAAGAAGTTTCGAGAAGAACGATTGATGTCGTGCTCGGTGGTGGCTGGTCTGCTGATGTTGCTGGTACGCAAGGAAGGCGGGTTTGCGCCATAACCCTATGTGGTTGAGCGTCTAGCGATTTGGCTGATAATTCTATTTGGCTCTTTTGGCGGGCCTAGGGCAGGATGTGTGGAGTGCGTCGCATCCTGACTTGCCTCAGGTAGCCTTCATTCCGATAGGATCAGGCTTGTTTGGAGTAGAAGTGTGCTGAACCCTGGTGGTACGGCACATACAATTCTCTTTCAACGACGACTAGACAGGTATAAGCTGTCACAATTTCTTTATTCCGGGTTTCCTGAAATACCTACCTAATCCCACAGGCCGCGTTCAACCGTGCATTAATCTGACACCCGTCAGTTAGTGAAGCCAAGGGTCTTTGTACCGTAAACCAGAAGCGTTAGTCAGGAGAGCTAATCAGAAACTTAGACTGCCTGTCCTTATTTATTTGTTTTGATATATCTAGTGAGTGAGAGTGAGTTTAAAATAGGTTGCATGTAGATAGGCTATACTTATCAAGTCTTGTTGATATATGTTGTGCACAACCTGAGATAACTTTTGTAACGACTGAGCTATGGTCACAACGGTTCACCTCACGAATCCTTCATCAAGCGACCCTGAGCTTGCTGAATTGTCTCATGTGGATTCCCTGTCCCACTCTGACCCGAGACGGAGTGAGTCAGGAAATCGACTAGGTAAGTTAGGAGATTGTTTTGTCATATATTTCTGACACAGGGTAATTATAAAATAAATTTGTAATTGTATCCATTTATTGTTTTATTTAATGCTCCTAGCTACCAAGTATTTACATAATTAAATTAACTGTAACTGCCGGGTAAGGGTAAAATTCACCCAGAGAACAATAACGTTACAATGGCATCGATCGATAGTCTCTCTACCGGCTATCGATCGATTGGTCTGGTAGAAACTATCGATCGACGTCGACTAATCCATTCTAGCATCGATCGATGATCGCTCGATTAGTGTGGTAACAGACCTAAGACAACTCATAATTTTAGTTCAGTGTGCAAAACTGAGGTAATGGAATTGGCGTTGTCCGATCATACAGCACAGCTGCTTCACTGTCCAGTTCAAACAATCTACAGAGTACACAATATTTCGAAGTTAAAAAACCACATTAAAAATGTCTCTTTTTCTGAGCTTTATAACACAGTGGATCCGAATAAATCTTATAATGAACTAGCTTTCCGCACGCGGCTTCGCCCGCGTGGAGTTCCGTTATATCGCGTTTTCAAGAGAACTCTTCAAAAGTCCGAATTCAAAACTATTCTTATTTCTCAAGGTCAACTCTATCTTCGTACCAAATTTCAATAAAATCAGTTCAGTGGTTTAGACGTGAAAGCGTAACAGACAGAGTTACTTTTGTATTCATAACATTAATATGGTAGGGATTTTTCGATGTATTTAAATTATAATATACGACCTGTGCTTTCCAACTAAATTGATCAATGTAGATGTCACAAAAAGACCTAAATGGTTGTCAAAAGGTATTAAGCTAGGTAGTCAGAAAAAAGAAAACTTGTGGCAATTCAGATTAAACCCAAATAAATACAATAAATATACTTTTACTAATTACTCTCATTTACACAACAAAAATTTTACACGTAGCGCAAAAGGCCCAAAACAATCATATTATAAAAACATGCAAACAATAATAAAAATCAAAAAATAAGTGTACATATTATAAAAAATGTCATGTCCTTCCACTGAATTTCATATCGTTTTATTTGGTGACAATAATTAAACGCAAACACATACCTACTTGTTATATTTTTATTACGTCAAATAATCAAGTTATTATCACATTTTATTTTAAGACCCACAAGTTGGTTCGGCCCATTTTTAACCTTAAAATATATAGAAATGAAATAAATATTAAAATATAGCTTATCTTTATATATATAATTCTGCTGTACGTATGTATGTCATTGAACTCCTCCTAAACGGCTTGACCGATTTAAATGATTTTTTCTGTATGCGTTTGAGTGGCGCCCTGGATGGTTTAGATTCACAAATTAGCCCGGCAGATGGAGCCGATTGCTTGAAAAATCATGTGATCTCGGAAATGTTGTTTCGACTTCTCCTACAGTTTTATGCTACCCTGGTTTTTTTTTTTTTTTAATAGTTATAAACTAGTGCTTGACTGCAATCCCGCCTGATGGTACGCAGTGATGCAATCGTTGATGGTAAAACACACTAGCTTATTAAGCCTATTCACTCAAAAAAACTGAGTGAATGGGAAGGAAGACGGCAGTTGAGCGAGGTGATGCAATGTTTAACCCAACAACACGACCAACGATGCTGCGCCAGAGGATGATCTGGAGAGCCTTCACGACCAAACTCCCGACACAACAACATTAGGCACATCGTACCCGGCACACATCGCAACACAACTGCTCAGACCCGTTCTCCGTACGGCTTCACCAGACATCATGCCGGAACACGACGAATCGCTTGGCGGCAAGACTTTGTCTGGTGGGTGGTAACTTATGCCGGCGGCTGATGTTGTTGCCTACCACCGAGACCGGTACCTTGCAACTCTACAAACTAGGCAAAATAAAAGTTCTTCCATGTAATTATTATGGTTTAATGATGAATGAGCTTCATTGTTTCGGCTTCTCCTACACTTTTGTGCTACCCTGGTGCATTGCACCTCCACAAAGTAGAGAAAATGAAATTTCTTCTATGTATTATTGTGATTTAATGATGAAATGTTACAAGCCGGATTACAAGGTGAAGAAGGAAAACATCTTAAAGGAAACCTTTAAGTCTGAAATCGCCAACCCGCATTGAGCAAGCGTGGTGATTACGCTCTATCCGTCTTCTTATGAGAGGAGAGCTATGCCCGGCAGGGGGACGCTAAAAAAAGTTGATGATGATGAGCTTCATTGTTTCGACTTCTCCTACACTTTTGTGCTACCCTAATTATCCCAATTTAAAAAGTAAAAAATAAGATCATGTGATGCCTTTAAGGCGGAACAAAGTTCGACGGGTCAGCTAGTTATTTTATATATTGATTACGCTTATCACAATATTAAAAGAAACGCAGGAAAAGAAGATTTTTTAACATTTATTCATGCTAATTAACGATAAATATGTTAAGACTTAACGTATTAACATATTAGGAACGCATCCAAATCATCCTTCTTTTAAACGTTTTTACAATTTCGAAAACTTTTTACAGTCACACCAGTACAGCTTCTAATGCTGTACAAAGCATAGGTCCGTTCATGTGTGGAGTACTGCAGCCACATTTGGGCCGGTGCTGCGAAATGTCACTTGGCCACTTTGGATTCGGTGGAGAGGCGTGTGATGACGCTAATTGGCGACCCAGATTTAATTCAAAACGGTCGCCAAAGCATAGAGCACAGGCGTAGAGTAGCCAGCCTTTCGGTATTCTATAGGATTCATTTTGGTGAGTGTGCGAAGGAATTGCATGATTTAGTTCCCCCATCTCCGTTCCACCATCGGACGACCCGTCGCACGGCGAGTTTCCACCCTTATGTTGTTAACACCTCTACGATCCGGAGGAAGCGTTTCGACTCTTCTTTTGTACCGTGCACCTCGAGGGATCAGAACAATCTGCCATCGGCGGTGTTTCCATCGGACTACAATTTGAGTGTCTTCAAGGCTAAAGTGAATAGGCTCTATTATAAAAAACAAACCTCCCGGTCGTTCCAGTACCACATTGATGAACAATACAAAATCCGAAGAAAATCAAATTCAAAGTGACACAAATTTAGATGAATTGGTTGATGTTCATGAAGAACCACATATAATAACTCCTGAATGATTTACTAAGAGACTTAAACTTATCTAAATCCAAAGCTGAATTACTAGGTTCACGACTGCAACAATGGAGGTTACTTGCTCCCAACACAACAGTTCCTATATATTGCAAGCGAAGTAAATGTTTTACAACATATTTCAAGAAAGAAAACGATATTTGTTACTGTTATGGTATACTGAGCTGTTCAACGAAATGCAGCAACCTTATGAGCCAGAAGAATGGAGGTTATTCGTTGACTTATCGAAGATTCGTTTGAAAGCAACCCTTCTACATAAGGACAACAAGAAGCCCTCTATTTCAATAGGTCACGCAGTATTAGGTCCTTACTTAAGAAATTGGCGTTTTGTCGTACTGGCCATTTTGATCTCAAATATCTCCTCTTTGGTTTTCAATTCCAAATTCAAATTTATACACATATCGGCGCTGAGCACCGTCTGATAGCGATATAGTTTTATGTTATCCGATTAATTGATTTTCTGAACGAAATGTAATGTAATCGTGTAGTGATTCCTAAACGTAACACGCGACACTGGCACAAAAGAAGAAACAACGGGGACTGGTGACAGCTGGTCAACGGTTATCAAGGATGTGCGACTGGTGTCAAGTGGAACGTTTCTTAGGAAAATTATTGTAAAATTGGAGTGATCAAAGTTTGATTTAAAGTTTATCGTTATAATTGATTATCTCCATGCCCGATAACCTACGCCTACAAAGGATCCCGTGCTAAATAAAGACGGAGCTTCCCCAGATGATACTTTTGTACCGCTAACTTCTTCTAATGATGGCAATCTTCCCCTGATGATACTTTTGTAGCGCCAACTTCTTCTGATGATGGCCATGTGCCGTTATCAGAAGTGGGATGCGAAGGGCAAAACCCAACTAAGGAGATAAACATTATTTTAGGTCAAGACCTGATGCATTACCCGCCTGCTTTCTCAGTGAGTTGGTGATACAGCAGTGGAGTGCGATACAGTTGTTCGAGCCTATCAGCTTCATCGTCCGGGATCGCTGCTGCCTGCCGGATGCCTGCTATGCAACGGTTGTCGGCTTCCAAGTGACAGGTATTTGCGGGAAATTGCAACAATCCGGTGAGTCGTACTATTTTTATTTTGATTCCGGTGCTGAATGTTCTCTTGTTGAACAATCTGTAATTTCATTGTCACGTACACATGCGATAATGCATATGGGTTGCGCCAGCGTATTGTGTACTGAACAATTTCTTTGCGACGTGATAATAAGAGAGTTATCTGCAAATTTTATTTCTGTTACTACCCGATAATTTTATTGTTTGAATACGATGTTTTAATGGGCAGAGAAATTTTAAAACATTGTTTTACAATTATGGTGTTTGATTTGTCTCTGAATATTTCGAAACTAAAGTCCTTGAGGCCGGTAAAACAGCTTCATGTAGACAGTGATACGCTAACGGTAGCCAGTGAGGAAATTTTAACTGCTACGGCCTCGGGCACTCTTACGGTATCTTCGGGTGATGAAAAAGATTTTGAAATAGTTGAGCATCGGGTTCAAATACACAAGGGTAAGCTTAGCATACACGTAGCTACTATGTTAGAGTCTGGTTGTCAGAGCTGGTTGAAAGGGCCTCTAGGCGCCCGGGCCACACTTTTACCGTGGTGGGAGGGGCTGTTACGCCCGGACCATGCTGCTATGTTTTGATTGTACCACCGATTTGATATAACTGGCTGAAAGAGCCATTTACGCCTCGGGCCACGTTATCTATCGGTTGGTAAGGTTTGAGATAACTGGTTGAAGGAGCCATTTGCGCGTCGGGCCACGTTATCTCTTGTTTGTTAAGGTTTGAGATAACTGGTTGAAGGAGCCATTTGCGCGTCGGGCCACGTTATCTCTCGTTTGTTAAGGTTTGAGATAACTGGTTGAAGGAGCCATTTGCGCGTCGGGCCACGTCATCTCTCGTTTGTTAAGGTTTGAGATAACTGGTTGAAGGAGCCATTTGCGCGTCGGGCCACGTTATCTCTCGTTTGTTAAGGTTTGAGATAACTGGTTGAAGGAGCCATTTGCGCGTCGGGCCACGTTATCTCTCGTTTGCTAAGGTTTGGGGTAACTGGTTGAAGGAGCCATTTGCGCATCGGGCCACGTTACCTATCGGTTGGGAAGGTTTGAGGTAACTGGTTGAAGGAGCCGCTTGCGCATCGGGCCAGGTTACCTAGACCCCCACCGATCCGATTATTACGATGATTTATTGTCAGGAATGGACGAGCAGTTACAATGCTATTTGGAGCCTCAGTTGTATATTGCTTTGGATGGACGAGCCTCTATCTAAGCGCACGAGGACGTGCGATAGTCAGGTTGGCCGTATCGGCGCTGAGCACCGTCTGATAGCGATATAGTTTTAAGTTATCCGATTAATTGATTTTCTGAACGAAATGTAATGTAATCGTGTAGTGATTCCTAAACGTAACACCCGACACTGGCACAAAAGAAGAAACAACGGGGACTGGTGACAGCTGGTCAACGGTTATCGAGGATGTGCGACTGGTTTCAAGTGGAACGTTATTTCTTAGGAAAATTATTGTAAAATTGGAGTGATCAAAGTTTGATTTAAAGTTTATCGTTATAATTGATTATCTCCTTGCCCAATAACCTACGCCTACAAAGGATCCCGTGCTAAATAAAGACGGAGCTTCCCCAGATGATACTTTTGTACCGCTAACTTCTTCTAATGATGGCCATCTTCCCCTGATGATACTTTTGTAGCGCCAGCTTCTTCTGATGATGGCCATGTGCCGTTACACTAATCAATTTGTGTCTCGAAAACCGTATTCTTTTGATTTTTTTCTGGTTTTTCCCCGGGTCATTGAGTTCATCAATTTGTGTCTCGAAAACCGTATTTCGATTGTTTTTTTTTTTTTTTGTTTTTTCTATGTGTCTTAAGTTTCAACTTTGAATTTAAAATTACGCGTTATTTACGAATATGCGTTCCGCCGTGGCACCAGTGCTGCAGAAACGCCTCGAAGAATAAATGATGTGTATGGCAGAGGTGTCGCTAGAGAAAGCACAGTGCGTTTTTGGTTCCAATGTTTTCGTTCTGGAAATCAACCTACAGAACAATTCTCTTGGACAGCCGGAAAACAAAGTCGGCAACGAAGAATTGGAGGCTATTGTGGAAGCGGATCCATCGCAAACTACGGCCGAGTTAGCTGCGGGCTGCAGTGTTAGTGATAAAACTGTTTTAATCCACTTGAAACAAATTGAGAAAATAAGGAAGCTCGAAAGGTACCCACCTTTCGAGCCTCATGAATTGAGTGGAGCAAACCGACCAACGCGCGTCGATTGCTGAGTTACATTACTGAATCGGCACAATCATTACCTGTGATGAAAAGTGGATACTCTACAATAATAGGAAGCGTACATCGCAATGGCTGAGCCCCGGTGAACCATCCAAGACCCAAGAGAAAATTGACTAGAAAAAAGTTATTGGTCAGCGTTTGGTGGACTAGTACCGGTGTGGTGCACTACAGCTTCCTTAAATCTGGCCGGACGATTACTGCAGATCTCTACTATGAGCAGCTCCACATAATAATGGATAAACTAGCCGTTAAACAACCGAAACTGATCAATCACACAAGGGCACTGCTGCTTCAGGACAACGCGAGATCTCACACTGCACAACAGACTGCTACCAAATTAGAGGAGCTTCAATTGGAATGTTC
The DNA here is from genome assembly GCA_017933935.1 of Sesamia nonagrioides. Taxonomy (NCBI): domain Eukaryota; kingdom Metazoa; phylum Arthropoda; class Insecta; order Lepidoptera; family Noctuidae; genus Sesamia; species Sesamia nonagrioides. The sequence goes on from JADWQK010001453.1 coordinate 229,932, forward strand.
AAGACATCTACCATAGTTTCCGGGCCTTGCTCCAAGAGACTACTTACCATTTTTTAAATTCAATTCCGATGAGGCATTCCAAACCGCCTCCATAAATGTTATTGATTCCCGTCCTAATGTTCTTTTTTTAGAAAAGGCATAAACGAACTACTTTTGGAGATGGCAGAAGTGCATAGATAGCAATGGATCATACTTTCATTAAATAAATATATTGTATTAAATAAATAAACGACTTTTATTCCTTCCATACAAAACGCCAATTTCTTATGTAAGGACCTAATAAATACCATAGAAACTTATGAAACGATGTCAACACTACTTTAACTTATTAAATACAAAGATCGCAACTGGATTGTCTGCGGTGATTTAAAAGTTGTGGGTTTACTGTGGCCTTACAGGGTGGCTACACTTAACAATCTGTAAGATTCTTATCCAAGAAAAGATTTGTTTGCGAATGAATGAAAAGAATGCATTGGCATGTCAGACTCATACATGTATTTAAACAAATTATAGTTTAGAAAAACTAAAACAAAACACACTTTAATAACAATTGAACAAAATGTTTTGTTTTTTTTTTATAGGTTCTATTGTCATCCTCATCCAGGTCAGGGGTCAGGAGTGGATGAAAATAAAGTTAAAAGATTCCGTTACATACATACAAATACATACAGGTGAAGCTAAAAAAACCATGTTAAAAAGAAACTACACAATATCATGTATATGTTATTTTGTCTTCTAAATTTACTTACTTAAATAATTTTGTTGCCAAAAATAGTACCTAAGTTATTATCTACTAACTCTTTTGCTGAGACAAACAGCCCATAATGATCTATATTAAATACAATAGTTATCACCTAAGTACACATTATGGTAAAGCAATAAAGATATGAGTATTGAATAACTCATACATATATTTTTTTTTTATACGGCATCTCGTAGTTAACCTTGAGAGGTCGTGACTACTTAACCGGACTATGCTGTGGCTGCCTTAAATGAATTTAAAGCCTCCAGCCAGGGCCTCATACATATTAGGATTAAAATACTTTAATTGTAGCATGTACAAATATTATAAAAAACAAGAGTAGTGATTTTTTTTTAAAGTAAATGCTAATTGGGATAATTTTCAATATTGTGAAAACAATATTGAGATTTGTCACCTTTTTTAGAACATGTACATACATTTTCTTAATCATGTAATTATTGATAGTAATGGAAATATTTATTGTCAATTAATCCTTGATATGCCCTTATGTCCTGTCCTATACTATGACTATAATATAACTATATATAGTTATATTTAGTACAAAAAGTTAGGTAGTTAGTTATATATAGTATAATTATACTACAGAACCTCTGAAATTAGATCAAGACTTAAGCGCAAGGACTCAGCAAATAAAATATGACAATAAAACTAAACACACAAGGCACAGCACAAGGCATTCAACAGTCTGAAGTCGCTAAAAAGCTAAGTAAATTGATTGCGTATTAAAGTGTAAATTGTGTAAAAAAAAAAAGAAAAGCTGAATCATGCATGTTCCTTCTTCGCCAGGCAATAACATAATTATTAATTTTTAAAATTAAAATTATCATAATATTATGATTATAAATTGCTTTATTGGCCATAAGAATAATAATAATAAAATAACTGCCTAGTTAGTATTGGGCTTTCGTTTGACCAAGGAGAATAAAGACTTACACTGCAATTTAATTGCCTATGTCTTCAAATAAGTTGAAGGAACAATAAAAGTTGCATTATCTAAACGCCACTTAGACGATGCAAGTCATCTGTTGTATCAATTTTATTGTATGCCATAGGCAATTAAAATCAAACAAAATGTCCTTATTCAGAATTTCTAGCCTAAATGAATAGAAATCCTGAATATAATAATAATAATAATAATCATTGTACCGATAGTCGTGACAGCCAATGGCTTAATAGCCAAGAGCCTCGACCAACACCTCAGGAGGCTCTCGTTAGGCAGCTGGATCAAGGGCTTGATTCAGAAAGCGGTACTGCTGGACACGGCTCGCATCGTCAGGAAGTTCCTCTCTCTGGAGCCCTGACCGCCGGTAGCTTAGACCCTGTTCCCGATACCGGTGGGCTACTATTTTTTATATTTTGAAATGTTTTTTATGTATTTTTTATGTAGAAATATTTAAAAATGTAATTTATATGTATATACAATAAAATAAAGGAATAATAATAAAATAACAAATGAACACAAACATTATAAAATATAATATACTAGCTTTCCGCCCGCGGCTTCGCCCGCGTGGAGTTCGGTTATATCGCGCTTTTCAGACTTCCCTCGGGAACATCAAATTTTTCCGGGATAAAAGGTAGCCTATGTTTTTTCTCAGGGTCTAAAGATTGTCTGTGCCAAATTTCATCAAAATCGGTTGAGAGGTTTAAGCGGGAAAGCGTAACAGACGGACAGACAGACAGACAGAGTTACTTTCGCATTTATAATATTAGTATGGATTATAATATATTATAATATATATTATTATATTATATTATAATATATATTATTATATTATATTATAATATATATTATTATATTATATTATAATATATATTATTATATTATATAATATGGACACAAACATTCTTTTTGTGTTCTAAGAGAGATTTTTTTAAAATTGTATTGTTAAGAGGGAGATGTTGTTTGTATGAAAAATCTTATTGTTGAAGACCAACTCTACAAATAAACACTACCAATACACAATGTCAAATCCATATAGAAACCATTTATTCGCATTGCAAAGAAAGCATTTAACAAGATAATAAATAAAACTGTTAAATTAAGTAAAAAAAAAGTTGCACATGCAATTGTAATAGTTTTACGTTGGTATCCACACTTAGCATATGCAGCCTGGGTAACTTATAAAGTGCACAGCTGGTACATTTATAATTCATGCTGTGGTACAGTTAATAAGTTATTCACAGCATAGTAAGTTTCTGCTATATGAGTTATCCTACTCAATGGGATATTTTGTTGTATGTATAGATAAGAACCTATTTACACTAAATTTAATTGCTGAGTTAGTTAGCCATTTAATTTAGTACCTTGTGCAAATAATTTATTATCTATACAAGCTTGTCTTTCGAATTCTTCTTTTTCATATTACACATAACTAAATTGAAAATACTGAAGTCTTTACTGAGGACAGAGAACTTACTACCAATAAAAGCTATAATTTAGATCAATCCAGTGCCTTTACAAATATTGCCATTTTGTGACAGTCGCAGGAGACAATAAGATAGAAAGTAGACAATTTGCTTTTTAGAAACAGTTTACTATTAATTAACAATGTTTATAGTCAACATTATTATTGTTTAAGCCTTAAATAGATATTAGTTCCTTGTCTTTCACTATCAAAGTAATTCAGATAACCCTAAATAAAAAAGGTATATAGGTGTGATGACAACATTATACTCCCAAACAGTTTAGCTTAGTAACCTTTTATGATACACTGTTTACCAACTCTCAAAAGCTATATGTAATATAGATAATTATTTTATGGATCATTAGTTAAGATTTGATAGGTTTATTAAGCAAACGTGTTAACCAGCACTGATTAAGTATTAATTATATTTTACCACTTTAAAACAGGTCATAAGACAAACAGATATCTCCAAGATATCGTCGTATTAAGCAACGGGCAAAGATTATTGATTTTTTGTCACCAAAACTTGACATCGGAAGAATGTTTACGTACCTTTTAAAACGTTCGAACATGAATTTATAGATTCAACGCCCTACGTATTTAATGTTTTTGTAACGGAACCTTTATGAATGCTATATAGTGAACAATCTTTAATTTAGGTACAAAACTTACCTTTATTGCGGTTGTCTCGACTCCATTTCTCTTCGTCTGACATTTTCAAAATGTTCTCGAAATCGTTGGTTAATCTAAATTCGTCAAAGTTCTCACCAGAAGCACTGTTATCAGTTTTTACACACTTTATCACAGTAAATAACTAAAAACACAAACAGACTTCAAGGTTCTGAATTGATTAATTGAATAATAAATAGATAATATTGACTTTACAGTTGACAGGAAAAACCTTTTTTTTTTTACAGGACAGGACTACGTCCAGTGTGACCAACCTTAAATTAGAGATCCTGCCCCACTTAGACAAGAAAACTGACAAATCCTGCCATAATCAAAAGCACAAAATGCCAAAATAATGCCAATATAATCTAAAAGTTTAAAATAAATAAACACATTAATTTTTTGAAGTTTTATTTAAAACTAGCTGCGCCGCACGGATTCACACGCGTTTTTTTTTTAAATGCCCCGCTCCTATTGGTCGCAGCGTGATGTTATATAGCCAAAAGCCTTCCTCGATGAATGGGCTATCAAACAAAAAAAGAATTTTTCAAATCGGACCAGTAGTTCCTTAGATTAGCACGTTCAAACAAACAAACAAACTCTTCAGCTTTATATCAGTAGGATAGATAATAGATCTTAAAGTCTAAAAGTGAACTGAATTAAATTACACATTCCTATTAGCATCGTATTCTTCCGGACCACTTTCTTTATACATCGCTTTTGTCATTTCTTTAGTTGGCTGGAATGAAACGCAGTCACCATATTCACTAATGTCCTGTCTAACAACTAAAATAGAGGCGACATGTTTATTAATAAATCTGTTCCGCGTTTTTGTTTTATCGGATTGATTTTCGAGAATATCCTTTCACAAGCAGCATTCGACTAGTTTTTGAACCATTACCTCATAAGGTATTCATTTTTTAACCATAATTTAATTTTTTACATTTTGGCATTAGAATTTCCTTCTAGAAACATTCTAAATTATATTTTATTTTATTTGTCATAATAATTTTGTTCTAGATACATTCAACATTATTTTCTTTTGACATTTCTTTTTAGGATTTTTATTATTTTATTTATTTTGGTATTGTTCCTAACAACAAATTGCTCTGTTCTCTGGTTGTAACTCATGATTCGAAAGTGCTTGTATCTAAGCCTACTCGAATAAAGTATTATTTGAATTTGAATTGGATACTGCATCCTACTCTTTTGTGGGCTGTAGCGGCTAGCGGCTATACTATATTGTCAATACTGCCAAAAGTGCCAAATCCTGCCAGATTTCTAAAACGTCAAACAAAAGTGCCAGAGAGTAAAATAAAGGGCTAAACCTGCCAAAAAGGCAGGATCCTGCCACATTTGGTCACACTGACTACGTCGGTGTTGCCAACTCTGATTTTGAAAAAGGCGTAGTCGTAGATCAGATGAGATAATTAGGTAGATTTGGTAAAAATGAATTACTAAAAGTTAGTAGATCTACGTACTTTTTTTTTCTAGGTTAAATGAAGAAGTTAGGATAGGCGAAAATAAATAAAACGAGTATTTTGACATAGAAATTATTTAAAATGTGTAGGTATGTACCTACTTAAATTTTATTATGTACCTACTTGCTGCGCGCTGCGGCTTCACCCGCGTAGTTTTTGATATGTTTTTTTTTATATGCTCCGCTCTTATTGGTTCCAGCGTGATTTTATATAGCCTAAAGCCTTCCTGGATTAATGGGCAGTCCAACGCGAAAACAATTTATCAAATCGGACTAGTTGTTCCTGAGATTAGCGCGTTCAAACAAACAAACAAACTCTTCAGCTTTATATATTAGTATAGAAGTATTTTTCGTTTTATTAATTTAATACATATTTTTCTTAATATGTTCTATGAACACATACGAATATTTTTAGAACAAAGGAAGTGTTTTTGGTTAAATTCTTCCTATAAGACGCTGTGAATAGCAAACTTTTAGGTATTTGAGGGGGTGAAGCAGACGAAGTGGGACACGACTAGCCCCGCCCATTGCGGGGCGCGGGGCGCTCCGCGCGAGTACATCAATGCGTGAGGCGTCGTGCTTAGAGATGGGCATTTACCCGGTAAAAACCCGAACTATGGGTAAATACCCATTTATACCTATTTTTCCCCACCCAATTTTAATTTTTACCGGGTAAAAATTATAATCAGTTTAATTTAGGGTAGATCCGTAGTAACATCCTTATTATTATCGCAGATCATATTTTGATCAAGTTATAACCTGACACTGACCAGTAAATTGCAAAAAATTCGACAAAATCTGAATTACACGGGCTGCCACTACGGAACAGGCTATTTGACAGATTTATAATTTTTATCTCGAATTACTTGGTTGCGGTTAAGAAGTTCACCGAAAGTATTTTTTTTAATTTTAAATACGTATTTCGTAAGAAATATGCAAATAAAAATTCAAATAAGCCGCGAAAACGATTTATTCAGCAATATGGCGTCGAGCTTTCGGTTCACAGTGGTGTTTGTTTTTATTTACTATTTGTTGTTGTTATCTAATAAAATGGTTGACAAGTGGTGTGCTGTACCGGGTTGTACAAATAAATCGATAAAAAACCCCAAAACACAGTTTATAAGTTTGTCGAAAACAAACGTTGATGCGCGTATGACGTCATCGGGACATTAGCCAATCCGGATCGTTTCACAATGTGTGGCTCGAGAAACAAAAAGCTAAACATATTTTTGTGTTTTGTATGTATTAATTGTTATTGTTTTCAAACTCAAACTCATTTATTGCATTTTTTATTAAAACTCGTGTTAATGACATAAAGAACCCTCATTTTATGCAATTAAAGCAAAAAACCACAAAAAATCGCGGCGGCGAGTGAGCGGCAGGATCTTATGCGTTAAATCAAACGGACCGGTTCTCGAAAACAGCGGCGCGGCACAACGGGGCGGTGGCGGGCAGCGAGCGGTGTACTTCTCGCGCTCGAATCTTGCGGGCAGCGGGCGGGCAGCGAGCGGTGTACTTAAAGTCAAGCGGTGATCGAGCGTTAGGAATAAATTTGAATCAAAAAGTTGTTGCCGCCATTGTTCAAACATTTCATTCGCGAATAAAAACAAATATCTCGTCGACACAATCGTGAACACAATACTACGCGGCTATAGTGACGCGCGATCTGCCCGCTAGTTTCGAGAACGGGTCTTCGATGCCCGCCCGGCTCCCGCGCCGCTGCCGGCGCCGCCCCGAAATCCTTTTTTTTTTTTTGTTTCCGGGGTGGAACATCCTCATGCGATGTCCGCCGCCCTGGGGCGGGCGACGGGTCTGTCGGACTCTTAATGATTGAAAACCACCCCAGTGTTTCATCTCACACCTACACCGGGGGGTTGCGAGAACGAAAACTGCTTCCGCAATCCTCCATTGATGCTGGCCCGCCACTGTGGGTCCGGTCCGGTGGGACAGGTCGGCCGCCTAATTCACACGCCGCTCCAACTGTCCGGGTCAGCCAGCGCGATGCGGACAGGGGACAGTCACAGTGAGGATATCGCCTCAGCCTATATGAGCAACCAGGGAGGTGGATCATGGATGCTGAGTCCTGTATGGGGACTGCATATGCTCTTTCTACATAGAAAGAGCATTATGTAGAGGCGTGTTCTTAAATCTGTATCTCTCCATGGTGAACCTTAGTGTTAATATAGAATCCATGGTTCCGTACCCTGGACGAAACCCATATTGACACTCCCGAGACAGCATACTCCTGCCGAATCTGAGAGTCTATAATCCTCTCAAAATTCTTCAGGGTGTGTACCGAGCCCTTGCCTTTGAAGACTGGCGTAATAATACTCATTCCCCATTGGCTTGAAATTTTGCCGATCAGGAACACGCGGTTCAGAAGGTTAGTTAACATGCACACATCGCGAGGACCCATCGCCTTCCAGGCCTCAATGGGGACTCCGTCAGTTCCGACAGCTTTCCGATTTGCCATGTGACGAAAAGTCGTTTGGACTTCCTCGGGCGTTATCGGGGGCACTAATTCAAGATTTGGAATGAATTTCGGTGTCTGCACCTCTTGGTTCTGCTTATTCAGCAGCTCGTGGAAGTACAAGCGCCATCTCTCCTTCACCGTGAGGTCTTTGCATAGCAGGTTGCCAGTAGGGTCTTTTACACAACGGCACTTGGATATATCCTATGCCGCTTTGACCCTGGAACATACCAATTTGTAAAAGATCTTTTGCCCCTCAGATGATTCCTACTTCTCGTAAAGCGCTTGCAAGTGGTCTGGCTCTGGCTCTGGCTACAACTCTTTTAGTGGCACGTTTGACAGCCTTATATGCGTCGCGATCTGGATGCCACGTTTTAAAGAGGGCTTTCTTCACCCTAGTCTTCCTCTGGACTGTGTCGTCCCACCACCAGGTCTCCTTTTCACGTTTGCGGCCGCCCTTAGAGACTCCGAGCACCACCCGCGCCGCCCCAATAATAGCTGCCTGGATCCTGCCCCAATGGTCTTGGACATATTCTTCATCGGTCCAGCGCAATTGTCTCTAATAACCGATGCGAACTCCTAGGACTTATTTCATCAAGCAGCTGCCACCAAATCTGGTGCCGGCAGTGCTCTACACGTCTACGATGGGCCGTTACGCAGAGCTCTATGACAAGGAGGCGGTATTGTCCAGTGAGACTCTCACCGGCTATGACTTTGCAGTTGGCTGCTTTGCCGATGTGGTGTCTCGTAGTCGGTAGAAAGTATTAGGGTAGCGCTTCGCCCGCTGCGAAACGTGACAATGTGCTCCTGCTTCTTTTTGAAGTAGGTGTTCACGATTGCAAGGTTAGCGGCTGCACACGTTTGGAGAATGAACAACATTCTCGCATCCTTCTGCGGTGCGGCCGCCGTACCCAAAGCCGCCGTGAACACGCTCAAGCCCGACACTCTTCTCACCCACATGACTGTTCAAATCACCACCCAGAAACACTCGCTATAACGCGGATAACGGTATCCCGTGAAACTGTCCTTCGAGCTGGATCCAGAACAACATACTTTCGGCGTCACCACACCAGGAAAAGCACAACGGATTTTCCTGGTTTAGGCTCGCTTCTTCAGCCATATCCGCCTCTGATACGTTAGACCTAGCCCACAGGTCACAGGAGTCGGGCGTAGCTCCTGCGCGCCGTTTGCGGCGGCGCCCTAACTGTGTCACGTGCATTTCTTCCTTTCCTATTCATAATAGTTTGGCTTGTTTTGCTTTTACGAGTGCGACTGTTGTCAGATCACTCAGCTCCGAAGGGAAAACTGGCGTCAGCACCCCATCCGTAAGTCAGCGGGTGCACCGTCAGGCAGGTGGGGTTGACTTGGGTCCCAAAGATGGTGGTAGGACCCCAAAGCACTCCAGTACCTGATCGTAGTATTGATGACGAAGCCAATTAAATAACAACTCATTTTATACCCGGTATTTATTATAAATACCCGGTAAAAATGGGTATTTTTTAATTTTTACCTATTCTACCCTTTTTTACCAATTTTTACCTACCCATTTTTTACCCACCCGCCCATCTTTGCATCAAGAAATACGCACGTTCTATTAAATCTATACCAACCTTTCTCTATTCCATCTACATTTAGAAGCGTAATTTCACAACCCAACCGCGAAGCATGGTTGGCTCTGTTCGTCACAGTCCCGGTTCGCATTAGACGAGCACCAGATTCGAATCCCACATCCGTTCACTTTACCTTGCGATTTTCGAAAATGTATATTTTATACATATTTTCATTTTTTATTATTACTTTTGTTTTCTTTTTTATTTTTATAATGCGCTTTGTCCGTTCTGCTTAAATTTTTTGTGTTATGTCCTTTTTTCATGAAACTGTTAGAAATATATCATTTCTAGAAATTACTATTTATAAACAGCTGTTTAGAGTAACTGTTAAAAAAAAATACATTTTCGGATATTTAAAAAAATAAAAGATTTTTTCTTCAAAACTGCAACTCTTATCGAAGTCGGGTTTGTACGAGTGCTATACCTATACTGAAAGGGGCTATGAATAATGCAACAAAATGAAATCCAAATTTACTGTTTTGAACTATTATCAAATTAACTGTTATTTTTATTGTTTTTCTTTTGTTAATTATATTATGAACTAAGAAATTCATGGTTAAATAAAGGCTTATTATTATTATTTATTATTAATTTCTAGAAATTTGTAGAAAGAAAATTATAACGAATTGATTTTAAATATTAGTTTTCATTATAATTGTTACAAAAAGAATATATTTAAAAAGATGGAACAATTACTACAAAAAATACAGAAAATCGGCTAAATTAATAATAATTAAAAAAAAACAATTGCAAATAAGAAATCCAACAAAAAGCATACAACGTAAAGCTGGGGTTTGAACCCGAACACATACAGGTGAAGAAAAATTTGCCGCGAAAAAGTAAAAGAAAGAATAATTACAGAAAAAAATCAAATAAAATATCGGCAAAAATACAACAGTAAATTAAAAAGCATTTATTTCAATTAAAATCTACAAAAAGCATATAATGTAAACCTGGGGTTTGAACCCGGACAAAAACGAAATTTGATTATTCATCAAGAAACAGACACTTAAATATAATTATTTTCTGTGCGGGATAAAGCAAAAATTGAGATAGATCCGTCAAGCAGCGCGCCTCAGCGGTCACTGTCGCTAAGCATAGAAGTGAAAGAGAAGGCAATGGACGCCGCGATGGAGCGACGTTTCGTTCACGTTATTTAACATTAAATACATTATTTATTTTAGAATATCTTAGTTAAATCGATAAACAAAAACAATGGTTTCATTTACTATTATATTTTACATCGCTCTTCTCAATTTTATCAAGATTTGATGATTAATAATACAGTTACAACTGTTATAAATTCAATTTTAGGGGTTACTTTAGGATTTTTTTCTATCGAGAAAATTAATTCAAAACGTGTTTTGAAAACAATGGTTTCCTGCTACATATAATCAAGATTAACATATAAATTTTTGGCTGCTCTGAAATGTATACATTTGGCTAAAAAACTGTTTTTTGAAGCCTATTTTTACTGAGCACAGCGCCTTAAAGGAAAAACAAAGGTGTAAAGCCCATACAGTCAAATAGGTACAAAGAAATTAGCGAGCCCCGTGACAGTGAGAAAGACAGTGCGACAATAAAACTTTTGTATCAGCCAAGTTGATTTGCATATTTTTACAAATTGACAGAAAATACGTAAATTCTGGGACTGAAAGTCGTAGGTTCCTAAGTAAGACCTAAAATACGTAGATCTACGTAAAAAGACGTAGAGTTGGCAACGCTGGACTACGTACTAAGACTAGAGGATATGAAACAAAGAGTATAACAACAAGACAGTTTCATTTTTTTTTTCTTTTGCTGCTACTAGCGACACCTTTCGAACGAGAGATATACAATTTCTAAAGTTTCTATTTAGCCCACAGGAGCAGCAGTTGATGTACTTTTAAAGAGTATAATTTATTTCCCACACCACCAAAAAAACCAATTCCATTTTTAGCTATTTGATAATTTTGAAAGAAAAGCTTATAGCTAAACATCGTTTATTTTATTACTACAAGTAAAGATTGAATACGTTAAAAAGAACGTCTTTATTGGTAATCTGAACTTTATCTGCCACAAGTAACTATACTCTGTTTTTTAATCTCGTAGACTAAATTGACACATGCAAATGTCAAATTTACATTATTAATTTTGTATTATTACGTTTTTAATAAGTACCTACACATTATTTCAGGATAACTTATTGTAAAAAAACGATACTTGATTTTATAAACGCTAAGTTTCGGCACTATTTAAAGAATTGCAATAAACTGCCAACACTCGTAATGTCAGTTTAGTCTACGAGATTAAAAAACAGAGTATAGATCTTTTTTAATCTAGATTGAATACTTTATTTTTTAACCGACTTCAAAAATAAAGAGGCGACACTCAATGGCGTTACTCAATTGGATCGTATATGTACAGACGACAGCACATCAAGCTACATACTACATTACTACAATCTGTCAGATTTCTTTATTAAATCAACTTTATCTGTAAAGCAATAAGGCTCAAGGTGGGTTGCGAATTTTTGACAGTTTCGAGTAGGTTGACCTGCTGTCTTCCGTCCGTACATGCTTGTTTTAGGTTTGTTTTCGGATTACTTCGTCGGTGGTGAATCGATTTTGATTATTCTTTTTATGTTGGAAAGACGAAATTTTAATGGTGGGCCCATGTTATGGAAATCAGGATTTAGTGATGGCAGACTAGAGCAATCGAAAGAAACTTTCAAAAATTGCAGGGGTGACTAATCGTTTTATAAGTTTTGTAATGGACTGTATTTAGTTGATTTCGATGTTCCTGTTACCTTTCGTACTCTTCGATCTTTATTTACGACACTGCTATTCTTATGTGGCTTGCTTGCTGGTTATTTCTGGGCTTCTTTTCAGTTTAGGCGACTGTTCCGATGACTGACCTCGACTACGACATTAGCAATGTGCAGTAATCGCAACGCCCCCGTAAGGGGGCGTGGCGATTATGCGTGGCGATTGTTCGGCTACAATATTTAGTGACGTGCGTGAGTTGCGCACGTCTGTGAATGATTGAAGTATGTTTATCTGTAGGCGCGCCACAGGACCCACTCACGGTCCTGCTTTCTTCACGACACCTCGGTGGTCAGTCCCCGCCAGGTGAAACGCCCAGTTGCCTGAGGGAAGCCCAGCGGAGGACGACCAGCGACAGAGGTGCCGACTCGACGCTCCTTCAGAATAAAGGTGTAATTACCCCCGCCCGTGCGGTCACCAGCTATGTACGGTTACCTTTCGGGCTAAGGGGTAGTCATGTGAGTGTATTAGGCGGCATTTTATTGTATTTGTAACACCGCCCAGTGTCGACGCGTACCGCTGCCCGCGCTGCGCATACGCGTGTGAGTTAAGCGTCTGTGGAGTAAAGTGACTGTTCACCGCGTAACGTGCCTATATTAACTTAGCGCACACTGCGCGACCATAGAATCATAGAATAAAGAGGGGAAGTAGGTTATCTGCGACCCAATCCGCGATTTAATTGCCTACTGTCTTAGGGTTGACGACTGTCCGCGCTTCGTCGGTTACGGTTGTCGCCCAAACCGCTAACAAATATTTATAGACTAAGAGCTTATGTTTAAATTATTTGCTTAGTATTTAGTTTACATATACTAGTCAGTTTTTTTTTTTTTGTAATTTTTATTTTTAGTTTTGTACACATAAAGAACCATATTTATTTTTATTTTTAATTAATACAAACATAACATCTATTGAATCACACATTTAATACAAAATTACAAATTAGCTACAGAAAAATACCTACTTTCTTCGGTTTCGACTATTACGAAACGCGTTGTTATTAAACTTTAATGTGTAATATATCCGTATCCTTGTAAATAACTTTTAGAAATATAATTTGAAAAATATAAGTCTTTTATTTGTTCATAAATAGACATACCAACTTTGCAGTTTATGTGATCATTTTTTAAAAGCTAATGTGCCGAAAAGCCGTGACGCGCGAACCTCGTTCCGTGCTAGCCGCGACTAGCGCAGTCATAGGCACTCTAATATTGTGTTTAGGTGTGCGTGCGGCGACGCATAGATACTATGGCGCACACATACAAGCCGCGCGCGGTCCGTTTGTATGAAGATAACGTACTTCCCTCTCTTTATTCTATGATAGAATATTCTATGGCGCGACGAGTGTATGTAAGTGTGGGAGTTCAATGTCCAAGTGAGACGCGTGTAGCCTAGGTGTGTCTCACTCGGGAGTCCAGTCCGGTGCGATGGGGTCGTCGTCCGCTCCGGATCCGCCAGAGCGCAAGGTGCTTGACATACATCCGCTTCGCGAGTTGCCGCACGAACACATCCAGGCTCTCAATCCGGAGGTCTCGCTGGATGACGTCATTCCTCACAAAGCGAGGGGCGTCTACGATGGTCCGCAACGCAAGGTTTTGTTGCGTGCGGAGCAGTCTTCGGCTCGACTCGCTCGTGAGGGCGAACCAAGCGACGTACGTTAGTACTGGGCGTATGTACGTTTTGTACACGCCCAACTTGACACGCGTCGGGATGTCGGATGAGAGCACTGGTCGGAGTAAGGCGCGGGCAACCCTACCTTTGGCGACAATAGAGCGGACGTGTGACCCCATCGTGAGCCGACGATCTATGGTGACCCCCAGGTATTTGACCCGGGGCGACCACGTGACGTCGGCTCCTTGTAGCTGCAGTGGTGGCGGGAGGGGCGCTGAGCGTGTGACTATCGCCTGCGTCTTACCCACGTTCACCGACAGCCGCCACTTTGACAGCCCGTCGGGAAGGAGCTCGAGTGCGCGCTGCATTTTGACGGCCGCGTACCTCGCATTAAGCGACGAAGTAATGTACGCGGCGTCATCCGCATACAGCGCGAGCATCACTTCCTGCGTCGTGGGGATGTCGTCGGTGTATAGTGAGTAACACGCCGGCGACAGGCAGCTGCCCTGGCCCCTGCGGCTCACCCGCGTGCACCGGGTGGGCACTGGAGAGCGCCCCTTCGACTGCCACTCGGAAGGTTCTGTGGGACAAGAAAGAGGAGACCACCTTGACAATGCGATGGGGTGCATCCGTCGTGGCCAGCTTGTACAGCAGGCCCTCGTGCCACACATGGTCGAAGGCCTTCTCTATGTCGAGGAATACTGCCACCGAGTACTCCTTCTTGTTGTGCGTGGCTGTGATGTGGTGCAGTACCCTCGACAGCTGGAGCGTCGTGCTGTGCTCCGCCCTAAACCCGAATTGCTCCGGGCGTGGCGTGAGGTGTTTTTGGAGATGCCGCAGCAGGAGGCCCTCGAACACCTTGGAGACCGTCGGCAGCAGAGTGATTGGCCGATAGCTCTCAGGCTTCAGGATGTTCTTCCCCGCCTTGGGCAGCATGATGACGCGCCCTTCCTTACACGCGGCCGGAAAAACCCCCGTGCGCAATAGCGCTGCCGTACGGTAGGGCAGGCGGCGCAGCACTGCGTTGGAGATGCCATCGGCACCGGGGGCCTTCCTCGGCTTCGTCCTAAGGACGGCGCGTCTGACTGCGCCAGGCGAGAAGAAGACGGGGTCTTCATCAGGAGCTATAGGCGCTGCTAAGTAATCTCCGAGGTGTTTCTCGACTGCTGCGACATGGTCGGTGTCGCTGGCCGGGTTTGGGCGGAACTGACGCTCCAGGTGTTCAGCGAAGACCTTCGCCCGGACCTTTCGTCCTTCCTGTATATGTGATATCCCGGGACCCTGACCCTATCTTCGAGTCCCAGGAAGGTTTCACCAATGAGCGCCACGTCGATGTCCTGTTCACCCAGGAGGTGTCAGAGGGGGGCGACCTTTCCCCTAAGGCCGCGGGCGTTCCAGTTCACAGCCGGGTCTTCCTTTTGCGCCCTTTATGTGGCGCACGTACTCCGGCTCGTGTCCCATTGCCCGGTGTTCGTCGCCAATCTCCTGGGGGTCTGTGTCCGCTGGCAACCCTGTGTACGCTGAGGCCGCGGCGGGTCGGGGCAGTATCGCTTCGCCTCCTCGCCGGCGACGGACTCGCCTGAGCTTCTGCGCCGCCGCTGCGGTCAGGAGGCCCCAAGTGAAAACTCGAAGCCGAACCCGAGCAGCGGCGGCGGCGGTGAGGCCGGCGACTGCCGGCCTGATTGGCCTCGTCCCTCGGTGGACGGACCAGTAGTTCCTGAGATTAGCGCGCACAAACAAACAAACAAACAAACTCTTCAGCTTTATATTAGTAATAGATTAGTATAGATTATAGACGTAAGGTTTGCTATTTATATGATCCATAGGTACACGAAAAGATGTCACAGTAACACATTAATCGATATCTATACTTTATACTATAAAGCTGAAGAGCTGTTTGTTTGAACGCGCTAATCTCAGGAACTACTGGTCCGATTTGAAAAAATATTATTGCGTTGGATAGCCCTTTAATCCAGAAACTTTGACTATAACATCACGCTGCGACCAATAGGAGCGTAGCATATAAATAAAATTAAGGCAAGTACCAATGTAACTTTTCTAAGTTATATGTACTGTCTAAGTATATCTTGGACACCAATGACTGATCAAAAGGTGAAGGAAAACATCTTGAGGAAACCTGGACTTTAAGTCTGAAATCGCCAAACCGCATTGAGCACGCGTGGTGATTACGCTCAATCCTTCTCTGTTTGAGAGGAGACCTGTATCCAGCAGTGGGACGATAAAAAGGTTGATGATGATTATGACATAAATAAAAACATATCGAAACCTCCGCGGGTGAAACAACACGGCGCAGCTATAACCCGCGCAGATAAAGAAAAGATCTGAAAATGGCGGCGGATACTTATGGTACGGTCAAAGAAATTTATATATAGTTGACAAAACATGTTAGGATCTTTCGTCCATTTGGAAAGGCGAAGGGATTCATATCCGTAAAAATTACAATACAACAAATATCCTACGTAGTTAATACAATGATAATTATTAGATAATATATATAAAGCTGAAGGGTTTGTTTGTTTTTTGTTTGTTCGCGCTAATCTAGGGAAGTACTGGTCCGATTTGAAAAATTCTTTTTGCGTTGGATAGCCCATTAATCCAGGAAGGCTTTAGGCTATATAACATCACCCTGCGACAATAGGAGCGGAGCATAACTAACTCTACGCGAACGAAGTCGCTGGCGCCCTCTAGTAGATAATAAAATGTCAACGGTAGTATTAAAAACTTTTAAAAATAATTAAGATAATAAATAACAATTAAACGTAGCGCAAACAAATAACAATTAAACTGAACAAAAACAATAATGTCAACAAAAACAACAAAATAGTGAGGAGTGCATCAATCAAAGTAGTTTGGAAAGCGAATCCTGACGGTGTGATTGATTTGATTATTTTTTTTGCAGCGCTTATTATATTGTGTGAGTAATGTGAGTATAGACAGCGATAGAGAGTGAGCGAGAACATATGCGAGCGGACGCCATTTACAGATCTATTTTCTATCCGCGCGGGTTATAGTACTTAATAAGTAAGAAAACAATATAAGTAACCATAAAAATAGAAAATCGGTATATCCATACCTACACGAGAAACACGAGGCGCGTGTCTAGGTGTTGTCAAGGCGACAACAATATCGATTTATTGAGAATGACAACAATATAATCCTAAAAATAGAAACGGTATCTCAGAAGAATCGAGAATCTCATCTACTACTTAGATGAGCACAGAGCACTACAATGTTACTTTTCCTAGGTATATGTACTTTCTAAGTATATCTTGGACACCAATGACTGATTAAAAGGTGAAGGAAAACATCTTGAAGAAACCTGGATGTTAAGTCTGAAATCGCCAACCCTCAATGAGCAAGCGTAGTGATTATACTCAATCCTGCTCCGTATGAGATGAGACCTGTGCCCAGCACAGTGGGACGATAAAAAGGTTGATCATGATGACTTAGATGAGATTCTCAGATTCCTCTCAGAAGTTACATATTATATTAATTTCTGTAATATCCTACAGTAGTAAAATACTTATATAACATTTATGTTAGCCTCGGTAAAATATATCCCTGTAATATTAGTGTAGGTCATTACGTAGGCTATAACCTAATTCTGAAAATTCTTATAACTAGTTTTATGAACTTGATTCAAAATGTAAAACTAGGAATCTGCAGGGTAATTGTGTTATGGTATTCATTTTTCAGTTCATTCATCCATTCATTGCGTAATTTACTTTGTTGACTAGGCTTATTTTTCAAATGTATGAAGCAATGGATTAGCAATATGCTTCTTATTATTTCAATTGTAAGTGATAGTGTGTTAAGCAATTAGGGAACAGTTCTTATTACACAATTACACAGTTTAAGAACCTCGTTTTTATGTCTCCTTAATAATCTAAAGGAAGCAAGTCTTCTTTGACTTTAAGCTACTCGAATCGTATACCAACTTGATTTTAATAAAGAAGACTCCTGCGTGTCTCTTTAAACTATTAGCTCACCGTCCCGACCGTCATTTGTGGATCTTTGACAACCTTTAAGGGTCAAAGAAGCGGAACCCTAAAGGCCGGGAAAACCAATCTTACGAAGGGAGATATCTAGTTGTGGAGATATCTAGTATAACCAGGTTGTGGAGGTCAGAATCTAACCTTTACCTACACTGCCTATCTGATAAGCAGTAGCTCCATGTTACATAGCCTAAAGCACGCTACACACCAAAGCCGGCGTCATATGTCGGCAATATTTTTCCGGCGGGCTAGGATGGCGGCTTTAGCCATTGCATGTCGTAAAACTGTTCTCGGTGGTAGGCCACAACCTCGGCCGCCGGCGTAAATTACCACCCACCAGACAAAGTCATGCCGCCAAGCGATTCGTCGTGTTCCGGCATGATGTCTGGTGAAGCCGTATGGAGGACGGGTCTGAGCAGTTGTGTTGCGATGTATGTACCGGGTATGATGCGCGAAATGTTGTTGTGTCGTGAGTTTGGTGGTGGAGGGCCTCCAGATCAATCTCCCTCTGTCGCAGCATCGTTGGTCGTGTTGTTGGGTTTAAGATTGCATCACCGCGTTCAACTGCCCTCTTCCTTCCTATTTACTCAGTTCTTTTGAGTGAGTAGGCTTAATAAACTAGCGCGCTTTACCATCAACGATTGCATCACTGCTTACCATCAGGCGGGATTGCAGTCAAGCGCTAGTTTGTAATTTATATATATAACTTTGCCGGCGGCTCGACATCAGAAACTTATTTGGCAGTTAAAATACTAGCATATCGCTACAGCTGAAATGTCGCCGGACATCACGCGCGGGCTAAGGTTGCCGGCATGCTTCTTTCTACATAAGTGGTTGTGTCGGCGGGCTGTGCCGCCCGGCTTTACATACATAATCAGCCCTTTAGCACAGATGCGACACAGGCCTCCTCTCGGTGAGAGGGATCTACGACGCTGGCTCAGTGCGGGTTGGTAAATGACACATGTCTTCGAAGGCTCTAGGACATGCCGGTTTGCCGCCCCCGTATCGGCCCATAGTGCTGCTCGACGAGGCGGGCAAACTTTTTGAGCGTATAATCGCAGATCGCCTCGTCGGCCACTTGTGCGGAGACGGGCCGAACCTGGACGACAACCAGTTCGGGTTTCGTCGGGGGCGCTCCACCATAGACGCAATCATGCGCGTGAGAGCCCTGGCGGAGGATACGGTATCCCGGGGTGGGGTGGTGCTGGCGGTGTCCTTAGACATTTCCAACGCCTTCAACACCCTACCCTGGAGCTGTATTAGGGAGGCCCTGAAATATCATCGGGTGCCTCCCTACCTCCGCCGCATAGTAGGGGCTTATCTGGAGGATAGATGCGTCATCTATCGGGGACGTGACGGTGCCGGTCGGCTTCCACAGGGATCGGTCTTGGGACCGCTCTTGTGGAACATCGGCTACGACTGGGTGCTGAGAGGCGAGCTTCCGTCGGGCGCCGACTTGACGTGTTAAGCGGACGACACGCTTGTCACTGCCCAGGGGAGCTCGCACAGGGAAGCGACGTTGATAGCCACGGCTGCGGTGTCACAGGTGGTGACTCGCATCCGGCGCCTGGGCCTGGAGGTGGCCCTTGACAAGTCGGAGGCCATGGTTTTCCAATGCCCCCGGCGTGCGCCGGCGCCGGGATCACATATCGTGGTCAGTGGTGCCCGGATAGCTGTCGAGTCCACCATGAAGTATCTGGGATTGGTGCTCGACAGCCGACGGGAATTCGGACCCCACTTCCGGCGGCTGGCACCCAAGCTGATGGGTGCAGCAGGCGCGCTGTCAACGTTGCTTCCCAACATGGGGGGCCCGAGGGCCGCCTGTAGGCGGTTATACGTGGGAATCGTGCGGTCACACTCGTGGAACACTCGCCATTCTGCGTAAGCCGCAGAGGGCGATGGCCGTCAGGGTCGTCCGCGGGTATCGCACGATTTCCTACCAGGCGGCTTGCGTCCTGGCCGGATCCCCGCCCTGGGACCTAGAGGCGAAAGTACTCGCGTCATTGTACCGATGGCGCGAGGAAGAGCGGACACGGGACTCCAGTCCGGCACAGTGGCAGATCGAGCTGCGCCGAGAGGAGCTCCGTCAGGTCCTGGTGGCGGACTGGCGGCAGAGGCTTATGCGCCCTACCGCCGGCCTCGCTACCGTCGAGGCGATCCGGCCAGGACTCGACGACTGGCTCGGGAGAAGGCACGGCTCCCTGTCGTTCAGGGTGACGCAGGTGCTGTCGAGGCACGGCTGCTTCGGCAAGTACCTGTGTCGCCTAGGCAGGGAGCCAGACGCTCGGTGCCACCACTGCGTCCAATGCGGGGAGGACACGGCGCAGCACACGCTCTCAGTGTGTGGAGCTTGGGAGGAGCAGCGCCGTCTCCACACAAATGAAGTAGGAGGCGACCTGACGCTGCCGGCAGTAGTGCGGAGGATGGCCGGCAGCGCAGAGTCGTGGGACGCGGTGGTGTCCTTCTGCGAGGACGTGATGTCGCAGAAGAAGGGCGGATAACGCCCTCTTCCGCCCCCCATGAATGGGTCCAGGGGCGAGGGCCATGGGGAAGTCCCCGCCCCCTATTCGATGGACCTCGAGACGGAGGCGCGCGCGCATGTCATCGCGCGCCTCTGAGGCGATGCACGGGGTAGCTTAACACCCCACTACCCCGTGCCGGAGACGAGGCCCGGACAGACCGGGCCAGCACGAGAGTGTGGGGCTGCGGAAGAATTTAGACTCCCGCGGCCCCACACGCGCTCGTGATAGAAGAGAATAAAATAAAAAAAATGCCGGTTTCCGCACAATGTTTTCCTTCACGTTTTGAGAGTAGCGGTGATGAAATAATTTACGCAAAGTAAAGCGCCTGACGGTGTTCGAACCTACAACCTACAACGTATGTCGTGGCCGATACCACTAGGTGGCTTCTCTATGTTAATAACTGGTATTCGGTTAGACTGGGAGCCGACTACATTCGGATTTGATTTTTTATTTGCGTTCGTTTATCTTAATCACTTTTATTAAGTAGAAATAGGTTACAGTTCCGACTGCTTTTGAAAAGAAATTACTTTAAAGCCGAACGAGAAAATGTGAACGAAAAAATCTTTCAAATATCAAACGCTATGTTCATGTCAGCAAATTAATATTTTAACTCATAAAGTCTCCTCTTTTTAGACTCATAACCCTCACCCCTCAAAAACGAATAGAACCATAATTAAATGCAGTAACTATGTACTATCTATGTGTCTGGCGTTGCAGACTCAAAGGGCCGAATATGTACCTACTCCCCGTGTTGCCCCTGTGTATTTCACATAAAAGCAGCATCTATTTTGATTAAAATGTAAATGGATACTGTTATGCATGCGAGATGCAAGAACCATTTAAAATCTAATCGATCGATTCTATAAAAATATCAACCTGAAAAGTTAAGTGAAATGAGATTGCAGTGAGGAGTCAAAAGTGTCAATCTCTAACATTAGTTGGAACTGTTGGAAGTGTACTCCACGTTCTCTTCCCCTATGTTGACTTCGAATGATGGTAACAGAACTGCACTGCTTGTGTGTATTTTTAAGGATTTTTTTTAATAATTATAAACTAGTGCTTGACTGCAATCCCGCCTGATGGTAAGCAGTGATGCAATCGTTGATGATAAAGCGCACTAGTTTATTAAGCCTATTTACTGAAAAACCTTAGGAATAGGAAGGATGACGGCAGTTGAGTGAGGTGATGCAATGTTAAACTCAAAACCAATACGACGAACGATGGTGCGCCAGAGGGCGACACAACAACATTTGGTGCATCGTACCCGGCACACATCACACACACTGCTCAGAACCATCCTCCGTACGGCTTCACCAGACATCATGCCGGAGCACGACGAATCGCTTGGCGGCAAGACCTTGTCGGGTGGGTGGTAATTTCTGCCGGCAGCCAATGTTATGGCCTACGAATTGTTGTTATCGCTGGCATACGCATTGTTTAGTTTCATTATCTGCCATTTGTTATTGGAAGAGAGAGAGAGAAATTATGGATGAACTTGATTGATGCTTTCTGATCATCATATTTCAGAGGCATACAAGGCGCGGACATCGACGATCAACTTGTTCCCATAGACTTATTAGATCATGATCAGAGGCCCCGTGACGAAATACATCGACTAAAAGAACACTAAAAGAAAGACGAAATAATAAAGTTTTGGGCATAGTTCGTGAAATTTGTCTCGGTTTTCGAATTATGCCCAAATAAACTTACTGTTTGTTTGGGCATAATTCCCGAAACAAAAATTTTATTACTTTACATACAAAACACAAAATTAACAAAATAAAAATATTATTTCAAACAAAATAACAGCAATGGAATGTGCCAAAAAGTTTAATTTTAGCACTTCTGTCAATCAGATGATGTCTGTATGCTGGTATTCTAACGGACCTTTAACTCTAAATATAATATGTACTCTAGTATCATTTGATGATCTCGTTTCCCGTTTTGCGCATCATGTTTTTTGTGGTGCAGTAGCTGAGCGATCAACTACTGTGCCGTGTGTCGCGGGTTTGAGTCCTGCACGGATTTTTTTTTTATATATATTATAAACTAGCGCTTGACCGCAATCCTGCCTGATGGTAAGCAGTGACGCAATCGTTGATGGTAAAGCGCACTAGTTTATTAAGAGCCTATTCACTCTAGCCTTGAAGACACTCAAATTGTAGTCCGACGGAAACACCGCCGCTGGAAAATTGTTCCAGTCCCTCGATGTCATCATCATCATCCCAGCGTTAATCCCAGTCGCATCCGAAGCCTTTTCAGCTTTGGAGTCTGGGGTCCGCTTTACCAGTCCAACTGCTGATATGGCTTAACTTCGACATTTTCCGTGAAGCGACTGCCGTCTGACCTCCACAGCCCGAGGCGACATCGAAGCATTGCAGTTAGACCAATTGTTGGGCTTTTGAGGGCTCCAACAACCCGTAACGACTGCCACTAGATGTTCGTATGGCAACCGGGACCAACGGCTTAACGTGCTTTACGAGGCACGACCAGACCAGTGCAAGTATTCATATTCATGCATACAAATACTGGCACTGTGCGGGGATCGAACCCGCGCCACCTTGCGCAGCGGCCGCGTCCGCTACCGCTACGCCACGGAGGCTGTCCAATCCCTCGATGTACGCGGTATAAAGGAGGAGGCGAAACGCTTCGTCCGGGTCGTAGTGGTGTTAACAACGTAAGGGTGGAAACCAGCCGTACGACGGGTCGTCCGATGGTGGAACGGAGATGGGGGATTTAAATCATGCAATTCCCTCGCACACTCCCCAAAATGCCTCCTATAGAACACCGAAAGGCTGGCTACTCTACGCCTGTGCTCTAGGCTTTGGAGACCATCTCGAGTTAGATCAGGGTCACCAATCAGCCTCTTCGCACGCCTCTCCATCGAATCCAAAGTGACCAGGTGACACTTAGCAGCACCAGCCCAAATGTGGCTGCAGTACTCCACACACGAACGGACCTGTGCTTTGTATAACATTAGAAGCTGCCCTGGTGTGAAGTACTGCCGGACCATATTTATTTGTGTGGCCTACAGGTTCCTGTTGTTCCTGTTTGTGTATGTGAGTTTAAATGTTTGTAAAGGCACCTACGATACAGGAGTAATTCCTAGTGAAGTACAAGGAAATAGAAAAAAAAAACAATTTTTAAACGTAGCTAAAGCAATTCCGAACTACTATAAGCGGACTTCTCATTGTAAGACAACCTAAGATGAGAGGTTAGCTAAAAATGGAAATATATATGCGTAGACATATGGTGCTCATTTACTAGCTTTTATTTAACTGCAATGTATGTTCAGGTAGGTAATTTATTTTGTTAACTATCTATCAAACCTAACAAAAACTAAAGTATGATGTCGAAAAGTTTCTCGACAAAAACTGAAAGCATTGCCATGATGTATCTATATGACATCTACCATCAAGCACTGGGTCCACATGGTGGTATACAGCTCACTTCCACTCACTGGGAGGACTCCTCTCTCCCAGTAGTGGGAAAATTATAGGCTGATTGTGCACGGAAATGCTAAACCTCTGGGCAAAGTTAATGCCAGTATTTGGGTAACAAGAAGTGTAAAGGCGGCGATTTCTATACCAAGTAAATATGATAAATTATATTATCTATCATAAATAAAGTTACTGCTTCAACTGCATAATGTTTTTCTTAATTCCAAACATGAAAGCTTTTCAATTAAGCATCCCTCGTCCGTCCGTGCGTTGGTAGTAATACAGTAGGCTGTCTGTGTTTGAGCACTACTCACACATTTACAACCCGCAGTCTGCCTTTGTACTGATATTTAATTAATCCCTGACCAAAGACTTCCCTGACGATTGGAAAGGCTTTGAGGGTCTCACCCTGCACAGCGCGAAGTTGTTTATTAAAACATAGTAATGATTCGTTATTATGGTAGGTACCTGCTTAAAAATATGACGTCATAAATAATTCTTCAAGATGTTGTGCAAACTTCACTACGATTCTGTAATAATCTCTTTGAAAATTAAGTTGAAATGGCGTGGGCTATCATTCTATCTAATGCTAACAGAACCAGCAAAACAGTGTCAGAAATCGCACTTTTAACAATGGTTGGCTTAAAGCACTCCTATACAAAGTTATTTTTGTCTGCGCGAAACCCGAAACACGTTTCCAGTATTTTGAAGTAAAGAAATGTATGTACAAATTTTCAAAAAGATATCATGAAAAGCCACAAAGTTATGAGCCTGCTATTTTACTTAGTTGTCCGAACAAAAATATGTTCAACGCACAGCTCGCCCGCCCGCGCCTGAAGCCGCGCGGCGCGGGGGTACCTGTCCTACTGTGCTCTCAGTCTCAGTAGTTGATCTACCGTCAGTTGTGTGCGCTCGGTAACCACACTGCAACAATTTCTAAATATCATCGTCAACTTTTTTTTATCGTCCCACTGCTGGGCATAGGTCTTTTCTCATATAGAGAAAGAAGGATTGGCGATCGCTTGCTCAATGCGGGTTGGCGATTTCAGACTTAAAGTCCAGTTTTCCTCAAGATGTTTTCCTTCATCTTCAGTCATTGGTGTCCAAGATATACTTAGAAAGTAGATAATAAATTTTTATTTTCAGAAAATATGCATTTTAAGGTACACAAATAATATTTTAACTAAAAAATATAATAAATATAACTTTGGAAAAGTTACATTGGTACTTGCCTGACCTGGAATCGAACCGAGCACTCATACTTGAAAGGCTGGTGTTTTAACCACTAGGCCACCATGACTTTTTTCTAAATGTAAGTATTTCTAAATGTATGGTGTAAAAATTATTGGAATCGATTCAATTGCTTATTCTAAACAAACTACATATATTCAGGTTTCGTATAAAGTAAAAATACTGCCACAGCTGACGCCAGAGGTCAATGCACCGCGTTTGCCCGCCCGAGCGGAGCTTTGACCATATTTTTGTTGGGACAACCAAGTAGAATAGCAAGCTCATAACTTTGTGGTTTTTCATTATATCTATTTAAAATTTCGTAGATAGATTCTTTACTTAAAAATACTGGACACGTGTTTCGGGTTTCACGTAAACAAAATATAATGCCATATATGAAAACTAAAGTATGATGTCGAAAAGTTTCTCGACAAAAACTGAAGGCATTGCCATGATGTATCTACCATATGTAAAGAAAACTCTGTCCGATCCGTGAAGGTATTGTTAGGTATCGATAACTGATTCTATTAATGCATACAAAGCCGGGCTAAACTTAAAAAAAAAAAATCCCCCTAAAAAAATAAATATTATTTCGTAAAAAGAGGTAACTTAAAACATGCGTCGCGGCCATCCAGGCGCGGCGAAGAGGGGCAGGGCACGCAGTACGCGGTCGCATCGCTATTCGCTCAGAATTATACCGGCAAAAATAATGTTGTCACTTTTTAAAAATTACCAAATTTTGGGGAAGTTGGAATTAATTCGTGGGAAAAACAGATCATTTCTAAATTCACTAGTATTGTTACCATTATGATTATGTAAAATTTCATATGTTATTTGGTCACGTGTTTACCTAACCTTTACTATCCTTACGGGTCGGACAGGGTTTTCTTAACATATTGTATTGTATGACATCTGCCATCAAGCACTGGGTCCACATGGTGGTATACAGCCCACTTCCACTCACTGGAAGGACGCCTCTCTCCCAGTAGTGGGAAAATTATAGGCTGATTATGCACGGAAATGCACCTAAGAAATGATGAAATGTTCACCTAAGAACATTTATTAAGATTAGTTTTATTTCAGAAAAACTTGTTCTTATGTGGGTCTAATGTCGTTTGATTTTATATTAGATTTGCTAAATGCTATTATAAGAAGTCAGAATTATATCAGCATAACATAAGAGTAAGTACTGTGAGTATGTGATCAATAGCACTGGATTAGTATGATATTAGTGTTATTTATTGTAGCCATGTAGCCAGCCTTTCGGTCTTCTATAGGATGCATTTTGGGGAGTGTGCGAGGGAATTGCATGATTTGATTCCCCCATCTCCGTTCCACCATCGGACGACCCGCACGGCAAGTTTCCACCCTTATGTTGTTAACACCACTACGATCCAGACGAAGCGTTTCGCCTCCTCCTTTATACCGCGTACATCGAGGGACTGGAACAGTTTGCCAGCGGCGGTGTTTCCGTTGGACTACAATTTGAGTGTCTTCAAGGCTAGAGTGAATAGGCTCTTAATAAACTAGTGCGCTTTACGATCAAGGACTGCGTCACTGCTTACCATCAGGCGGGATTGCGGTCAAGCGCTACTTTATTAATTAATAAAAAATATAGCGTTTGATCTTACGTCGATTTTGAAAAGAACTAATTTTATTAGTTTGTGTTAAGAGTAATTTTGCTGACCATATTCTATTTCAAATTTTTAAAATAATAGTAATAATGGATCCCAGCAAAAACATTCTGTAAAAACTTGCCAAATCTCTCTCAATCTGCTTGTTTAGTATACAGGATGTAGCTGACATCGTAACGCAAACTTCGCGAAAAGGCTAGACCGCATGCCACTAATAAAATTATGATAGTCTTTTATGTCGTTAATGAACGATTACAGAATTCACAGTGTTTAAAAAGAAGTGTCGGCTCGGCCTTTGAACGTTGCAAGCGTGCCGCCGTGCGGGTTTGTAGATATGATGTTGATCCCTGATGTGAACTCTATTAAATCAGCTTAATTTAAAGAATTAATTAATTTTTACTTTAAAATCTTATTGGGTTATAAAAGTATAGCAATTATGAAAGGTCTAAAGTGAAAAAAACGACATGTATTGTTTTTCATCAATCTCATCATGAAAAAGCCGACGAGAAATTCCACCACTGGGAGGTTCAGAATCATGTACTGGATCCATGGTATTCGTTTGTGCGTCGATGTCAGATACACCCTTTATATCTTAAAAGTAATGAAATCTAGACAAAGGTTTTTGTTACTTTATATAACTTTAGCTAACGTTCGTCAAAATGACGAGCATCTATTAAATATCTCCCTCTCCCTTTCCAATGGCTAAACTGCTTCATCTGGTGGTCACATTTAGCCGGTAAGTACTTTCGTTTTTGAGATACCTACCTACTGCATGCTCGTCTTTTTGACGAATGGTTAGCTAATGTTTATTAGCTTGTGTTAATTTTGTTTTGCTTTTTTAGTTATATCGTTGTTAGTGAAGAATGGCTGTCAGGTTGATCACAGATGATGAAATAGTTCGTGCAGTGTGTTAATTTTTGTTTTGTTTTTTTTTTTAGTTATATCGTTGTCAGTGAAGAATGACTGCCAGATTGATCACAGATGACGAAATAGTTCGTGCATTAGATGATGAAGATTGCCCCAACATAATTGATATTTTATGTGATAATGAAAGTGTTAATGGTTTGTTGGCTGATGACGTGGAAAGTGGCAGTAACTATGAAACCTCAAGTCGATCCACGTTGATATATTGAAGAGGAACAGGGAATTTCAACTTCCGATTCCTCAGAGCGACAATTTCTTCAACGACTTCGAACAACATTATCCACTTGACTCAAACTAATATTCGAGGCAAAAATCGTCATCTTCGTGTGAACAACTAATAAAGGATACACTTCTTCCCGAACCAGGAGGACCAGTCCGTTCAGTCGGGAACATAAAAGATCCTTTTATTTTATTTCAGTCCTTTATGACAGACGAAATATGTGAGGAAATTTTGCGGTGGATCAATGCTGAAATAGCCATAAAGAAACAAACATCAGGCGCATGACAAAGACTCACTGCAATAGTTGCAGTTCTGATTTGTGGCACACATGTTGTACACGCGTATGTCGACACAGTCGAGTTTTCCCCAACTTGTGCCAATAAATATAAAGTAATTTGATACTTACGGTTAATTTCAAGCTTTTTAATTTATTATACCAACAGAAAAAGACGAAATTATTATAAAATTGTTCCTAGTTTAGTTATTGTAAGATTTAGTGCCTTAGTGATCTCAAAGAAACATGTGCCATATACCTAAGATTTGTGATTCAGTACTTAAAAGTTAAATAAATGTTCATTTATGTAATAATTATCTTTTATATATAACCTATATTGCCCATAAATATAATAAACCTGATTAAAATAAAATATGATTTTAATAAAAATCGCTTTTAAAAAATGGTCGTCAAATCGTCGAATGGGACCCCAGACTCCAAAGCTGAAAAGGCTTCGGATGCGATTGGGATTAACGCTGTGATGATGATGAAGACAGGTATTGGTAATTGGACGCTCGAGTGTCTCATTTTAGGCTGTTGTTGAATGTACAACACATGCATTCAGCATTAACAATGCTGACGTCTGCTATCTTCTTTTTTATAAATTATAAACTAGCGCTCGACCGCAATCCCGCCTGATAGTAAGCAGTGACGCAATCGTTGATGGTAAAGCGCACTAGTTTATTAAGAGCCTATTCACTCTAGCGAGCGACAAATCCACTACCGATCCATCAACATGAAATAGGCTTACTGGAAATATTTTTCATACTGTTTGTTTCAAGGTCGCCTTTATATAAGTACTAGCTTTCCGCCCGCGGCTTCGCCCGCGTGGAGTTCGGTTATATCGCGCTTTTTAGTTTTCCCTCGGGAATTTTTTCAATTTTCAATTTTTTCCGGGATAAAAGGTAGCCTATGTTCTTTCTCAGGGTCTAAAGATTGCCTGTGCCAAATTTCATTAAAATTGGTTGAGAGGTTTAAGTGGGAAAGCGTAACAGACAGACAGACAGACAGAGTTACTTTCACATTTATAATATTAGTATGGATTATTGAAATACGTAGGTTTATCAAGCCTACAATCGAATGGTTATTATATCAACGTTTTCCAAGTGGCAATTTCGCATCGTCAATGGGTAGCAGTTCTGGCGACAGAGTGGTGCAATGGTGTCATGGAGCAACTGGTTTTGTACTCTTGTATAAGGTATACAACGGCCAAGTCACACAACATTAACTATAATAACAAAAAAATCGCAAATAAGGAACCGACTTGGTGGTGGACGGCAATCCCGCCTGATGGTATGCAGTGATGGTAAGTCCGATGGAAATACCACCGCCAGCAAATAAAAGACGAGGCGAAACGCTTCGTTCGGATCGTAGTGATGTCAACAACGAAAGAGTGGAAACTCGCCGTACGACGCGCGACGGGTCGTCCGATGATGGAACAGAGAAGGGGAATTAAATCATGCAATTCCTTCGCATACTCTCTCTCTCCAAAATGCATCCTATAGAACACCGACAGGCTGGCTACTTTTCACCTCCACGCTTTGGAGACCGTTTTGAGCTAAATTTGGGTCGCCAATTAGCCTCTTCGCACGCCTCTCCACTGAATCCAAAGTAGCAAGTGGCGTTTTGCAGCACCAGCCCAAATGTGGCTGCAGTACTCCACACACGAACGGACCTGTGCTTTGTATAACATTAGAAGCTGTCCCGGTGTTAAGTACCGCCAAATTTTACTTTTATTTCTTTCAGTCGATTTTTTTTTTAATAATTAAATTATAATCTAGTGCTTGACCGCAATCCCGCCTGATGATAAGCAGTGGTGAAATTGTTTATGGTAGAGCGCGCTAGTTTTTTAAGCCTATTCACTTAAAAAAAACTTAGTGAATAGGAAGGAAGACGGCAGATGAGTGAGGTGAAGCAATGTTGATCTGGAGACCCTCCTCGACCAAACTCTTGACACAAAAACATTTGGTGCAATGTACCCGACACACATCGCAGCACAATTGCTCAGACCCGTCCTCCGTACGGCTTCACCAGACATCATGCCAGAACACGACGAATCACTTGGCGGCAAGACTTTGTCTGGTGGGTAGTAACTTCTGCCGGCAGCCGATAAGGTGAGGCATTTGCCCGGCAGTGGGATGCTATAGGCTAGATAAAATTGGAAGATGCATTTCACTACGCTGGATTTTTGCAATGAAATCCGATTTTTTTGTTGTAACAACGGTATAAAGGTGTAGCACCATATCTCTGAGATAGCTGAAACCAGCTGAGGGTTCTACATCAGATACTTAAGACCTTAGATTTTTGACATAAAATAAAAACTTTTCTACAAAAAAAAAAAAGCAACCGGCTTCTAAAAAACACTACAAAGTGAAAAATTACTAATTTCGGAAGTCCGTGTCTTTGGTTTTTGTATATTCGTTTTTGACACCGACTTCCGAAATTAGTTATTTTGTTTACTTTTATTTTTACCCGTAATTTTGGTTTGAAAACGGAACCACTAAAGCGATTTCTTTAAAATTCCTTTGAGACTAAAATGAAAGTTTAAGCAAAAATAACAATAAATTAAAATCAGTTTCTTGATTTTAATTTATTGTTGCATAAACGTGACGAGTAAGTAGTGTAGGTACTTCATCATCAGATTTGCTGCAGACAATCATTTTAACCCATATAGGTGCAAAGTTCTCATCAATATAAATGAATTATGTCCAGACTCAAGGTAACTACTCTAAACCGTTGAAGAGTTCCCTGATCTGGCCTTTTTTTTTCATCATCAAAGTTTTAATGACAGTAAACCCATCTAGGTGTAAAGTTCATATCAATACACATTAATAAAGCACAAACGCAAGGTAGCTGCTGTGAATCGTTGACGAGTTCCCTCGATTGTCTAGGGTCTTCATCATCAGATCTACTGCAGACCTTCATTTTAACCCTCGTGGGTGTCAAATTTTCATCAATATAAATGAATTAAGTCCACATACAAAGTAGCTACTGTTTACCGTTGAGGACTACCCGGAACTGGCCTTTGCTTTCATCATCGGAGCTTTTATGACAGTCACAATACTCACAACCCATCTATATTTGGGCCAAATTCGATAAAGAATAGAGGTAAACAAACCGTTCCTAGGCAAGGACTAGTTTACGCCTAAAAGGCAGACGTTAACAACCTTTTCTAGATAAATGATTATCATAAAAGTAATAATTCTACTTCCTACTAATGTAAACAGTATATTTGTTTAGATATTTATGATTTGCATAGAACGCTTAACCGATTTGAATGAAATATGATACATATGTAAGCTAATTTCCTATTAGGATAATTTTTTTGATACATATATATTATACTTAGGCCATACTTGAAATTATTACAATGCATGTGTTATGCAGTTAATTTGAAAGTAATTAAAATGCGCAAAATTGAATTGACATATTCCTCAACTGTATTCATTGGTTGAATTCCACAAAATATGTTTAATACCTGTATTTCATCCGTGTTTCTTTTTTGTAGGGCTCTCACGTAAAAGAAATGTCGACTTTTTAATGATTTTTCGAAATACCAAGTTATTATGCATGTTATTTTAGTGATTCTATTCAAATATGCTGCAATAAGAATTATTAATAAATAGTTAGCATGTAAAAGTCGTAAATCATTTTAATAACAGGAGATTTGTAAAACGTGAGTTGTGATAACCCTAAATTGGTTTGTTTATCCCTATTTCTTACTATACAATATTATTACCAAAATGTTAACATTGTTCTTGCTACTCCTGGACTACAAAAATGTACCTAATTTAGTCATATTAAGTATTTATTTCTGTAAAGTGATTTGTAATCTTTAGAAATAAATGAATTCAAACCGTATAATGATGATGATGAAACACAAGGTAGCTGCTGTGAATCATTAAGGAGATCCCTCATCTGTATCCCAGCTCCATCATCAGATCTACTCCGTACCTTTATTAAATTGTAGTGTTTAAAATGCTTAATGAAAATACTTAGAAATGCACTAGTTACCCCTACGCTTTTTGAAAGTTCGCTTTGAAAACACCACCTTTGAGAACCACCTTATAAGACCAATTGTTGGACTTTTGAGGGCTCCAACAACCCGTAACGGCTGCCACTAGATGTTCGTATGGCAACCGGCACCAACGGCTTAACGTGCTTTCCGAGGCACGACCAACCAGTGCAAATATTCATATTCATACATACAAATACTTGCACTGTGCAGAGATTGAACCCGCGCCACCTTGCGCAGCGGTTGCGTCCGCTACCGCTACGCCACGGAGATTGTCGGTAGTAATCGGTAAACATACATAAAAAAATATTACGAATTGAGAACCTGCTGCTTTTTTTTTGAAGTCGGTTAAAGAAGCGGCCTACCAAGTTGAATACTTTTTGTACCGGTGGTACGTCAATCTCTAATAGTTTATAATAATAATAATAATAATTTATTTGCATAGATAGTAGGTACAATGAGATGTTCAATAAATACAATGATCCTTTACTATCTACCTTAAACTAGGCGTGCAAAAATAGTAGGTATTAAGTAATAATTATAAAATAATGGTAAGTATAAATTAGGAATGTCAAACATGAAAATACAATAATACAAGATAAAATATTAATAATAAGGCAATGATACAAATTAATAAAGTCAGCTAAAGCATTACATTACATGGTCAAAAATTATACATTTAAAAACAAAAATAAAAATGTCTGTCGATGTGGTTATATTACAGCAGTCAAGTAAATGAAATTAAAAATTCATATTTTATCATCAAGAAATTCTTGAATGGAATAATATGCCTTCTCGATCAAAAATAGGAACAATTTCTTTTTAAATATATCAATGCCTTCCACCGACTTCATGTATTTTGGCACTTTGTTGTACAATTTCGGAGCCATTGCGAATATGCTTTTCTGAAATAATACAGTCTTGTGTGGAACCAAATGTAGCTTATCAGCTCTACGCAAGCTGCTAACCTGCGAAAATTTAGACAGGTTGCGCCTGACGAAAAGGACAGTTTCGTATATATACAAGGACGGTAAAGTTAATATTTTTAATTTTATAAAATGAGGTTTACAACTGTCGGTCCTTTGTAAATTACACATGGCTCGCATGCAACGTTTTTGTGCAATAAATACAGTTTCCTTTCCAGTTGCATTACCCCAAAAAATTATGCCGTATCTTAAACACGATGCAACTAGTCCATGGTATGCTGTCAATAACGTGGGTTCATTTACAGTTTTCCTTAACATGGTCAAAGCATACGAATATGGGTTAAGTTTACCGCATACTTTCTCGATTTGAACGCGCCATTTCAATGTACTCTCTATATGTATTCCTAGAAATTTTGTGGTGTTTGTTTCATTAATACTAACGCCGTTATGGGTTACATTAAGGTTCAGTCTGTTAGTCATTCTTTGTCCAAATTTCATAAGTACGGTTTTACTTAAATTAATTTTTAAATTATTATACCCTAACCAATTAATTATAGATTCCATATTTTTGTTGTTTGGTTGGGCTCTTCTGTTTCCTAATCAGGGTCACCAGGTACTCCAAATCTTCGATTATCCTAGTTTTTATAGTTTTCCCTTTGTGGCCAGCAAACCCTTACTCTGTACCAAATTTCAGCTCTCTGAGTTTGTAGGAATTACTAGTTCTGTTTTGATGATCATGAGTGAGTAAGTGTCGAAAACACGGAACTTTACTTTCGCCTTAACTTCAGGACTAAATGACCTACAGACTTGAAATTTTGGATTTTAGGTATGTGATTATAGCGTACTGCTAGACTTACTTCGATTCAAAACGGTCTAAATTTAAATTTACACTCGGTAAGTGGTGTGCTCATGTTTAAGTTTCGTAAAATAACTGCTATCCGACGAAAGCCCTCGTAATTTGATCACGGGTCGGTCTGGTTAACAACTTGTTACTCTACCATTCTTGTGTAGAAGCGGTCGTCGACTGCACGTCACTGTATATTCTCATGCAGAGAACATTATAGTGTAGTATGGGTGGCGACGAACTTCTTAAAGAGGTTTTCAAAACAAAAAAGTTAAACAGCCGTGTAAATAAGAACCTTTATTTAACCAATTAACGACATAGGCGTACGATGTTTTCATTTAAATAGAACCGGATTATATTTGGGTTGGTGGCGGACCTGGTGGGCTTCAGTAGCAGCCCCATCAACTCGCGGAGGTAGCGCGCCACGTGACGGTCTTTCTCTTCCTTCGCATGGATCAGCCTCACAAGGCGCTCGCCGGAGCAGTCTGGATTGGTATGAAGGTCGCCTGCAATCATCATCGTTAACTGTGTGATTATAATGCCTGAGCTCGGAGTTCAAAATTAGATCCCGAAAACTTGGGTTAAACACCATGGTCGGATGATACTACACTAAAAGGGAAGTAGGCAAGGAGTCGTAAAGAACCTTCTGCTACAAAACTCTAATAGGTATAGTATTTCGGAGTTTCTAATATTTTTTTTTCGGTAGCCATATTCTTTGTAACCACATCATCTTTCACACAGTCCGTCCATCGTTTCTTTGACATCTTCTGCATTCCTCCATAACACATGCCCATACCATGACATTGAAATACTATGAGGATGAAAAAAGAACTTACGGATCCTTTGAATCTCGTTGAGCAACACAATTTTGTCAAGCAGCTCCTGTAAGAAGAATGTAATTATATTTTATTTCTGTGAACAGAAACCAAAACTCAGAGCTAAAGAAACGGAATAGAAGCTCTACGACTTCTTCATATAGGCAGTCTCTGAATTTAGAAAAGCCATCTTGTGGCATTCAACGCCGCCAAAACACAAACGGGTCTCTTCGCCGCCAAAGGGAGTTAGTTCATCTTGGCTCCTGCTTATCAGCTTTTATACCGCGTACATCAAATCAATGGAATGGCGCAATTTACCAGTGGTGGTCTTCCTTGATTATAAGCAGTAGCTAGGAGTAGTAGGAGCTAGTTAATTTAAGATTATAAAAAGATTATAAAGATATAGGAACAGAAAACTTACAAATACTTGTGCAGCATAAGCCTCCTGCGATTCGTCAACCGTCATAGCCTCGGGACTATTTGCGGCCTTGCAAACGTCGCCGTTGTCGTCAGCCAACTTATCCTTGGAGCTTGTTGAAGCAGCTCCAGCCTCGCAGTTGTCGTCAACCTTCTTAACCTCGGAGCTAGTTGAAGCAGCTCCAGCCTCGCAGTTGTCGTCAACCATCTTAACCTCGGAGCTTGTTGAAGCAGCTCCAGCCTCGCAGTTGTCGCCAACCATCTTAACCTCGGAGCTTGTTGAAGCAGCTCCAGCCTCGCAGTTGTCGTCAGCCATCATAACCTCGGAGCTTGCTGAGGTAGCACTAGCCTCGCAAACCTCGTCAGCCATCATTGCATCAGAGCATAAATTGGCAGTGCCAGCCTCGTAGTTGTTAGCCATCTTGAACCAAAGCTGAAGGCCGCTCTGCGTTGACAGTCCAAAATGTCGGGCACACCTTAAAAATGAAAGGAAAATATTTCAAAAAGTATTAGACTAAAATGTTTCAAGTCGCAATCGTCTAGCACCCTGCATGAAAATTACAAGAATACAGGTAACTATTCTACAGGAACGTGCCACCGAGATAAAAACCCTGTCGTTCCTCATAAACTGACTTTCATCTTCTTGCCAAACTTAATTTAATCGAAATCCGTTCACTGGTTTAGGTATAAGAAAATAAAAAAAGACGGCAGTTGAGTGAGGTGATGCAATGTGACCAACGATGCTGGGCCAGAGGGAACTGCTCAGACCCGTCCTCCGAACGGCTTCACCTGACATCATGCCGGAACACGACGAGTCGCTTGGCGG
The DNA here is from genome assembly GCA_017933935.1 of Sesamia nonagrioides. NCBI lineage: Eukaryota > Metazoa > Arthropoda > Insecta > Lepidoptera > Noctuidae > Sesamia > Sesamia nonagrioides. The sequence continues at coordinate 265,847 of JADWQK010001453.1, forward strand.
CATGACTTTGTCTGTTGGGTGGTAACCTATGCCGGCGGCCGATGTTGTGGCCTACTACCGAGAAAATGTTGAATGAGAGAACTTCGAAATGTTAGGGGCTGTAATATTGACAGACAGACAAACAGATTTAACTGAAATAATATGAGTAGAGAATTATAACATGCTTCAACGTAATAGTATCGATTTACCCAAATTTTCGAGTAGTAAATTGGTGCGAATTAAAAAATAAGACTTATTTTGTTTAACATAAAAATAATTATTAATTTGTTTATTTATTAACATTTACAACCATTATTATAGGCAACCGTAACCTAATGCAATGGTTCAACATCCTCATAATCAGCATGTAAAAGAAAAACTTATTTTGAAAAACTGCATTTGCATCATCGGGCAGCCGCCACCACTACGGGAGTATTCCAACTCACGAATACAGCGCTAAATTTCAAACTTACCCCTATGGCTATCAATAAACAAAAAAGAAAACAAAAACTGATGGCAAAGAAAACTATTTTTAAAAAGGCGGGTAATTTAATTTATTTGCTTGTTCAGATGTAAGAATCAAGAACTTTTGATTTGTTAGCACAACATTCAAGAACAAACTAAGTTAGGTAATAATTTTAGTGTACCAAATCTGAAAATATTGTTAGTACATACCTGATAACTTACTTGTCAAAGCAGGAACTTTAAAATACTACTGAGGAAAACGTCAAACACAGAACCGCTTCTGAACCGGCTTACGGGTAGACTGGCAACAGGTCGGTGAGCCTGAGCGCTCTGAAGTTGAAGAGCTCAATAAATCTACGCATGCTTACAACTTACAAAGCAATAAATTAACCTGGTGCATACAGTAATTTAACTTACGATTTAATATTTTCAATTTTCTGAAATCTCTCAGAACCAGGCGTAAATCTGGATTTCTGTCTGGTTTACGGTAATTACTTCGCATGTTACATGGAATATAATAGTATCTACTGGCGAAATTTGTAGGTACCTACTATTGAGAAATTGAATGTAAAACTTTTTTAGATATAGGTAACTAAAAATGTACGGATTTTTTATGTTTACCTACTTATAATATGCTACATGACATTACTTCATACTGCGTGAATGTTAAATGCATTCATAAATAAATATAAAAATATTTTATTTTCTGATAACCATACTGTAGTTGTAGTTAACAAAAATAAACTTAAAATACTGTTAGTAGGTACGAATTAACATATATTGTAGGTTTTCGCGAGTGCCAAGATATGCGACACAAACGATACATAAATGCTCGTATTTTTAAATTGCTTTGACTTAGAGAAGTTTGATTTTTCATTGCTTCTTGTTCCTTCTTCCTTTTAAGCCTTTAAGGTATTGAACTCGTATAAACTGTAGGTACTACAAAATGTTTATTTCAGTTTTCAGAGGACTTGTAGAACTGTATGTCTTTCATCGAATTTGTATTGTACTATGATGTTTACTTTCAATGCATCCAGTATTTGGCAGGAGGAAGTTGACTTAACTCGGACGGCCTGCCAGGTGAGACAAAATCCTTATCACGATTTTTGTACCTGTTCTTTATCTGTATCTTCATTTTTACAAATAACGCTGTATGATTTCTCATCAACGTTCTAAAACATTGTTTGTCTAGTATTAGAATCTAGAAAAGAAAATAGCCTTTGTAAAAGCAATTATATAGGCTACTAAATTCCAACCGTGGCTTCGACCGGGCGGTGTATCGATAAAAGGTTTTTAATTATTGTTGGTATTTCTACTTATTTATTTTAAATATTTAATCTTAAATAAAAATATTTTTCAATATAATGATATCACTTTAAATCCTTTATAAAGTCATTCGAACTACTTTGTAACTACTAATATTAGTCAATGGCGCCGATTCTGTTGTTCACAAACTAAACTAATTTTAATTTATGTGAATCTTTTTCTTTCCATTTCGTTAAGAAAAGGATAGAAGATTAGATTTAAGTTTAATCATGTCAAATTAAGATACTCCATAGATAGTTTAGACGCGATTATAAACATGGCGACTAAAAATATGCCTGTTTACGTCAGGAGCGCACTAATTTAACAGGTCTTCTGTCCTTTTCTTAATGAAGTAGAAAGAAAAGGATGCACTGCACTTTAATTTAATGTAGTTGGTGAACAACAAAATCGGGGCCAATCACTGCAGGTTTTAAGTTAAATATTGACCACTCCCACCACCTCTAAAACAGTCAAGAGTCATGCTTGAAATTCCATATGACAAGCAATAAACTCTGCAATAAACATCGAATTTAGCATTATTATTATTGTGTTTTATCTAAGTAGCAAAGATGGTGAACACTTCAGTCTACCTTTGGAGTTAATTATTAAGTACTTTAAGAGCAAAACTATACAAATAATTATCAATACCACTTACAGTGCTGGTAGTAATAGCCACCACAAAGGACATACAGAGTTCTTGGTCGGTAACCAGTGATAATCCTCCGAAAAAATCACCGTCGATCAGATGACCCTGCTCCTTACGGTTCTTGGAATATACTGCAAGGACTCCGTTATCAACAATCATCAGGCCCTCTGCTGGTACCCATGCCTAGTTAGGATAATTTACTTTAGATCATTTTTGCCTAAAGAGCTGAAGATTTTAAATTGTTATTATTTGAGCAAATGTTATGCTGTTGTTATCCACTGATCATGTACCGAGTCCCTATTGGACTGAGCATATATCAACAGTGGATTCTTTGTAGATAGAAACATGGATTTGCTAAGGGTGAAGGATTATGGAAACATACTCACTTCTGCCACGATTGCATTTTGCAAATATATTTCCTCTCTCAGCAGAAGGACGATCTGCTCTAGAATGGGCAGAGGCAGATCAGCAAAGTATGGGATTCGAATTATGAGCGTCAGAAAGCAACTCAACTTCGCTTCTTTCTTCAATACTTTGGGCAGCATCCTATACAACTCGTTAGTCCGCTCCAATATTTTATGTCGTGCCGGCCTGAAGTCAAAGTACTGTTGTACTTTTAAATTCAAGTCATCAGATATTTGACGGGCCGATAATACATTTAAAGCCTTCATCTTAAACTGCATGAACTTATCTTTAGGATATACATATGGACCGACACAAGCGTAACACTCAAATAAAGTCCAAACAAAAAATATTTTACAAATTGTGTATCCAATCAAGGCGGTAATCTTATCCAAATAGAAAATCGTTTCAGCAATGCCAAAGCTATGTAGCTGTAACGATTTAAACAACCGGTTCATATTTAAGCCCAAGTAGATGTGATTAGGCAGTTTCCGCCCCAGGTAACCATACTTAAGGCCTGCTCTCACACCCAACATGGAATTGGATTCTACTTTTCCTCTAGCAATAAATACAAGTAAAGTTATGGCGTCGCTTAGATCATAAAACTGACTCATGGTACTAAAACCGATGACGCCGATCCTTAGGAACTTGAATAAGTGGTTTTTGCTAGACGAGCGACGTTTCCGAGTCCAATAAGTGGATGTTTCAATAATCCTGAACAGACTAAAGACACTGATAATCTTCAGAGCACAGATGAACTTGTTGGCTTTGCACAAGCCACATGTTATATTAAATCCGTATCTGATGAACATCAACCAATGCAGCGGCATGGCCGACGCAAAATGTATGAACAGTTTTTTGTTGCAGTAGTTCATAAGGGACTGCTCCGTGTCTAAAATAACTATTTTAGCCTCGTGTTTAATGTACCCAGTTTTTAGGTTTACATATAGATCTGAGATTATAATTAATTCGAACAAAGCCCCTAAGTAAAACAGATACATTGGTAACCCATCGAATGTAAAGGAAGACGTGAAGATGAATATAATCTTGTTTATGATGAAGACATGCAGTATTAGAAAGTCCCAGAAGTTCCTGAAACAATCATAGTATTGTAGTTAGCACCAGCCGCTACTTAGGAGTCGTAGGTGGTGGGTTTGAAACGAAACCGGTACCTACCTTTACTTTGTGTAGGTAAATTATTTCATCACCAGTGCTCTAAAAACAGTGAATGAAAACATCTCCAAAAACAAAAGTTCAAAGACTTGTACCGTTCGTGAACTAGGCTTGCGAATATGGTTCACAAATAGGAGATCGCACTAGTGGTAACATTTTTGGCTGAATATGCGGAGAACGAATGTCATCTCACCTTCACAATATTATGTTAGGCTTGAGCTAAGTTTCTTCATAGAGAGGTGGACGGTGTTGTAACGACAACAGAGTACACTGAGTTGATGTAAGTATTATTGGTATATTGGAAGATCCTGTTCCTCAAACATGTTATCATATTTAACACATTGAAAAAATATCCCCCCCACAAGGAATTACTACTGTATCGTGGGTGCGTTTAGAAACATTTAAACTCACATACACAAACAGCCAGACCCGAAACAACTAACTTAAGACCATAAAAATATTTGTACCGTGCGGGAATCGAAACCGCGACACGCAGCGCAGTAGTCGAACGTTCAGCCACTGCACCAATCGTATAGCCAAACAAAACATTACAAACAAAGGCGATATATTTCCACAAATACCTAAATTTGCTCATTGGATGTATGCGGCGCCTGTATTTGCGGAACTGCCTGAATCTCTCAATCTTCATGGCATGGGAGCTATTGTATAATCCTCTGGTCCTCCCAGACGTGTACGACAATAGAAACAAATCGTGCCACCATCGCATGATGCGAGCCACGCAGCCTGTGCCATATATGTCAGTCTCCAAAACATCCTTCTCGGGGGCAACAACACAAGTGTGGTAATAATATGAATCGTGGAACTCATTATTTTTGAACATTTTTATCTGATTACTCTATTTGTATCCTTAAAAATGATAGTACCTGACAACTGTCATCCTCAAAGAAAAAAGTAGATAAACATATATTTTTTTATTTTCTATCTTTTTCTGGAATTTATATGCATACTAATATAAGACATGTATTTATCGAAACTAACCTAATTTAGGGTTTTAAATTAAATACTTAATTAAAATGGGTAGCAAAAATAATGGGTTAGGGTAGGACAATGGGTGCGTGGCAGAAAACCTCCCTGAGTGCTCGGTGGCTACTGGTCCTCGGTTTTGGTCCCCGAGGACTTGCAGACGCTGGGCCGGTGCACGCTGGGCGCGGGCAACAATCCACCACATACACATCTCTTCCTAATCCCAAATAAAAGGAATAAATGTTAAGTAAGTAAAAAGTTCATACTATTTCAGCTTCATCTTAAATGCGAAATTAAATTACAAATACGAAAGTAAGTATATTTGTTACGACTGAACTCCTTTCGAATAAATTGGCTAAGGTAGACCATACATAAGATTAGGTCTGTTACTGTGCAGTACATCATCATCATCAACAGCCTTTTTATTGTCCCACTGCTGGGCTCAGGTCTCCCCTCATACAGAGAAGGATTGAGCGTAATCACCACCCCTGCTCAATGCGGGTTGACGATTTCAGACTTATAAAGTCCAGGTTTCCTCAAGATGTTTTCCTTCACCTTCAGTCATTGGTGTCCAAGATATACTTAGAAAGTACATATAACTTTAGAAAAGTTACATTGGTACTTGCCTGACCTGAAATCGAACCCGCGCACTCATACTTGAGAGGCTGGTGTTTTAACCACTAGGCCACCACGACATTGTGGAGTACATGCCATTCACTATTTTACATAATCTATGAATTATGATATGCTATGAGGTTCAGTCAACAGCACAATATGCGCTTATGGTATCCATGAAAACTTATTCACTATTCTTCCACTTGTTGGTCGAGTTCTATACTTATACCTAAGCTATGTCAGAAATCAACGCAGCGAGGCAAATCGTCAGGGAAGCTGCACATAAAGTGAAAAACTTACACAAATGATTCGGAGGACATGTTGTAACACTGGACATTAGCGGCAATCCAAAAGCATTAGCGTCCACACTCAAGGAGATTCTATCAGACACGATCGAAAAGGGCCTTCTGAGCCCCGGCCCCCCACCGTAGTGTCAGCCCCCGCTGTGGCGCAGCTCTCAATGGCAGCAGAACTGACACCAGAGGTTACCTAAGTCTGTTTTATTTTATAAGGCTATACTGCCTCACTGCTAAGTATCTAAACCAAAAAATCTTTGCAAGAACACTTTTCCTGCGCCATATCGAACCAGCCCTCACGGTATGAGTCCAGATCATCTCTCCGCCGGCGTCGGCTACGCCGTCCCATTTGGTGCATCCATTGCCTGGAGTCCTTTGCTCAGCAATCCCGCCCATTCAATTTATGTCTGCGTCATTTAAGCCTGGCAACCTTCTTTCCTATATCCAATATGGCTGTTTCGGAACGCAGCGTGGTGTTCGAAATTTTGTCCTGAGTTTAACATCCAGAATGGTTTATCACTTCAATTAGTCAGACCAGCATATTATTTCCTTTTTTTCAGCACAATCATTCATTTTTAATATGGCACTTAAGGAAAGAGCGGGTCAGCTCCAACACAAGTACTATTGTAACTTACTGGAGCTGACATTGTTTCATCATCATCATCAACCTTTTATCGTCCCACTATTGGGCACAGGTCTCCTCTTATACAGAGAAAGTACATATAACTTTAGAAAAGTTACATTGGTACTTGCCTGACCTGGAATCGAACCCGCGCACTCATACTTGAGAGGCTGGTGTTTTAACCACTAGGCCACCAAAACTTACGACATTTTTTGTATTTTAATCTGTCAGTCTCACTCCTGGGACACAGACACAGGCCACCATTGTAATGAAGATGGCCTCAATCTACCATGCGAACTCAGTGCGGTTTGGTAGATGTCAAGTGTTCAAGTTTTGGTTCTAGGACATGCCAGTATTCTCACGATGTGTTCCTTCGCGTTATGAGAGCAGTGGTGATGAAATAATTTACACAAAAAAACTTACAACTCGTAAGTCGCGGCTGTTACCACTAGGCCACCGCTGCTCTAGAAAGCTATTATTATTTGATTATGACTTGACATCGACTTCTGGACCATCCAGAAAAATTGCACCAGTGTATAGTCGGGCCATTACCGGCCGGACGGCCGGCCGGCCGCGGTGTATTGGTGTATTTGGGCCACTGGGTCACCGACAACCCTAAGGACGGTGTTCATATTGAGAGGGAACGCAGGTCGCCGTCTGTCTGATGCAACATGTTGGCCCGCAAGTTTGCACGGTGCTCGGGGACTGTCAAAGTTGCGCTATTTAAAGCGTACCTACTGTCAGTCCTTTTACACCTGCTGTCTGTGGATTAACTTTACGCAGCGCACATACAGCGATCTGCGCATTCAATATAATAATGCGTTCCGGGTGCTGATAGGACTGCCGCGCTACTGCAGCGCCTCGGTAATGTTTGCGGAGACTGGTAGGGACGGCTTTGCGGCCATCATGCGCAAACGGTGCGCTTCTATTTTACGCCGCATGCGCGACAGTCCCAATACTATCCGGCGCGCGTTGGTGCACCGATGGGACTCTCCGATGCTGGCTCGCTGGATAAGACTACACGCAGTCTTATAGCGATTTTTCACCATCATCGGGGACTCCACTCGATCCGCCACTTATTGATAAAAATGTAACTTTGTAATATTTTTTGCATTACTAACACTAGTTTATAAGTTCAAAATTGTACTAACAAATATGGAATAATCCGAAATAAATGAATTATTATTATTAAAGCCATTAAAAAAAAAGTTTCTTTGTAGTATGGCTTACCCGTGTGGAAATGGTCATTGTAACACGACTTGGCAGGAATGAGAACTATTGAGATATGACTTATGGTCATGTATTAAGCAAATTACCAAACGGTCGTAGAAAAACAAGGTTTATGATACAGAAAGTCAGTTTAATATGAACGGTAAATATTCCTGAATATTTCGATAGAGAAGATTGGGAAGAAAATCCAAACATTGAGTACATCAATACTATGTGTAGGGTCAATTGACACGTACCACAACCACACCACGTTGCAGCGACAATATGTGGTCAAGCTGTGGTTACGTGTGAACAGTGTCGCATCGGCTTTTTGCAGTTGCGTTGTGGAACCGACAAAATGTCGATGTGGTTCGTTGTCTTTAATTCATTTTGTCACAACACTATTTTTATTTCATCAAAGACACAACACAGTAAACGTCAGTTGACTTCGCTTAATTAAAAGTACGACTATAGGCGCACGCTGTTGATGACGTCATGTCGTGGCGATGTGGCTGCGGTGCGGCCGCGGGTGGTGGCGTTGCCGTCGGCGTTGGTCGTATTACACAAGTGGTCAATAACAATGGCAAAATGTGTAAATTGTAATATTCATTTTCAATACAAAATATACGCCCGACCACGTGACGTCGTTGTGGTGTGGTTGTGGTACATGTGAATTGACTCTAAGTATCACTACTACGTAGTGAGATTACAGGTTACGTTTACTATTCGCACGAGTTAACTGTGCACCTCGCTGGAATGCGATCCCTCTCCGGCTTCCCCGCATTTACCATAAGCGCTCCGTAGTGATAGCACGTTTGTAACGATTGTCAAAATACTGATTAAATCCCTTCTGTTTCTGTGGAGTTTTGCTTTGTTAAGTTTGTCTTTTACATTTGCACCAACATTATAATTTCACTCCATGTGTATCAATTTAATTGCAAAACGTCATGAGTAAAATTATGTAGTATTATTACGCTTTATCATCAAAACGACATTTTATTAAAATAAAAATAAAATTGTAATTTATATTTTTTTTAACATAATTTTCATTTTTTACAAACGGTACCGTCCGAATGACGTCACTGAGCGAGGTGCATGGTTAACTCGCGTGAGTTACATAATATATAATGTTTACAATGTACTAGTCATCTGCCGTGAACAAGCAGAATAGTGATGTAGTGCTATTCTGTAAAATAAATTCATTGGATGCATTAAAAAGTGTTCTCAGTGATAATTAAGCATTTGACTATTGATGTGTCCTTTTTTTGACAAATCGATTAATTTCTAACTTTTATCTAGTATAATGAGATAATGGAAAGTACCAGTAAAATCAATGAAAATGTATATATATGTCCATTTATGTATCTACATTTAGTTTCCTTCAAAGTTCATCACATGGACCACCATATTGCTTTTTTTTTTTCAAATTTTCATTAACGAATCTTCTTGCGATGCACATGTAGCATAGATATGCTAGTCAGTGTGATAAACTTTGAAGGAAAACTATAACGACTCCGACTCGCACTTGACCGGTTTTTTTTATATTCATGCATTAATTACAAACAGTATTGGTTGAGTTCGAATTACATTTACAATTTTACATCATCCCTATTCTCGACAAATTCTGCCCCGTCCAAGGTTAGGCAAAACAAAACGGTACAATATGAGAATGATAAAACACTAACTTGAGAACAATCCCGAGCTTTACCGCTATGGCCATCGATGCATCCGTACTGTGCGCGTATCTCATCCGAGAAAACAAGGCTCGAGTTAACTTTTGCAGGTTACACCCTGTATGTAAATAGAAGACTAATTGAGCAAGTAGATCTGCTTTAAAATTGTTCATGGTCACTTGAGATTCAAATCTAATTTTATATTTGGCAGAATAGCATTACAGTAAGGCTTTGCTTCCTAAGAAAGAGCTTCCGTCATATTATAACGACTCGTCATAAAAAAACCTCCCCGCTGTTTGCCATTAAGGTATCAAAAAAATGTTGTTTTTGGTCGTAATTTTTTTTTTTTTTTATAATTATAAACTAGTGCTTAACTGCAATCCCGCCTGATGGTAAGCAGTGATGCAATCGTTGATGGTAAAGTGCACTAGTTTATTAAGCCTATTCACTTAAAAAACTTAGGAATAGGAAGGATGACGGCAGTTGAGCGAGGTCGCATGTGGCGGACCCCTCTCACCGATAACCGTAGCGTTGTTATATTCATTTCCCGCTTTCTTAGGAAAGCAAAGCTTTAGTCATGTCATGGCCACCTAGATTGACATCAAATCTTACCAGTTAAAGTAAGGCATAAATGGATACTATAGTTACATTAGACATAAAGTAATATTTACAAATTCTGTGTATATACCACAATATACATTCTACAAAGAAATTTTTTCCTTTTTTTTTTAAAAAAATAGACATACCTACTCAGTACACAGTAAATCTTTATCGTGTTTGATATTTCTCTTAAATAGCTCAATGATCAACCTTTTACTGAGAACTATACCCTAATTGCGTAACAAACTTTCAATCACAATTTGGATCAGCCGTTCGGTTCAGTAAAAATCTCAGCATTAGTTCGAAAGACAGGTCATTCCAGGATCACTACACCTTTATCATGGTGAGTTGGCATCGATCACTTATACACTAGATTTACAATCGGCGTAAAAAGATGGTTGAACTGAACAAGCGCACAACACAGCACTTGGGCGATTCTTTCATTTAGTACTTACTTTATAATTCTGACTTTAATGCATGCGTGTAAGGTTGAATTTGGTTTGATGTTTGATGGGTCGTAAAAATTAATGGCTTTTTGTACACTGCTTTGTAATAAGAACTTTATACACTGCATTTAAGGCTGATTTTAAATTAATGAATGTTTATTTTGATTAGACTGCTTAATACTTGTCGCCATTTTTGATAAGAGTTTTGTTCGAGACTGTGTGTCTAGTGTGAAAGTGATCGATGTGAGTTGGTTACAGAATCGCAGTAATGTTTGAAGTATTGTTCAATCATTGCTTCGCGTAACATGCAATGGATGTTGTAGAATTGTCAAAATGAAAGCCACTGCTACTGTTAATTTTAGTGTGTTACGCAATTACCCTGCAAGTTTTGTTGTATACAATAAAAAATGTACACATTAATACACTTCACTGTAATTCGATAGCTACATGACATGATATAGTATGTGCCATGTGACATTAAAGTAAGTGATAGATTATGTCCACAGACGTATTTATTTGAATGATATAATATCGATATTCTACACACATAGGTACTATTTTACATTATATATTTCAAAATATGTTTAGGTACTTTTTGGGGTCATAGGTACTAACTACTAGAACAAGAGTTGATAGACAGATCGTCAGCCGGGTAAGGAAGACCTACAGAAGATCGCGGGTGAGGCCAACTTCTGGATGAGACCACTAGCCGACCGTTTTCGTAAAAATCTTATCGTGAAAAGTTGGATGAAGGGAGCTTTAGAGTGAATTGTCAACAGTGTCACTTTAAAGTGATTTGTCAACAGTGTATGACACTTCACGCTCACCTAAGCTATGCACTTGGAGCTGATGAGGTACTACTGGACTAAGTTAGTGATAGTAAGAATTCATTTTGGGGATGGTGGAAAGTCGGTCTAGCATTTAAGTAAGGGTGTATTTTTTCTCCTTTTTATTATGTCCTCTGTATCCGAGGCCAGAAGAACTAAGATAACTGACAGAGCCTGAAGAATAGCCAAAGTTAAGTGTCAGTGCGCAGAGCATTGCTGGTAAAACAGATGGCCGATGGGGCGAAAATGTCTGAAGTGGCGACCGAGTACCGAAAAGCGTAGTGTTGGAAAGCCTCTCACAGGAAATGAAATGAAATGAAATGAAATCATTTATTAAGCAAGTAGGATCACTGATCACTTTTACACGTCATGTTTATTTTTAGGGACTTCAAGGGACTAATGAGCTTGTGAAGTCCGTAGGAATTCACTGGATGTTGGAGGCAATAAATTGCTCGAATTGGGGGATCCCTGTGTCCAGAAGTAGACGTCTTTCGGTTGAAAGAAGTGTCGAATGAATGAATGTGCCTTAAATTCGCAATTGCTTTATTGTATTTCTAGTCATGCTGAGTAAACAATTACTTTCCATAGTCAATTAACTGCATGCAAACAAAACAACGGTGCATCTATCATCAATATCAGTGGCATTGCGAAGAAAACAGAAATGTCTCGAGTGCTTTTCTTATACACCGGCTCTCACGAACATAACCACAGCAACTACGTTTGGAGGTAGAAATAGTCCTTCCCGGCAGAGAGAGCTCCGCTCTCTAAAACGCCTTATAACTAATTGCAATCTGACTGGCAATGCAGTTTAAGACTTAGACATAGAATCAAGGTGTAACATTTGATGTTATCTACCTACATCACAAAATAGGTACCTACACATAGTGGCAAGCATCGACCCGCCCTGTTACCATAGAATCTGGAACAATCAGCGTTTTACATTTTATCGCCGGTTTTTTTTTTCTATTTGCCGGCTTTTAATTATCTTTCACACATTCTGACTTTTCTATGAATCAGAACGAAACGTTTTACTCACGATACTTAATAGGCTATTTGACAGTATGAAATTTCTTGTGATTATTTGCTTTAAATGCATAGAATGAGGGTTCTTTATGCCATTTACATGAGTTTTAATAAAAATAATAACAATTAATATGTCCAAAAACACAAAAATATGTTTGACTTTTTGTATCTCGCGCCACATATTGTGAAACGATCCGGATTGGCTAATGTCACGCTGACGTCATACGCGCATCAGAACTTGTTGTTGTTCTGTGTTCTCAGGTGTTTTGTCGATGTATTTGTACAACCCGGTACAGCACACCACATGAAAACTGTTTTATTAGATAAACAACAACAAATAACAGATTAATACAAGCACCACAGAGGAACCTTAAATCGTTTATATCGTCTTGTGACGCCACTTACCAAGGCGCGATGCCATATTGCTAAACAAAACGTTTCGGCGGCTTTTTTGAATTTTGAATTTTTATTTGCATGTGTCTTACGAAATACGTATTTAAAATTTAAAAAAATACTTTCGGTGAACTTCTTAACCGCAACCAATTAATTGAAGATAGAAATTATAAATCTGTCAAATAGCCTAATTTTAACGCTAGAGGGGTTCTCTTGTGTTGAACTAATTGTTACAGTGTGCGTTGTTATTCCTGCCACGCTGTATTTAACATACCTACGCTCCTTTTGTTTTTTCTTAATCTTATCATCCATACTAATATTATAAATGCAAAAGTAACTCTGTCTGTCTGTCTGTCTGTTACGCTTTCCCGCTTAAATCTCTCAACCGACTTTGATAAATTTTGGCACAGAAAATCTTTAGACCCTGAGAAAGGACATAGGCTACCTTTTATCCTGGAAAAATTTGATGTTCCTGAGGGAAATCTAAAAAGCGAGATATAACGGAACTCCACGCGGGCGAAGCCGCGGTCGGAAAACTAGTTACATTATATTTGTAACTAAAGCAATAATTTTTGAATTTAGAGAGAATAGAGATTTATTAGAGTACTAACACAGTTACGATATAAAATTTATTAATTATAATGCAGAGGTAAACCAATGCTTGCAATAATTGTATCACTATAAAGTTCCTTAAAAGGTGCTAGAAAAATATTTACTGTGAACTATTGTAACTTTCTAGGTTGTAGAGGCCGATGTGATAATAAAATAAAATAATATTGAATCATAAAATAATATTGAAATTTTATCAAGAATCTCGTGAAGATATATTAGATATAAAATTAGATTATTTAAACAATTCTTTGTTTGGAGGTAACATGTTATCCGTAAATTCGTAACTTTATTATTATACGATTACATTTCGATGAAAATGTGCAAAGTGCAGACACATAATGTACCTATCTAGTCGAAAATCTATTAGTAAAGTGTTTCCAAAAAGACATTCTAAATATTAATTGATAAATATATTAAAATGGTTTCAGTAGCACATTCTTTATAGGACATATGTCCGTGTCTAAAGATCAATTCGGTAAATAATCTAATTCGTTCTTATCAAAATCGATAACATTTAAAACTTCCCAAAATTTAACCTATGCCATCATAGAAAATCCCTTAACGTTCGAAATGTCCAACAATTCAAAGAAGCTGAATATTTCAGCGGCTTAAACGCAATATTTCACTTTTTTACAATACTTTACATTATTGACTTTCCAACACTCTCGATCCAAAAATATGACAAAGGTACTTAAAAGCTTCCCCTTAGATATTTAAATCAGTTATCATCCGTTACATATGTATAAATAAGTGCATACATAAAATACATCATGTCATTTTCATTGAAGAGTAAAGTCTCTATTCAAATGTCGATAAAATTACTATATTGACAATGTTTATCAAATATTAAAAATACACTACATAGATGAGAGTCAATACAATACAATATTATTTTATAATATAGAAATTGCTTACAGCAAAACGTACAATTGGTTGTTCTATGCTACTATCCAAATGGACGAAACGTCGCAAAATTGGCATATGTCTACCTAACATCACTGTATGACACTCACTTAGACTTATAACTAACATCAATGTACATATTGTACACTTACATTAATTTATTCAGGTTTACCGATAACAGCAGATCATTAAAAATGCATTAGAAGTCCCTCACATATCTACTTTAAATATGTATCTCTTGTCATCGGTAAGACAAGTATCGATAAAATAGAGAAGTGTTCAAAACAACATGTCGATGAAACGGTTACACCGTTATTTAAAATTTAAATTAACAAATATTATTTACAAATGATAAAACTCTTTTAAAATTACTACTTACATTTGCCAAAGAAATGGTGTGATTGCAAAATATTGTACGGACGACAGCAGGTCAAGCTACCCCAATCTGTCAGATATTCCCAATCAACCTTGAGCCTTAATACTTTAGAGATAAAGTTGAAAATCTACAAAGGAAATCGGACAGGTTGTAGTAGCTTGATGTGCTGTCGTCTGTACATAAACTTTGTTCAAATCCTTTCACATTCGGCTTGATTGAGTAAAGTCAAACTCTTAAGATGTCAGAAATAAAACGTACGACAATAAAGGACACCAACACTCAGATAAATGTACTGATGGAAATTTTAACTTTAATATCTGAGCAAATTACTTCTACAGGATTCTAGTTAAATCGAGCTCATGACATTTTAGTTATTTTTTTCTAAATGTTGGTACCCTTGAAATTACACCTCAAACACTCACCCTTATACGACGAAAGTTAGATTTAAATATACCCTGATTAAAGAATAGTAGAGAAAACTAAACTGAGAGCGTTCTCACTAATACGTTTAATATTTATTATATTATATTAAGTAGAGTCGCTTAAACAGGAAGCAACCTCGACTAGACTGTCCTGAAAAAAAAACTATAACTATTCAGTCACGTATCCCACGAGAATAATGGATCGTGATGGTAAGCAACAGAATGTGTTATCCTGAATAGCAAGAACTATACGCGGACTACTACTATAATATTTCATTTATACATTATTAATAACTTGTCATTACCCTTCTCCAATGTAAAAGGGAGCCTATTGAGAAATTCAACTTGTTATTTATACATTAGCGCCACGTAAGTTTAAGTTCCAGTTATGATTCTAAATAGACACCTACTATCAAATACTTTTTTAAAGAGACTAACTGCCCAGAAACAAAGCCGTACTGTCTTAACTTTGCTTGTATAATACACCGGCTATAGCCCACAAACCGCACCACTGCAATTTTATTATGCTTGGCGGAAAAACCTAGTATAGAGTACTTCTCTGGACATTCGTTTGGTCTCCTAATCACACATTACTGACGAACAAGAAGATCAAATTTGAGACTAACTCTCTAACGCTATTTATTTATCTAAGTCACAAACATGAATATATTTTTTTTCACGATTACTTTTAGTGTAAATATGTATATCCTATATCCAGGTAATTTTATTATAGGTGCCATTGATTGTTAAATATAGTAATAAGGATTACCCTATCATGTTCGAGATCCAGGGTTTATAATAATAAGATAATATATCATCTACATACACACATTAGGAATAAATACATGCATATATGGGGTCAAATTACTTAGATAAAACTCCGCCAACGGGATACGTAATTTATCACGTCTGTTTCGCTAAAAAAATATTTATCTGTCAACTATTCTGTATGAGTGCATTTAATGGAAATTAGATAACAATATTTAAGAAAATGTATCATACTACCACAAATACTATACACAACAAGATAACTCGTATTGATTTGAATTCCAAAGCTCAAATAGTTGCACCAATAGAACGTCCCTAAGAATGTGACATGAAAAAAATTATCTACTACAATTACAATTTTATACGGTATGGGACGTCCTACATAAACCGCGTTAACCTTTCGGCAAGCTGACTAACTCTAGTGAGCATTACAAGTGTCCCAGATGCCATACCGTCTTCATATTTGGCTCAGGTGAACTTCCACCATTTCTTTGACAAACGCCTCCGGCCATGATCGAGGAAGTAGCTTCACCGAACATTAGCGTTATTGGAATCGCTTTCGGGTCCGTCGTGATACTCGTGGAAGCAGGGAACGATGCAGAGGTTGGTGCGGCACTCGGGGCAGTGGTACTGCGTTTTGCGGCGTAGAATACGGCCGCACTCGTCCACGGTGTTCCAGCAGAAGTTGCAGCTTAGTGGCGGACCGGAGCGTACGGCCGGAGTGTGACTCGCGCGCGTCGCCTGCGAAGCGTCGGACGCGGCCGACTCGAACGAGGCCGACGCCGAAGTCAACGTCGCACTTGTGCTTGTCGAGCTTTGCCGCTCGGCGGTGTTTACGGCCCGAATCAGCAACGAGCCAACTTCCTGTTCCAGACGGGGTTTTCGGGTAACTATAGCCTGGAAATTTAAATGCTCGCGTGGAATATCAATCACATAAAAATAGAGACTGAAATTACCGATCGATTCCTGCTACATTCCTACATCTATACTAATAATCGAGTTTGTTATTTTGCGCTAATCCCTGGAAACACCTGTCGGATTTCCATTTGGTAGCCAACTTCTGGAGGAAAGCTGTAGGCTATTTAACATCAAGCTCATAAAAGCGGGGTAAAAAGAAAATAAGGATATTATTCACGTGGGCGAGAAGTCGCGAGCAGAAGCTACTTACTCGTTTTGCTTGAGACTATTAAGTATCTAATAAACAAATAAATTTCCTTCTATTTCCAGTTCTCATTTTACATGTTACTGCACATAGGTAAGCGATAATATATTTGGATCAGACTTCCTACAAAATTGAACGCCAGCTGTGTCTAACTTTTATAAAAAAACGTAGACGCGGGAATTTGGCCTAGATTTTAAAATATTACATTATGCCTCACATATATACAGGATCGCGGGTAGTGAAACGAAGTCCAAATAAAAATTCCAAAAGTCTCCCTCCAAGAGCTTCCTGTCTAATTCATATATGTATGTTCAACGATTCTGTATTAATCATAGTTTAGAAGACAACGTTATTAATATATTTGTGTGAAATTCAGACTTATCTATTTTTCTTTATATATAATAAAAAAATATATATTTTTACGGATGCACCTTTTGTCGATGGCATAAGGTTCAATATTGCGTGACATTCAGTGTGTAACTTTTAAGCCCTATATCTTGAGACCTAGGCATTATAGAGGTACCTACAATATAAAAACGCATTGCTAGGATTAGCACTAGCCTAGCCTTAACTTAGCCTAGGATGGCCTATCGAATGGTACAGGTCTCATCAATATTGTCAACAAAGAGTCGATATCGAAATTTCCAGAAACTCGTCTCCGGTGAAATACTGTACGTACCTGCTGAACGTACTCGAAATTATGCGCTATTATTATTACGTCTAGACGGATCTGGAATGTTCGATCAGTTCACCTATATAAAGCGCCGTGACGCCAGAGTGCCGTCAGTCTGCATTCAACTACCGAGACTACGAAACGAGAGCTTTGAGGACTACGTGAAGTAACATCTGTAGTGTTATTGTGTGTGTACGACACAGACTTCGTGGACGTAAAGGAAGACTTCGGTGTGACATCAGCTACGTTCTACTTGTTTTTTACATTGCCTACGATCGACTGTACCTTAGTTGTTAATAAACTTCGAAACCTTTAACCGCGATTTTAATACCCCTAGCTCATAACAATATGTTATTATGAATCTTTTTCCTGTCTACAAACTACATTTTCCGAAAAATACATTAAATAAAGTGACTAAAATTAGCACTAAGTAAATTGCCAATAGCACACATTACTTTCACGGCGTAATATGAATATACGCGCGAATAGCAAAGGACACGCAACAGCTGGCAAAAATTGCTCGAGTAAGGTAAGGTAAGATCGAAGGATTTGCATTTATGCGACTTCGACATGTTTTTTCATGGTTAGTGAACATAAAGGGTTAGAGAGTTTTCGTTCCGCAATCAGTTCGACCCTGATGACTCCTGAAGGACTTTTTTAACATGTGAGGCAGTGAGTCCCGTTGGATTAGCTCTTTCCTTATTTTGTGGTAGCTATTCGGGGAAATCAGAATTAAAGATTTTATTAACTTGACGTGAACGGTGCCTAGATCCTCAATGACGAAGTTAAATTTTACTGTATCTTCGCCGATCTCGAAAATCTCATATTACTCTTCCACAAACACGAAACACATCTCCCGAGTCTTTAGCTAAGGATAGAAGGAGAAGCACAGCAAATTATCTATAGCACAAGTAACTCATTACATTCGCGGCGTAGTATGAATATGATTACGCGTATTTAACATAGAGTTACCTAAGCTCCTCAGACATAAGCGAAGCAGTTGAGGGCGGCATGCGAGCACTGTGTATGTATCTAACGTCACAAATCAAAGACGATGCCCACATTCATAAGGCTTGATTTTATTTTCATACTTATTTTTATTGTTTTTATGGCTGTGTGTTTTGTGAGAATACTTTGTATGTGTGTGTATATAAAATAATGAAATGTGATGTAGCCTGTAGCCTGTATGCAACAGGCTACATCCACATTATATTTTTGCATTGCCAGCAACTTAAATACGTACCAATGCCAAATTTCAGCGTAATTGGATGCTAGGAAGAGCATAAAAAATGGATTACTTATCGTGGAAACATATAATACTACTAAGTATGAAGAACAAAAATATCCACGCCATCATAAGTACGATGTTCGCACTCCAATTTTACCATTTAATCATTTTAAAAGTAAGTATTGGTTGTAGATAAGTATTAGTTGTCTTTCTTTTGAAAGCTTCGTGAAAGTTTTTAAGCCTATTACTACTTGGGCTCTTTTTTTTTCTTACTATAACGACTGAAAATCTAAAACAAATCTTGTCACGTAAAAGTTTTCCGTTTGAGATGAGCTTTAGACCCTTGGGGAGATCTTTAGATAAATAGATTTTTATGGATTATGCCATCCATCGTATGCGGCGGATGAATCTTCCGGTCCGAACTTCGCGAAAGAGAGAGAATATAGGCGATAATTCGGAGAGCTTATGTTTAGACCGACCATGATTCATCGGCAGTATTGTAGACATGTTGTTTACTTACTTCATCTTTACTTGAAAAAATAATTAATAAAATATATTTTTTTAAATTCCAACTTTGATAATGACACGCTTTTAGGTGAATTAATTAACTTTGACTGAAACAATACGCTTTGTGTGTTTGATATTATTTTTTGTAGTTATATCCGACATTATACATATATCTATTAATTTATTCTTATGTATAATTGATTAACTCGATATGTCGTATTTAAATTCCAATACTATTTGAATTTCCGCATGTGGCATTTGTTACTCAATATTTATATGTAATATTCAACACAGTGTTAATTGTTATGAATAAATAAATAACGTTGATGATGATGATGACGACTGAGAATAAAAATAAGTCTGGAGTAGAGTGAAGATTTACCACAAAAAATAATAAAATCCGCCTAACTATCTTTCTCAAAGCCGATGGAGAGTGGTTTCTACAGATTGTTCTTGGACGTCGTTTCACGAATTTTAATAGATTTCTGTGGCTTTTTGAAGGAATGTCTCAGAAAAACTGAGATCCCGCATATCAGTGGCACCATTTTGCACAAAACATAAGTAATAGGTTTATTTTACTTTTTTTCAGACACCAACCATTGAACCATCAGATAAATTGACATGGTTACAATGGGTCGATTGTTAACTTTTATTCGAGGAATAAAACTGACATTTGGCAGTTTTTTTGTATGAAATAACAGTCAAAATTTCAAAATGACTTCTCGGATCAGATGAGTGAAAATTTGCCCAACGAAAATTATTTACTTAATGTAAATAGGTACTCGGTCAAATTAATACATCTTAAAACGGTGGTTAACTGGCATAGGTGCGCTCTTGATCTACGGTCCAAGGCCCAGACTTTTCGGCTGAGAACCCTGGTGACTTCGAACGACTTTGTCGCAGTTTTGCATACGACTCTGGTGAGATCTTTCCGTATATTTCAGGAATCTCCAAGGACCTAAAGCTGATTAAATTAAAATATACAAAATCAGGACTCCTAACTGGATCTTATAATGGAGTCTGTTGTGCAACGATTTGGCCTTCCGCGATGCAACCAAGTTAACTGTATATTGAAATATTTACCAGCATAGGCAAGTAGAGCAACAGAACCGTTCAGATAGACTGTGAGTCGATCCAGGGATATTACTAGTTCTCCACAGCGTCAATTATAGTAGTAAAGTTACTCATTAATCAAACTGATTAATTCTCGAGAAACTAGATTGCTAGAAAAGTTAGGAAACGGGTCGAACCACTTTGGACTTCTACAATAGGCCAAGCTCGGCTGTGTGGCTGCATATGTGCGAAAAAAATTTCAGCCTCGTTACTAAATCTTTACTCATTAGTCCTCAGTTATGGAGATTACGTTGAGCGAACGTGGTGATGTTCCAGGAACCAAAATTCATTTTACTTTCAATCGGTGGCATTACGAGTAAAAATAAAGCATTGGTTGTTTGTCACAAAATCGTTACTAAATCTTTATTAACAGTTTCTCTAATGTCCTCAGTCATGGACATTCAGGTTGGCCGAACGTTCTGATATCAGGTCGTTCGGCAATAAATAAATGCTTCTAACCTACGAACTGTTCTGTCACAAATTCTTAGGCTGGCATATTTATTTGTCACATAATCGCCACTAAAACCTGGAGTAGCAGCCAGCTCCCTATCTCGACTGGCCAAACGTTCTAATGTACACCCGGTTCCAGAGAAACGTCACCCCCTAAAAGCGACTTTTGACATGTGCTATTAGGTATACGACGATGTTACGTGGGCGCCATCTCTGTGACATCAATGAAGTTATCATCCACGTCTGTGTCGATTATATATAAAATAGAGAATGAAGAACATTGAGAGTAAGTTAATAATTTTATTGAATGAAACATGGCGTCGCAAAATAGAAAGTGAAGGTTACCCACTCCGTTATTATTATCTAAACCTTATTAGTAACTTAACTTGTGGGGTCAAACCTATACAAGTGTGACCCCACAAGTTAAGTTTTTTATAGTTACTTTTTTTTGTAAAGTTTTCAAAAATCTCGAGAGATGGAAATTGCTGTTCTGTTTGTTTCAAACGTGGGTAACATGTTGGTTCTCTTGAGATATTGTCAAAACTAAATTATCAGCTTTATCAGTAAATAAATATTTATTAATGTAAATTGGAGTAATATAAGTATTATTAGTATTTGTAATACCATAAGAGTATTCAATAATACTAGGGATGGATGATTTATAAACATAACGATGAATTACCGTTAATTGATAACAGTTTGGATTGCGACTAGTTGGGACCGTTTGGACAGAACCAACTGATGCCAACTAGTCGCAATCATTTGACAAAAATGTGTTCGCCGATTAGGGGGCAGGTTCGATTAATAAATTTTATAATTCTATTGTAAGTTTTTAGAAATTTCTAAAAAAAATATAATTTGTGGAACAAGTTTGGAAGTTTAAAAATATCTATAGGTAGGATGCACGAAGTTAATACCAAGATCGATGGATATTACCTAGCGGTCGCTATTTTTGTTTCTAGTTAGAATATCTTAGTAGCTTTTTTGATGACTCAGAGATGGCGCGCACGTAAACATCGTAGGGGGATGACATTTCTCTGGAGCTGTATGTACATGAAAATTTAACATTGGTGCCGATTCTGTTGTTCACAAACTAAACTAATTTTATGTTAAGTGCATCTTTTTCTTTCCATTTCGTTAAGAAAAGGACAGAAGATAACTTTTTAGATCTCCATAGACAGTTTAGGCGCGATTGTAAATATGACGACTAACAATACGCCAGTTTGCGTCAGGAGCGCACTAAATTGACAGGTCTAAACTGACATTTTATCTTCAGTCCTTTACTTAATGAAATAGAAAGAAAAATATACACTGAACTTATATTTAGTTTAATTTGTGAACAAGGGAATCGGGGCCATTTTGGAATAACTTGACCTACTGACGTCTGTACAATTTCAATCTGAAGTAAGCTCTATACAATTTCAGTATGAAGGAATGACTGTAAAACATTCATTTTTGTATTTTATAGTTACAATAGGCAAAGTCTTAGTACAGAAGTTTTCTCGTAGCGTGTCGTTTTCAAATACATACAGAAAGATTTCAGCAATGTATTCTGCTAATATTTGTAGTTACCTTAGTCGTGCTGTACTGCGGGTAGGATTCATGTTTTTGCAGCGCAGGCGTCGTCTTCGATATGGCAGGTGGTGGTGGGATGGGCTCGGAGGTTTGTTTGCGCATGTTTTGTTCATCAGGCACCCGCGACTGTCGTTTGAAATGTTTGGTTCGCCTGTGCCAGCCGTCTGACGAGTTCTGGTTAGCTGGAGCTAAAGAATTGATTACATTATGTAATGATAGCAGATAATAAACTATTGAGTTGAATAATACGGCCTATCTGCACGCTAAGGGCGCGAGCACACCAAGGCCGTTCCAGCCACATCAACCCTTGCCCCCAATTATGTCATTTCATTCGTTTAATGTCCCAAATAATTTTGATGGCGATCGTAAGGTTGCACCCAGAGCTGTACAGGTCCCGTTGAAATTAGTCAAACATTTGTGGATGACGTCACGAACTGACGGCTGACTCGGGCCTAATTAGTTTGATCGTAGATTTATCTTGCTTGATCTGTGTGGGTACCTAGTTTAAAAACGGAAAAATATTGTCACCGCCTTTTGTCACATCTTAAGGCTATTTATTGTGCCGAGTACAAATATGTAATATTATATGAGCGCATAATGGTGCATTAATGGGTAGCACAACTAAAGAAACCAATCACGCAAAAATAAATCAATGTGGCTATGGCTGAAATGTTGGTACAGACGACAGCATATCAAGCTACAACAATCTGTCGGATTTCCTTATTAGGTTTTCATATTTATCTCTAAAGCATTAAGGCTCAAGGTTGATTGGGAAAATCTGACAGTTTGGGGTATTTTTTTTTTTTTTTTGTTCAATAAAAGGTAGCCTATGTCCTTTCTCAGGGTCTAAAGATTGTCTGTGCCAAATTTCATCAAAATCGGTTGAGAGGTTTTAGCGGGAAAGCGTAACAGACAGACAGAGTTACTTTCGCATTTATAATACTCTCATCATCATCCCAGCGTTAATCCCAGTCGCATCCGAAGCCTTTTCAGCTTTGGAGTCTGGGGTCCGCTTTACCAGCCAAACTGCTGATATGGCTAAACTTCGACATTTTCCGTGAAGCGACTGCCGTCTAACCTCCACAACCCGAAGGCGACATCGAAGCATTGCAGTTAGACCAATTTTTGGACTTTTGAGGGCTCCAACAACCCGTAACGACTGCCACTAGATGTTCGTATGGCAACCGGGACCAACGGCTTAACGTGCTTTCCGAGGCACGACCAGACCAGTGCAAATATTCATATCGTGGTGTACGTGCAAAATAACTATTTAAAATATAGTCTCTCATTCTCGTTAAAAGACAAAAATATAATATATTTCACTTCAGCCAGGTTTTAATTTTATATTCATCTCATAGCTTCATGTAACGGGTGCTTTGGGGTCCCACCACCATCTTTGGGACCCAAGTCAACCCCACTGCCTGAAAGGAAGAAATGCACGAGTCACAATTAGGACAGCGCCGCAAAACGGCGCGCAGGAGCCTCGCCCGACTCCTGTGACCGTAGGCTAGGGCTACCTTGTCAAAGATGGCCACGGCTAAAGAAGCGAGCCCAAACCAGGAAACTTGTAGAATGTTGTCACACTAACTGGACGCGCGAGAGAACTGACCGAAACTCGATAAGTGACTACGCTCCGCCGGCCGGATACGGTGACGCCGAAAGGACGTTGTTCTGGAGACAGCTCGAAGGACTGCTTCGCGGGATCCCGTTATCTCAGGGAATCGTTCTGGGTGGTGATTTGAACGGTCATGTGGGTGAGAAGTGTGATGGCATTGCGGAAGGGGACAATATCCTCCGAACGTGAGCGGCCGCTGACCTTGCTATTGTGAACACCTATTTAAAAAAGAAACCGGAGCACCTTGTTACCTGCCGGAGCGGGCGAGGCGTTACCCAGATCAACTTCCTACTAACTAGAAGATACCACATCGGCAAAGTAGCCAACTGTAACGTCATACCCGGTGAGAACCTCACTGCACAACACCATCTCCTTTGTCATGGATCTCTGCGTAAAGGCCCAACGTAGACGTGTTGAGAACTGCCGGCGCCAGATCTGGTTGTGGCTGTTTGACGAAAATAAGTCCCAGGAGTTCACGTCGGCTATCGGCAACAAGTGCGCTGGTACCGATGGCGAAACTGTCCAAGACCACTGGGACAGGATCCAGGCAGCAGTTGCTGGGGCGGTGCGGGTAGTTCTTGGCGACTTTTGCGACCGCCCATAGAGACTATGGGCGGTCGCAAAAGTGACAAGGAGACCTTGTGGTGGGACGACACAGTCCAGAGGGAGACTAGGGTGAAGAAAGCCCTCTTCAGAACGTGGCAGGCCACAGGATCTCCTAAAGATCGCGACGCATATAAAGTTACCAAACGTGCCACTAAAAGAGCTGTAACCAAAGCCAGACGATACCACTTACAACCGCTCTACGAGAAGTTGGAATCGTCTGAGGGGCAAAAGCTCATTTACAAGTTGGCACGTTCCAGGGTCAAAGCGGCACAGGATATATCCAAGTGCCGTTGTGTAAAAGACGCTAATGGCAACCTGCTATGCGAGGACCTCGCATTGAAGGAGAGATGGCTCTCGTACTTCCACGAGCTGCTAAACAAGCAGCACCAAGACGTGCATACACTGGAACTCCCTCCGAACCTTGGATTGGTGCCCCTGATAACGCCTGAGGAAGTCCAAACGGCTCTTCGTCGTATGGGGAATCGGAAAGCTGTCGGAATCCCTATTGAGGCCTGGAATGTGATGGGTCCTCGCGGTGTGAGCTGATTTTAACTAACTTTCTCAACCGCGTGCTCCTGACCGGCTTAATCTCGAGCTAATGGAGGCAGTTATTATGACTACAGTCTTCAAAGGCAAGGACTCGGGACAGAAGTGTGGTAACTATCGCGAGTGTGCTGTCTCGGAAGTGCCAATATGGTTTTCGCCCACGTTACGGGACCATGGACCCTATCTTCGCACTAAGGATCACCATGGAGAGATACAGATGAGGAACACGCCTCTGCATTTGCTTTTTCTAGATATGCAGAAGGCCTTCTACTGTGTCCTTCGCGGGGTTATCTGGTGGGCGCTGAGGTCCAAAGGGGTACCAGAAGCCTATATTGACATATCGAGACAAGTACCTAAATTCCGATTCCGTCGTTAAGACCGCTGTTGGCGACACTAAACCCTTCCCCATCACCGTCGGAGTCCACTAAGGATCCGTCCTTACTCCGTTTCTGTTCTGCGTGATATTAGACGTCTTGTCGGACAGCATCAAGCATTTACATGAGCAACCTCCCTGGTTACTCATGCATGCTGACGATATCGCGCTGGCGGACGCGGACCGGGAACGGTTGGTGCTGTGTGTGAATGAGTGAAGGACTCCCTCGAGAACGGAGGTCTGAAACTCAGCGTGGCGAAGACTGTGTACATGGCCAGCAACACGACAGACCCCATGTCTGTGCGCATAGGCGGAAGCATGGTCAAGTACACAGACCAGTTTAAATACTTGGGGTCTGTGCTTCACGCGTCCGGCGACGTTAATTGCGACGTCAGGGCACGTATTTCCGCAACTTGGGCAGGTGTCATTTGTGATCCCAACAAGCCAGTTAAGCTTAAGGGACAGCTCTATAAGACCATCATTCGGACCGTTCGGACCGCCCATTGGTCCGTTCGGTTCAAACGATCCCAACTAGTCGCAATGACAAAAATGTGTTTTTTCCGATTAGGGGGCTGTTCAGAACCATACCACACCATATATGTAGAAGTATGGCAATGAGGCGTGGCTTGTGCTTGAGCGACACAAGCAGGAGCTGAATGTCATGGAGATGAATATGCTGCGGTGGATGTGCGCGTGTTACGCGGAAAGACCGCATCAGGAACTCCCGCATCCGTGGCGGTCTTCGTATCCGTGACATTACAGACAAACTGCAGCAGAGTCGCCTACGCTGGTACGACCACGTTTTACGCAAACCGGTATGATATTAAGTGGGTAATAATTGTCTTGCCATGGCGCCTCCGCCGGGTCGGAACAAGCGGGGTAGAAGAAATACAAGCTTAAAGTTGTAAGAGATGACATGCGTGCCAACAATCTCTTACCACAGGATGCTAAAGATTGCGCGAAATGGAAGAGATGGAAGAGAATGTGCAGAAAAGCGGACCCCGGGATCAAATGCGAAACCCGCGGATGCAACCGGGATAAACGCTAAGATGATGAGTTTCATGTAACTATAATAAAAATAAATATTAATTTATATGGGATCAGATTAGGTTTAAGTAAAAGAGTATAATTATAAAATAATCAAAATTGTTTATTAAAAATTATTCATTATTATTATTATTATCTATTTTGGTTTTAAGTATTAATTATTTCTTAATGACCACGACTGTCGCCCCTTAGTTACAAACCCATGCAATATTATAATAAACATTTCATGATTAGTAATACTATTTCGACAAACACTGGTACATACAAATCTCTTTCTCGTGTGTGGGTATTGTAGTGTAGACCTAGGGTAATTACAATATATGAATATATCTAGAAAAACTTGCAGTTAATTTAATATTGCTCATCGTTTCAGCCAAAGACGTCTATTGTGGGTGACAAGCCTGCCCCAAGCACCGTCTCTTCGATCAGTTATGTGCCCGTATCCAGCGGATTACTGCGCCGTTTACAAGGTGGTCGGTCTACCTTGTGGGAGGCCTTTCAACGCTGTGTTTCGGTTCCCGTATTGCTCATAATTCTAATATTGCTTAAGGCACAGTCTTCAGTGATATATTAAAAAAAAAGGTCCCGCTCAGGAAAAGTAACCCCTTTTTTTTGTTGTGGATGGGAAATCATCAAATGACCTCTCCCACTGTGGGTGGAAGGGCGTGTCAGGCTTTTACTGACTAAAACCCACCCGTGTTTCTTCACTTGCCTGTGCGCCAGGGCCACGTTTTCTACCAGCCCGCAACCCTGACCCAGGATCGAACTTCGTTGACCCCGTCATGACGTGCTCTTTAAGACGCGCCGTCGACCCGGACCTAGTCCTTACCAGGCGGCGAATTGCCCACTGCTCGCCGCCCGCAAGCCCGCGCCTACGGTGGCTGGGAGTTGTAAGTAAGCCTAAGTTGGTGAACTTATGTAAGTTTATGCATTTACGATATATTCTCAAAAAATGTAAACATGAGTTTATGAAAAATAACTTTAATTCCTACATAATAAAGTTCAGTTTATGATATAACTGCAAATATTTTTACAAATTATTTAAAAGGACGGTATTTGTTTAGTTTGAAATATGGTGGGAGCGGCCACACTGCACACTTTTAATATATGTATTAATCCACCTACAATGACCGACACACGAGTTTGAGAAATTAAACCATTTTTGTTATCTGGTAACATCGATATTTCACGGTCATTTACTTTCTGACCAACATAATACTTTGAAATCACATGGGATGGCACATGCAAAGAGAGAGGGTTATATAAAAGTAAAAATAGTTATTTCCGCATAATCGGATCACTGGTGGTATTCGCTTCGAAAAACAACGCGACTACAAAAAAAACAGCTTTACAACCTAGACACTGGCAAGCTTAATGTTATACAATAGGCTCACTTGTTACTTCGAATACTGGTTAAATAGTAGTAAAAACAATTAGATGTCAGCTGTACAAATACATCCATTTCGCCATTACTGAGCAGTCTTTCCAGATACTTATTGTTGAATTGTAACTGGATCTGTATCCACCAGATTCAATTAAAATAATCTGTTTTCCGTATGACATACATTATATACAAAAAAAATGTTTTCACTAATAGTACAATAATGTATAGCTATTCAGTTTTGTCATTTGTATACAATGGATATATAATAATTAAAACTGAATCGCTATTGGTCCTTGGTGAATCGCTCAGATTTTGATCACATGCGCACAAAGATGCGCCAGGTATCAAAATGTAACAGATTCTGAGTTTTATTAGAAATACACATTTAGAATAACTAATACACAGTGGGTATACCAACCATAACAACACAGTATCAGGTAGTGGTCCGCACAAACCTGTTGCCAAAAAACCATTACCTTTTACCAGGAGAGCTAACAACTAAACAAGAAGAAAATATCTTTTTAGTTCTCCTTGTTTTTTTTCTCAGGATCAGAGTAAGTTCTTGATATTGAGTCAGGATAAGTTCTTGATATTGGATATGCCCTATAGCGTATTTAGGGTAAGCAAAGTGTTCCCGTTTACTTCGTGGAAATTAAATATGTCAACAAAATATGGTAGTAAGGACCACGAATTTTGCAAAAGTTTTGTCTACTTGGCAGTGAGTGCTGGTTCAAATCGAGTTACAATTCAGCTTCGTAAATCAATCATTATTATAATCATCTTGGATCAATTACCGATTTAATGAACACTCTTAAAATAAATCGAGAAAGAGAGGGACCTATCCAATTACCTACCGTAGTTTGTATGGAGGTTGGTAGGGACATCGACGACCAACTAGAGGGGGCAATTCTTGTAATTTTATGAACATTCGTAGTATGATCACAGTCCCAATCTGTCAATAAATCTTCAAATTTTGAACTTCAATTACATTTTGAACGTTTTAAATCACGAGGATTGACCTTCTGAAGATCAATTCTTGTATTTTAACATGTTCAAAATCTCGGTGACAAACTATGATTCTGAAAAAGACCGGTACTTACATGAGTCAAAATAAATAAATTGCTTCGCTAGATGGATTTAGAATCATGAGCTGAATTTATGGTAAGTGCGTCGATGTCCTTGCCACCTAGCCTATATAATTATCATATTTACAATTTGAGTGACCTCCAATACGTAGCAGCTATGTTGCCCGTCTACACGAGAGAAATCTTCTAAACTATCTTTAAAAATCAGTCTAAATTACAAAAAAAAAAAAGTTACAGAGATCGCAAAACGACGAAACTGGTGATTATCGTTGTAAGTCTAGGCGAATAGAAAAATATAATACTCCTTAATTTATTTAAAAATAAAAGTAATACTTCTAAAACGACAGTAGTGACAAGATCACAAATTGAATTCGCGGGCGGTTTCACTTTCAATCACAGATTTCAATACTAAAATCGAAGCAGCATAAACGCTTTAGAAACTCTGGTTGTTTAAAAGCTATTTTTGAATACTCAGATACTTTTTATAACAAGAATAAATTTCCTATACTAAAACTCTATAAGGAAATATTCCATCTTCAGTTCTATATCTGACTATTGAAAAATCAGCCCTGAAACGAATAATTTCACGTCAAGGTAATTTTAAATCGTTTTGTGTAAGAATATTAGTTCCCACAAAACAAAAACTAAACATCCGCCCATCCTCAGCTTAACCTGCAGATATAAGGCTTGTTTATTCCTGGGAGCCCAATCCCAGGCAAAAGGAACGCACGCGACTAGGGTAAAAGAAATCGTAGCACACACTAAAGAATATCAAACTCAGCGTACTAATACTGTACTCAGACACACGCGGCTGGGTGCCGAACTTTTTAGATAGAAAATGCGTTTAGTTGTGGTAAACATGACGCAAAAAGAATTCAAAACAATAACAAAGAGTTAGGGAAAACTTACACCACATCCATGCAAAACGGCTATTGCTCAGCATTATACTGTCACTCTATGCAAGTCCAATGCTGGATTTCAGCGACAACCGGCGCTGACGTAGTGATGTCGCCCGGTGCAGCGAACAATAAATTTTACGATTTTTCATTGATGTGTAGGGTAAAACCGAATTTGTTCCTGGCAAATCCTGCAATTTATTTCGCCCTTTGACGATTAACAAACACGCCACAAATGTCCTACTATGTGAAATGTTTCAATTTGAGACAAAAATCTCTATAAATCTTATTTGGGCTCAATGATTAATCGCTTTTGTAATTTTGATGTTAGGAAAGTGGTGGTGGTGAATCAGTTGATTAGTCAAACTAAATATTTTATGCACGGCCAGATCTACCTATGGGCTTCATGGGCTGCAGCCCGGGGCCCCAAGTTAACAAGGGGCCCCCAGACCCGGTGAAAACAATAGGCAATAATTTAATAAAAATACTAAAATAAAACTAAGGGCTGCTTAATGACGTGGTTTTTTTTCCGCATTTATGTTCTCGTCTCCAAAATGACAAACTGAATGTGTTAATTGTTAGAACTGTGTTTAATAAGTAAGTATACTAATATGTGATAACTTAAAAGTTATATATAAATAAGTAAAATTTATTTGTCATTGAAATAGGTACCATAATCAGTATACGATGTTCTACTTTTATTTGGTATGTTAAAATAATTATAAATCGCGTCTTTCTTTTTTAAGGTATTTTTAGGGTTAGTTACGGGTCACTTAACAATGGTGTACAAGCACTACTAAAACAAAAAATTATACCGCGGATTATGTGTCATGTGCTACGCATTCCCTTAACCTAGTTGGTGTAGAATCTGTTAAGGTTGCAACCGAAATTGTAATTTTTTTTTTTTTTTTTTTTTTTTGAGTAGAGCAACAAATATGCGTTTTCTTTTCTGCTTAGAACCTTTTTTTTAACCCACCCGTCTTTCTTCACTTGCCTGTTCGACGGCCAGAGCCACGGTTTCATGTTTAACCAACCCGCAACCCTGACCCAGGCGGCATCGGTCTTCGTGGACCCCGTCACGATGTGCTGACATCTCTTTGAGACGCGCGTGAAACACGACGTGCCGTCGACTCGGGCCTGGTCCTTACCGGGCAGCGAGCTGCCCACTGCTCACCGCCCGCAGGCCCACGCCTGCGGTGGCTGGGAGTTCGGTGTCGTCTCCCGACCAGGGCGTCTCCTGCGACGGCGAGTGGCGTGAGGGCGAGGGATTCCCGCTGCCTCACGCGATCCGCCTCCTCCTTTGCCAGCATCACTGCTCCGTAGAAGGAGGTGACGGCCTGCCCTGCACTTTCGCTCTTGACCATGGCCTGGACCAGGGTCGGACGCGAGAGATCGCCGCCGATCGCTGCTGCAAGGACACGATGGTGCTCTACCCAAACCGAGCAGACCTCCACCGTATGCTCCACCGTGTCCTCAGGGCGATCCACACAATGGTGACACCCTGGCGTTTCCTCCCGCCTTATACGGAACAGGAATCTCCGGTAAGGACCTGCGTCAGGCGGAAGGTGAGGGCGCCGCGGCGCCTCTCTAGCCACACTTCAAAGTGGGGACTTACCGCCGCTATTGTGGCGTGCCTTCCTTAGCGACCGCGCCCACACCGGTCCATTTCCGTTTCCCCGTAAACGGCCATGGACCGCACGGCCCCCGCATAGAGGCTCCGGCAGGAGACGTTTGGTCCCCCTAGATTGGGGAGGAGCCGCCTCAGGGCAGTACCGGCCCGTTCCAGTCTGGGCGCCAAACGTCAGAAGTGCTCCTCGAAGTTCCACTGGCTGTCGAGGACGAGTCCCAGGTACTTCATTGTCGACCTGACGCCGATGTGAACCCCTCCTACCCTTATGTGGGAACCCGACGGTGGCGCATACCGAGGACCATGAAAGCACATGGCTTTGGAAGAAGCAGGGACACCTCGAGTCCCAATTGCCGCATCCTCTCCACGATTGTCGCAACCCCGAGGGTCGCTGCGTCAGCCGCCCCCTGGTGCAACCTCCCTTGTGCCAGAACTAGCGTGTAGTCAGCGTAACAAACTATACTGACGCCGATAGGGAGGTCGGCGCGCAGCACCCAGTCGTACCCGATGTTCCACAGATGCGGTCCCAGGACCGATCCCTGTGGAACACCGCAAGACATCTCGCGTCGGTTCCACACTCCTTGGTGACCCGGGTATATTACGGCCCTGTCCGTCAGATACGCCTCGACCACTCGACAGAGATAGGTCGGCATCCGGTGATACCGGAATGCCTTCTTGATGCTACTCCAGGGTAGGGAGTTGAAGGCGTTGGCGTTGTTATCTAGAGACACCGCCAGGACAATCCCACCCTGGGCCACAGCATCCCCTGTCGTGAGGCTCGCACGTGCATGATGGCGTCCACCGTAGAGCGCCCCCTGCGGAAGCCAAACTGGCTCTCCGCCAAATCCGGGCCCGCTCGCCCGAATTACCCGACAAGGCGGTCTGGAATGACTCTTTCGAAGAGCTTGGCCACCTCGTAGTGCAGCACAACGGGCTGGTAAGCGGACGTAGAGTCCGCAGGGCGCCCTGGCTTCTTTATGAGGACCCGTCTTCTAGCGAAGTCGGAACTGGCCCCTCTCCAAGCATACGCTTAGTCGCCCCCGTAGTCGAGGCCCCTAACGCCCGAACCTAGGCTTTTTCAGGTAAGCCGTCGGGTCCTGGGGCGGTATTTTTGTAATTTAGCCTACGTACCGCCGCTCTCAGCTCTACCTTGTTCACTTCTGGAGCATCGTCGTCGTCGTTGGTGTGGTCCGCATCAGGCACCGCAGGAGGTGGAGCCATGGGTGGAGGGATATGTCCCCCTCGCGAGGGAAACAGAGCGCTCACCACGTCCTCCACGAGCTGAGGGCGGAGACTCTGCGTCAGCGGGAGAGCCCATGGGCGGAGTTTATTCCGCACCATTTTGCATTCCTACGGGTCTCTGTGCAGAGTCCTCTGCAACTCTTTACGGACCAGCCCTTTGGCCCGCTGGATCTCCGCTCGGAAGGCGATCTTCGCCACTCTGTATCCTGTGAAGCTCCGCCTGTATGGCCTGCGTATTCGGTGGACGAATACGGAACCTGCAATGCCTGGTGTACCGGTGTCGCGTGGCATAAATAACTATTTTGGTCTGGCTATTAGTTGAGTAGGTACTTAGATAGGCCCCTAAGTAGTTTCAGCCCAGGGGGCCCCCCAAACTCACGATCCGCCCCTGATTTTATGAAAAAATTACTCAAGTATACGTGCGCAGGTTCGATTCCAGGTCAGGCAAGTACTATGTAACTTTTCTAGAGGTATATGTACTTTCTAAGTATATCTCGGACACCAATGACTGATTACAAGGTGAAAGAAAACATCTTGAGGAAACCTAGACTTTAAGTCTGAAATCGCCAACCAGCATTGAGCAAGCGTAGTGATTACGCTCAATCCTTCTCTGTATGAGAGACCTGTGCCCAGCAGTGGGACGATAAAAAGGTTGATAATGATGATAATGAAATTAGTTAAAAGCATGAATGTAAAGTAAGCCATGTCAATTATAATTATGTTCGTGAGGATTGTTGAACAAACTCTGCCAAATATAAAATATTTGGGCCGAGCCGACAAGCCATATTAAAAGTAGCCTCACGTGAATTTTTTCACTTATAACAACTAGAGCTACCGGACACCTATCATCATTAAAAAATCTTATAGAATAGGTTTTATTTGTCAGTAAATTTGTGGTTAGAGCTTCAGTGACTGTACCTTGGACTTAGACAATAATTTAAAAATAAAAGTGAGAGCCGCCCGCGAGACAAAGCTACGTCCTACTCCGCCATGGGCACCGCTACTCCTTATCTTACACTATAAATGCAGAGACATAATTACACGCTTACCTAACTACTTTACACGATAGAGATCTCTGGTAATATTGTTCCTGTTCAAGCTAATTGACGTGCTATCACGCCGCGAGCTACCAATGACGATTGTTAACGCCTAAAAAAAGATATGTGCGGGTTTAATCAGTCTAACGTAAATGCATGACGACAAAGAATACTTTTGTTTTTTTTTTTTCATAATTATCATTACTGGCATTCTATTATCACTTCAAACTAGTAGTATGTAGTACGAAAAGCATACTATAGGTACTTTGATTTTGGTGACTACAAAAAGAATCCGAATATTAAAATCATTACACAGAAGTCTTCTGTGTTGTAAACAAAAAAAAAATACTTATAAATAGAGGTAGTTATGAATAAATTGTGTGTACCCAGTCACTTAGATATACAAGCTAATTATTTGAGCACAGTTCCTTGTTTATCCTGTCCATTGCCTCCCAATCGTGATGTACACAACTTCCCATTTACGACACTATTTCGTGTAAGTAAAATTCTTTAGTTTCCATGAAGTCGATCTTTCTCTTTTTTGAAAAAAAAAGACAAGTCACATCATTAATTGAATTAGTTGTCGAAACACACAGTCCGATATAGTACTGAACCGAACCATTAAAAATCAACTTTCCTTTCCGTTGTAAAATTTGGGTTTCTATTCAGGTCAAAACTTTTGAACAACACTAAAATTATTGTGATTTTCATGCAGTTTTCAAAGGCAAATAATATTCGTAAAAAAATTAACTTAATTGTCTCTGAAAATCTGCTCAATTGACTAGAAAAACATATTATTTATTTTTATTATGCTTTGGTTTGGCCAAGTTGACACGAGGTTAATATCTACAACGTGCGAGTTTGTGTGTGATATAGTTATCGTTGTTTGTTCTCGTCTGTGAATTTTCGCGAACAAATTCAAAATAACGTTATATATTATTTTAATGACGTGACGTGACTTAGAGGACAACGACAGGCATGCATAAACTGTGCCCCTGTGATGCAAACAAAGCGTTAATTACACTTACACAATTCGCTATCACGACGACTTATAGCACTACAGTTGTGCATGACCCTCTAATATGTAAAAAAAACACTCGTGTACCGAACAGTTCATAACTTACGGTTCTATTGAGATCTACAAAATACGTTTTTGTTTTCATGGCAATACTACGGCTGTGGACTGCCTGGCCCTGGTCGCAGAATTGAAGGAAGCTCATTCAAAGGTAAAATACTATATCATGTTCATTACTCTGTCGTGAACTTTGGGCAAGTTGTATATCTATGAATAAGTGCACTGCACCAAAGTGTAATTTATTATTACATTAGTTATTAAATCTAGTTCTAAAGTTATTGCATTTCTCTTAACCAATTGGTAAGTAACGAGCTTCATACTATTTCCAACGACCTGACAGGCTATTTCCTGACTGCAGGTACAAAGTTTACTTCATAATTTGATCGAAGTTAATCATTAAAAAATTTTAAAAAAAAAATATTGCCTATGAAATCACGACGGTACCCCAGTCACAGCGCAATACACTTACAAATTCATACAAATGTGTTACATCATAAAGTCAGAGATACAGATGTACAATATGTAACAAAAGCCCTGTTGTTCCTTCTACCTACGTTTTAAGAATCGGTATACGGATGTAATAAAACATATCTATACTAATATATAAAGTTGAAGAGTTTGTTTGTTTGTGCGCGCTAATCTCGGGAACTACTGGTCCGATTTGAAAAATTCTTTTTCGTTGGCTAGCCCATTAATCCAGGAAGGCTTTAGGCTATATAACATCACGCTGCGATCAATAGGAGCGTAGCATAACTAAACCACGCGAACGAAGTCGCTGGCAGCCGCTAGTCATTTATAAAAATTTGTTCAACAAAAATTATAATGAAAATAAATATTTAATTATTAATATTTGTAATCTTTAACTAATTTCTTACCTTTGCAATTCTGCATGAAGAAGACATAAGTAGAACGTTCGCGGCAATCTCTTTAACTTATAAAATCAGATATTCTAAACATTTTGTCGAATGTGTCGACTACAAAATAATTACTTTTTTTAAATTATAATTTCAGTAATGATGTATAGTGATGTGTAGTAAGTAAATATATATGCCCCTGAAAGGAACAACAGGGTTTTTGTTACATAGTGTATAGATATGAGTTGTAAGTGTAGAGCAGGAATCCACAGCCGATACCGATAATAAGTACATACGTTTCGTGCTCCGAGTAATATTTACAATGCGACATGCATGTATATATGATCGTACCGCGGGGGCACGAACGCGGCGTGCGGGGGCGAAGGCGCCACGTAGGGCTGCGGCCCGTACTCAGCGCCTTGCCACTCCTGTCACAACGAGTAGGACTCGTCGGCCGACACGCCGCAGGCCGCGTTCTATTGCATCGAATTAAAGTTCACTCCAAGGAGGTTGAGTGGCGAGTTGTGCGCCACACTCTGCAACGGGAAGCCGTGCGCCGCAGCGGGCTCGAGGAACCCGGGCGGCACCTGATGCTGTGGGCATAGCAACGCCATCTGCTGCTCAGGCTGAGCTGTCTCATCCTTATGCTCGGGCGGCGGTGTCGTGTGTTCGCGCTTGATCCTGCTCTTGATGCTAGGTCGATTGTTCGGATAGCCTTTCTTTTTGTACTCTAGCCAGAGCGTGCGGTTGTTGACACCGAACATGCGAGCCGCCTTGCAGAACCCGATGCCCCCGAAGCGCACGGCCTCGAGGGCACGCTGGAAGTTCTCTTCGGACTGCGGGTTGGTAGTGCGGCGTCGCTTCGGGGCAGGAGGCGGGTTGGGCTCGGTGGAGGCTTGCACGTCGACGCAAGAGGAGCCAGGCGAGGGACCAGCCACCCCCATGCCTTGTGAGTAGTTGAGATCGGCGTCCAATTGCGGGTTGTTGATGACGTTGTTGATGTACATGCCGGGGTCCTGCTGTAGCGCGCCGGCGCCTATGCACGCATTCGTGTACCGTGGATACGAGTGCTCCATCATAGTCCACTGGCCTCCTGGGAAGAGAGATAAATGTACGTATTTTAATCAAATTCTCTAGGTACAGTATCATATTTTTGAAAGTTAAAACAAACGGTTTCTCATTGATCTCCCTTCCCTGGAAAACAAAACGTCGTACGGGTTGTAATACGCGGGTATACTGTGATATGAGCTCGTTTAATCAAGAAGTGGTTTAAAAAAAAATATTTTGCTTGTACTTAATGGAGTATTAATTGATAATGACATTATTTTAGAACACATTTTTTTTCTGTATGCTTGTTTTTTTTTTGTTATGTTTATCATATAGAAGTTCTAGTGGGTTCCGAAATGCCGGTCTATATATAGCACGATACATGCGCAGCATACATGAAGCATGGGGTTGAAATAGATGATGGGATTATTACGTTTTAGAGATGAATGAGAAACAGATGAAGTTTAATTTTTGTTCATGTGATAATATTGTTTTTGCTTTATATTCGTCATTGCTCTTTTCAGTTAAGGACTAACCCTTTTTAAATGGTTCATTTTGCCATTTGATGTGTCTCCGACCAGCATCCTAAATGTATAATGCAGTAAACACTATCGTTCTCGTTAAGACAATACACATTGACATCGGGCGAATGTAAAGGCTAATCAAAAACGCTCAAAATCGAAGTGCCGATTCAAGTCTGCGAATAGATTTTGAACGTTTTTCACTATAGGAAGTGACCTTTTTTGTTTTGATTTGTTCAAAATGTAGGAATTATAGACGTTTTTTTTTATAAATAGAGACTAAGGTGCGTATTCCAGAACGAAACTCAAGCATTGATCTCTGCTTAAGCATTACTTAAAACTAATTTCAACCAATCAAATGGCTTGATCAAGACTTAAGTAGGGCTTGAGTTTTAAGTGACGTTCTGTAATACGGACCTAAAATTAGACTGCGAACGTTCTTAACATTATAAGTATTCGACCATTTCTGCTTACAATCCTTTCACAGGTAGTTAAATACAGGGTTGCGGAGCGATGACGTGCTTATTGTAACCATGAATTAAAAGGTCAGAATAAAAAGGTTTCGTCAGTACGTAGTCAAAGAAAAAAATCGAAAAGTTTCATCACCGAGGGATTTAGAGCCGGTACAATCGGTACTAAACTTATGGTAGCAAGTTGCCGCGTCGCGGTCTGTCATGGTGTATAATATCTTAGGTGACGAGAAATGCCTATGTCTAGAGTAACAAGGGGGCAAAATAAAACATTAAAAGCTCAGCAACACACTCAATAAAAAAAAGAAACTACGTTATGACATAAGAGCAATAAAACTCAATAATAAACTAATGATATTTAACGCATCGTTGTGTGTTGGCGGTAACTCTTGAGAAAAAGATTTAAGATTTTAACGACTAACAAGCCTGGCACTGACGTCAATTGTCAATCACTTTAAAATACCAACATAGTTGCAACTTAATGGCTCGTTAAATGACCTTTTACTGTAGATATCAGCTTTTATATCTACAATAGATAAACGTCAAGTTATTGACGAGACCTCCCAGAGTAGCTAAATGAATAGGTCTAGGTTTAACCATTTTAATTTCACGAGTTTTATAGAAGTACGTCCGACGTACCCTGGTCCTATATACAATATGTAAGGAAAACCCTGTCCGATCCGTGAAGGTATTATTAGGTATCGATAACTGATTCTACTAATGCCTACAAAGCAGGGCTACACTTAAAAAAAATCCCCCTAAAAAAATAAATATTATTTCACAAAAGCGAGTTAACTTAATACATGTGCGGTAAGCAATACAGCGCGGGCGAAGGGGGGCAGAGCACGCGGCACGTGGTCGCGTCACTCATAATAATACTGTTTAAAATGGCATTGTCACTGTTTAAAAATTACCAAATTTTGGGGAAGTTGGAATTAATTCGAGGAAAAAGATTATTTGAAAATTCATTAGTATTGTTACTAT
Source organism: Sesamia nonagrioides (assembly GCA_017933935.1). Lineage (NCBI taxonomy): Eukaryota > Metazoa > Arthropoda > Insecta > Lepidoptera > Noctuidae > Sesamia > Sesamia nonagrioides. The sequence continues at coordinate 304,703 of JADWQK010001453.1, forward strand.
GATGATTATGTAAAATTTCATATTTTATTTGGTCATGTGTATACCTAACCTTTATTATCCTCTTGGGTCGGACGGGGTTTTCTTTACATATTGTAATACTACACCACTGACAATATTTTCAATGACATTAAGGTCATCTGCCTCATATAAAGGGTGACAGGGGCAAATTAAGATAAACCAGATTAAGATAATTAAAGGTAAATATGTATTTTAATTATTTTATTTTTTACCGGAACGTAAAAAAGAAGAAAAGTCAGTTCATTCATAAGTGCGTAAGTGTGATCATAAGTGTTTTTTTTTTTTTAATAACTGACTAAATGCAGGGTTTCAGAATTATGTAATGAATCCACGTTCTGGCTGCGAATCGCACGATCACACACACGCACACACTATCACAACACCTCCAATCTTGTGTCAAATTCAAGGTAAGTGCGTAGGTTGGTAGGTAAGTAAATGTACGGCTACAGCAGGTCAAGCTAGCCGAAACTGCCAAATATTCCCAATCAACCTTGAACTCTAATACTTTAGCGATAAAGTTGAAAATCAAAAAAAAAACTGACAGTTTGTAGTGGCTGGACGTGCTGTCGTCTGTACTCGATTTCAAGGTGCAAAGTGCCGAACTACTAGCGTACTACGATCTACAACAGTACTAAATGTTAAGATAAGAGATTAGGTCCTAATTTATTTGTGCCTGACCCTTTGACAATTCAAAAGTACTTTTAATAAGTACATTTGAAGTAAATTCTTTGATTTTGATTCTTTGATGAACCACAAAACAAGGATTTAGTAAGAAAAGTGTTTACCTGAGGGCAAGGCTACCGGGTTCGTGTTATCTATTCCGATGGGCTCCACATCCATATTTTCTTGTTCTATGGTCTGGAATTATAAAAATAATTCTATAGTATTCCTAGTTTAACAAAGCAAATAAGATTACAGATACATAAATAATTTTGTCGTAACGTATTTTATATTTATTAAAAATGTTGTAACGCAAAAAATATTGTAAATTTATATATTTAAATTAAACAGCGTGTGCCACGAAATTAAGCTGCTAATAGAACCCCTATTAGTGGATTAATATACCGTGCTTTGGGTTGTAAAATAGTATTACAGTGGAAACCAGACCAAACATTTACTTATTAATTTTGTGTGCACAGGGTACAATAGGCTATTTGACAGTATTCAATTATTTGTGATTTTTTGCTTTAATTGCATAAAATGAGGGTTCTTTATATCATTTATAAGAGTTTTAACCTTTTGAACGCCCATCTATATAATACGCGATGTGTCCTCCTGCGCCACACTACAAATGTATAACGTATGTATAGTAAAACGTAGGGATGGGATAAGTGTCCTATCGACAAATAATATTATACATATAAAATAATGTTTATTCACCAATTTACGAAGCTAAATAAAAACAGTAATCGTAATTTCATATTTTATTTTATTTCATAAAAAAAACAATATGAAAACCTGGATATATTCCCCACAATAAAGAAAAGAATTTTAAATTTATTAGACGTGTGTTCTACAAGGCACATCCCTATTTGTCTCCAAATGTAATCCTTCTACTTCATATCAAGTAGTTGGCGTTCGAGGCGCGTCAAAATCCTTTCTGTTCTAGGGATGTCTAGATTTCTATGGTATACATTTTATATTCACTGTGGTCGAGTTACACGTGCATAAACTCAACCGATTCCTGCATAATTTATTTCGTTTACTTACAACAAATACAATTAATAGAAGCTAAATACGTGGTTTTCTACGTTTTAAAAAATAAAATAAAATAAAATGGAGGGTAAGTGTCTGTTTTACACAAGACCTTTCTTTAATGGTGTCGCTAAATACTCGCAATTATTTTTCTGGTTTGTAGAAACTAATAGAAAACTGAAGAAAATTCCTGAAACGGAAGTTGACGACTTAACGGAATGTCAAGATTATTTCAAAATTCTGATTCAGACTTGAACAACTCGCAATAATTCGTCATATTCACAGTCACAATTTTTTTATAAGGACACGTGCGCCAACTCAAGATGTAAACATTGCACTACACTAAAATGCACAAGGTCACTATGACCTTGAAACCCGTCCGCTTATGACGTCACAGATTTCCTTCTATACACGTCGGTGGCGTGTACGGACCGACAAGTAACTAACTTTGTAGGGATGGGTTTTTCAAACGGGGTTTCACTATCGACAATGATTAGAAAACCTATTAATTCTTGATTAAGGTAAATAAAACCTAGTTTAAAGTGTACAATATTTATAAAATATTCTATATTTACGTCATTTTCTTGCAATAATAGTATTTATGATCATTTCGACGAGATGAAATAATAGCGAGGTCTTCGTCGTGTCCCATCACTGGCTTACTTGATATCAAGTAATTGGCGCTGGGGGCATTAAAATATTTTCTGGCGTTTTTGTTTCTATTGAAAATTAAACAAATAAGAACTTATTATGCGTGAAAAAGTTAAAAATATGGTTGACAACAGGGCAAATTTCCATAAAAACAAAATAAAAGGTCTTGTAAAAGTCGTAAATTTATTTTATACTGTGATTACTTCTAATCAAGTAGTGGCGTTGAGGGCACGAAAATCTCGAACTTGTATAGAAGTGATTGGCGTTCAAAAGGTTAATAAAAAATAATAACAATTATTATATCCAAAACACAAAAATATGTTTGGCTTTTTGTTTCTCGCGCCACACATTGTGAAACGATCCGGATTGGCTAATGTCGCGATGACGTCATACGCTTGTTTCCGGCAAACTTATAAACTGTTTTTCGGGGGTTTTTATCGATTTATTTGTACAACCCAGTACAGTACACCACTTGTAAACCAAACCATTTTATTATAACACACAGCAAATAATAATTAAAAACAAACACCACTGAGAACCGAAAACCGCTTGTGACGTCATTTACCAGGCGCAACGCCATATTGCTGATTATATCGTTTTCGCGGCTTATTTGAATTTTGAATTTTTATTTGCATATTTCTTACGAAATACGTATTTAAAATTAAAAAAAATACTTTGGATGAATTTCTTAACCGCAACCAAGTAATTCAAGATAAAAATTATAAATCTGTCAAATAGCCTATTGTTTAGTAAAAAAGTATTTGGGTCATCTTATGTGTTGGGAAAACACCAAGCAGATGTGGATGAATACCAGGTCACTCAGAAAGTATAGCGACAAAGTTTTTATGTATGAGAAACTGGCCAGAAATAATTTATTTTAAAAATATGATTACAGTCAAGATCTGTTATAACGATATCGAAGGGACCACTCATATTTAGTCTTAAAAACCGATAGTTGTAATAACCAATGACAGGTTTGAATTTTCGCCCTTTCTTTCCAAATGGTTGAAATTGTCGAATGTGATACACCATATTCCTTTGCCAGATTTTTGTTTGGAATTCCTTTCTCTAGCTTTGAAATAATACGCGATTTTTCTTCGATATTGATTTCTTTTTTTTTGCGACATGTTACAATTTTCACAGTTACCTCAACAATATATTTTGGTGTCTTGAGTAAAGATAAGTAACACACTGACTTAAGAGATATGACAAAGCGGGCCTTGAGGCTACGGTATATATGTGCTTTGTTTCTAAGAATTGCAAAAGACCCTAAACTTTGTTTACTTTTACGATAATAGCCATGACCATTATAATGGGCCAGATGTGGATACTGTTACCTATTCAAATTGCTTAAAATACAGCTGAGCGGATCGTTCTACAGATATAATTCTCCGAAAAATTATCCAAATGTGGTCGCTTAATGCGGTATGTCGTAGTAAACAATGTAGTAAAAACCAATGTTTTTGATAAAGCGGTCATATAACATTCAGCCAGGACCTTTGATTTTGGTCAATATGACCGGTATGTTGTTGTAAACGATGTCGCCATAAACGGCTTTAACTGTATTTATAGCTAATAAAGGTACGTGTTCCAAATTCAAAAATTCCCTCCATTTTTTGCGAGCTAATTAAAATTATCGTGTCTCTTTGAAAAAAGGGTTTGCGTCGAGACCATCTTCGCGCTATGATCTTTTACGATTTCAAATGTCGCCTGTAACCAGACGAAACATTCGATATACTTGAAATGGCGTTCACGAATGAAGGCCGTGTATCGGTGGTATAATGAATTTAAGCGCGGTCGACTAACTTTGGTGGATGAAGAAAGAAATGGTCGCTCTTTGACGGCTGTTACAGAACATAACGTGCTAGCAGTGAACAGTTTGATCCAAGACAATAGACGAACTACATACCAAGAAATTCAGCATAAATTGCAGATTGGATCAGGAACGCTTCACAAGATTCTATACGTGCATCTGCGGTTGCGGAGAATAGTTTCACGCTGGGTGCCGCACAATATCACCGATGCTCAGAAGCTGGCACGGGTGAAATGGTGCCTTGATATGATAGACAAATTTGAAGCAGGCTTGTCTCGGCGTGTTTACGATATCGTTACGAGTGATGAATCTTGGATTTATCAATACGATCCAGAAACAAGGCGCCAGTCGACGGTTTGGGTGTTACAAAACGAATAGACGTCTACCAAAGTGAAGCGATCTAGAAGCGGGGTTAAGATTATGATCGCGAGCTTTTTCAGTTTGACTGGCTACTTGGGTCTCAATTTCTTTACGGAACCAAAGGAGCATTAACGCTGAATGGTATACTACCAAATGCTTGACAGAAGTTTTGAAGCGACCAAACACAGGGCTAAGCGGGTTACTGCTTCACCACGACAATGCGCCCGCCCACACCGCAATCAAAACGAGGGACCTCCTGGACAGTACACCGGTCAAACTCCTTACAGCCCTGACCTAGCACCGTGTGACTTCCCCAAAAATAAAAGATCAGCACAAAGGGATACAATTTTCGAGGTCGGATGATGTGCTGTCAGCGTTCTAGCAGGCTGTAAGCGAGGTCTGACTTCAGACTGGAAAAAGTGTTTCGAAAATTAGTCCAGGCGCATAAAATTTTGTATAGAGCCTGGTGGAGAGTACTTTGAAAAGATTTAATAAAAATATATGTACCTTTATAGCATTTTTTTTTACTATCGCTAAACTTTCTAAGTGTCCCACGCACTGTATTAATATCTAAAAATAGTATGAAACAAAATCCTAGGAGTCTGTGTTGTTCTTCTAAAGTACACAATGGATTAAAATTTCACAATCATTATTCCTTCGACGTTTAGTCTAAAGGGACTAGCGGTTTATTTTACGTTGACGCGATCGAGACGTTTATGGCGTTCGACTGTGGCCGCTCCAATGTCACCGTTTGGAGCGGCCCAATTGGAGCGCCGAGCGACAAAGGTCTCGATCGCATTAACATAAAAAAACTCGCAATAAGCACTCTGCATACGAGTGCACGAATCTATTTCGTATGCAGTTTACTGTCCATCTTTTATTCTATTTGAAAAGGGTAGTTGACTAAAAAAAACCAATTACTCCGTCAGTCAGATTTCCAAAAAAAAACTAGACTGTATTTTTTCTTTTTTCATATAAACAAAAAATGAAGACGATACAAAGCGTTCAAAACTCGTGTGACGTCACTCCTCGCTACACTTTTTAGCAACGAGTGACGTCACCAGCCCGGGCTCCTGATCTTTAATGCCTCTTATATTTGTCAATTTTAATTCATTTGCTAAAACAAAATATACGTATCCAATATTTTTCTATAATCTGAATGACGGACTAAATAGGATCAATTCTTTTTTACCCAGGAAACATCCGTATTTCTTATACAGACTTGTTTCGTTACTGTTTAGCTTCTGAATATTTTTTCTCGAATATAAAAGTTATTGGGTTTTTGTCTCTTAAAACTGTGCCAGGCAGGTTGAGTTACCCTGTGGAGCAAAGGGAGCGTGGTGGCGGCGATTCGGTATCCTCAGTGGTAGATGGTGAACGTGGAGGAAACTGGTCTACGTCCTCTTTCCTCTACCAGGTGTCTTGTCTTTTCTTGTAACAGCACCTTGATTGTTGATTTGTTTCGGAAAGTCTTCAGTATTCAGAAAGGTTCGCTGAACACTGCGAACATTCCTGAAGACTGAAGACCCGGCGAAAACTACGGCTCGCCAGTCGTCGTGTTGTCATCATCTTCTGTAGAAGCAGACGGCGCTGACTTCCTGCACCGTTTCTTTGTGAAAAGGTGTTGGCTATGTCTAGTTGCAGCTAAGGAAAGATATTATTTCTTGATGTAAAACTTAAGCAATCAACAAGGTACTTTGTACTGCTTCAGGAGACGCTTGCCTTACCTTAAAATTACCTTAATCTTCTAGATTAAATGTATTACAAATATTTTTATTAAGTCCACATTATGACCACCATACATCAAAAAATTTAAATCGATTATTTGACACAATACCATAAGCGTGTAATACAGTTCAGTAAAATAAAAAAATAACATCAAATACAAGGCATGCTAAAGACGATATAACAAATTAAAAGTAGTAAGTGCGTATATTTGTTTAAAAAAAGGATTGTGTGGTTTTATGAAACCACAGTAAAAGTGAAACTTGCTTGAACAAGCTTGAGACGATGTAATAAAAGTTTCATATTAAAAAATATGATAAAATTCATATTTTTAAAGTGAAACTGTTATTACGCACTGACCGCCGATTGAGCTAAAGAAAATTAATTGTTATTTCAAAGCATTAAGACTTACATTTAAATGCATATCGTAATGCTAGAATCAACACAATGGAGATGTTTCAAAGGAGAAATGTATGGAGGCTGGGCCAGCACATTGTACACTTAATGCTAGGCATAGTTACGCTATAGTTAACTGTGTTTAATGTTAATTTCCTATATTTTGGCTTAGTTTTTACACAGATTAAATTTAACTCGGCCAAGGAGTGCAACACAACTACTAATAAATATGGTAGTCAGCAATAAGCGAAATAAGATTTTGACAGTGACATTTGATGGACATGTCATCTATCTAAGACTATATTATCTACCATTTGACTGTAAAAAGAACAAAACATGAATTCCGAACATTCGGTCCATTAAATAAACATAATCAACTCAAATCAACACTCGACACGAACACAACGGGAAAATAGAACTGTCAAAGTCGCCAATCAAACGTCATAAAAAGTGTCATGGCTACCTTAATAAAGGGTTATCTTGTATTTTTATTTAAATAAATTTAGTAGTATTTTTATGAAAATCTTCTATTTTTTTTCCTATTTATCTATATAGCGTAGGTACATAGTGGTGGCCCAAAATGAAGCATCTCCATTCATAATTTTTTTTTTTTTTTTGAATATCCATTCGTATTATTCTTTCAACTTTAACTTTAACTCTCAGAATTACATCAGTAATACGTTCTTTCTTCTTCTAGACGAAAGAAAGAAAATTTAACTTCTACTACTTTCTCCCTTCTTCTATACAAAAGTAACTTGAAGTATGAGTAATTGAGAATATATATTTTACAGTGTTTAAATATCTATAATAATCTCGTCTGTGAAATTTACAAATAAACTAGATTTTATTTCTTTACCTGAATTTTCAAATGAATACTAAACCATATACAAACTGCGTTCGATGACCCCCAATAAAAAGAACATCAAAGTAAAATAAAATTCGGGTAAAACCGTATATCTTTAATAAATGCAAACACAACTTTACTGAAAACATATTTTGGGAACCAAATATCTAAGCATTAAAGCGAAGTACAAACCTAGTTACAAACCGAAATGGATTTTACATGCAATAAAATCCATTGCGTACCTAGTTTAAAAGAACAACGCGGTCACACAGACGGACACGAAAAGCGACTTCATTTCTTAATATGTGTAGATATAGCATAAAAATAATTTCTGCCGTAAGAGAAGCAAGTTAGAGAGGATAAAACTCAACCTTAGAAGCATTAGGTTGTATGTATAGGTCTGATGACTAATGCTTCTAAAGGTCGAGAGAAAGCAAAAAAAAGTGCGATTACTAACATCGTCTGCTGTGAGTTGTCGATGGTCCGGATCTCGTGGTACTCGCGCACGCGTCGTTGTTGCGGTACACTGCTCACGCTGCTCAATGTGATCGCCTCCACCGTCTGTGCACTGACGTCAGCGCGGTTATGTTCGTTTTCGACTACGTTGAGTTGCGTCGAGCCCGCAGAACTTCTTCGGCGCCTAGAGAATTTTCATGATTTTATAACATCTTACAAAAGGCACAAGTGAGTGGCAACGCCGGGAGATGCAATAGCACTGATGCAATAGTGACTCTATAATTAGAGATGAAACGGATATCTGGTAACTATCCGGTATACGGCCTATCCGGCGGCGCTACTACTATCTGGCCAAATACTCGATACATAACTAATTTTCGGCCGTACTTTAAAAAAAAAAAAAAAAACTACTAGTTAAAAAATCAGTTTTAAGTAATTATTTGCTACATTAGTCTTACTATCGCTTAAGTAATATAATTAGTTTTAGTTGTAAAATTTTAATAATATAAAGAAAATTATTTCATTCAAATTATTGTGAATAAATACTAATTCCTCTGCATTGAGAGGTAGCAAGCAGTTTCGCTTCTCTTCAATAAATAAGGCCAGCTTCAGAGAAGTCTTTCGTTGTATACACTGCTGCAAGGTGCAGAAAGATGATATTGGAAAACTTTGTTAAATTTGAGTACTGTTTGGGTATAAGCTACCCATCAAGAATAAGGGTCACGATTGCGAGCAATTTGCACTGACTTGAGATAAAAATCCAGCTCACAGGTTATCACGTTCCTTTCTTCACGTTGAACCTGGACAGTACTGTTTTCATTTGCTATTCGGCCACATGGTTCGCCGAATATCAGGTATCCGTCCAAACTGCTATCCGTTTCATCTCTATATTATATCAACACTATTGATATGTACTGTTTCGTTGTGATTCTGTAGAATTTCATGTTATGGTTTTACAGTTAAAGTCTATTTTTAATTTAAACTCGATCATATTTAGACAAAGTTGGGACAACTCTACCTGAAGAAAAAAAAATAGGAAAATACAAATATTAATATTTTCACGTTTGTTTTCAAAACTTTAAACGGTATAACCTTTTGTAACAATTCAGTTAAAGAAAATCGGAAACCCCAACCCAATCAGATTTGAGAGTTGAAGGAGGAGATCGTCAACACGGTAGGTTAGTAGGGTGACTATTGCCATCAATGAGGCGCTGCGAAGAGTAGTAACGGCTGCAGAAAAAAATAAGTGTCACCTTCTGCGTCTACTGGAAGGCGACGTTGCCGGCGAGTCACGCGCTGAGTCGACTGAGTCGCCTTGGTTTTGAAACTCTGACACCGTACCATGTGAACGCAACAAGGAAGTGGAGTCCGGCATCTCGTGTAGGCCTTTGATCTTCAAGAGCTTGGCGGTGGCCAGCACCTGATCATACAGGGAGAAGGTAAAATACGGTGTTGCAACTTTAACGCGTTTATCAATAAGCAGGGTAAATTGCAATCTGTAGAATAAAAAAAAAAAGTGTGGCACTCGGGGACTGCCACGGTAAAGCTATTGCATAGAATAAGTAATATTATATTTTTAATCTGCCAATTAACTCATACATTTGTATAAGTATATATTTTCTTTTTTGTAATTTATTTATTTCTTACCATTGACGTCATCGAAAGAGTGCGAAAAACGGTGGTGATTTAGCGACTAAACTATATTTAATCTTTTATTTTTGACTTTGATAAAGAAATAGAAGCTATGCTATAGCTTATAAATGACGTCATTTTCGTGACCAGCACCCCCGAAAACCCTTATCACGACACCCATGTCAAAATATCATAAAATTGGAGTCCACCATCTTGGATTTCAAAAATGACGTCATTTTCGTTATCAGCACCCCCGAAAACCCCTTTCACGACACCCATGTCAAAATATCAAAAAATTTGTGTCGGCCATCTTGGATTTAAAAAATGACGTCATTTTCGTGATCAGCACCCCCGAAAACCCCTGTCACGACACCCAAGTCAAAATATCATGAAATTTGATTTCGGCCATCTTGGATTTCAACAATGACGTCATTTTCGTGATCAGCACCCACGAAAACCCCTTTCACGACACCCATGTCAAAATATCATAAAATTGGTGTCGGCCATCTTGGATTTAAAAAATGACGTCATTTTCGTGATCAGCACCTCCGCAAGCCCCTGTCGCGACACCCATGTCAAAATATCATAAAATAGGTGTCGAACATCTTGGATTTCAAAAATGTCGTAATTTTCGTGATTAGCACCCCCAAAAACCCCCATCACGACACGAAATACCCAAAATTCATCGAAGTACCAAATTTTAGGCGAAGTTGTCCACAAACAAACATAAAGGGCGTAACATAAGCGTGAGGATTTTTCGTTACACAATTTCTGGATTCAGCCCCGCGCTCAAGGCCCGCGATAGAAGCTATGCAATAGCTTAATAAAAAGCTGTTTGTTAGTAAGGGTATGACTTCAAAACGAGCCGATTATTTCTGTAAAAATTTAGGTGAAGTGAGGTAGGAATAAGCTCTAAATAATACTACTATAAGGTGACGTCGCCTAAATTTTCACGGTTACAGAATCCGGACTAAATTCCCAAAATTTTATTTTAAACTTTTTGTAGTAGTCCAAACTCGGTTTTTCAGAAAACATTTTCTTTTACAAAAGCGCTTACGTCTAGCGCGGGATATCAAGTTTAGGTAAATCAATGCAACACAACCACGTTCGCTTGCTAGTGACTGTATGCGTTCTCTTTCGTATAGGTAAGGCAAACCCACTTTGATCCGTTCAAATGTTATAGCAAAGTTAGAGGGGTGGCTCTGCTGATTCTTGATCTAAATTGATACTGAAAACAAAAGGTCTATAAAACCGGTTGATAGTCTTTAGACCAGCAGTCAGACAGTTGGTCTCATCTGTAACTCTGAGACCTTCGGCAAATATTACGGATAATCGGAGACCCAAATTGTGACAACTAGTCTTACTTAAGGGTATCGTGTTACTTAGTAATTGGGTTGTGGAGGTAAAACAGATAACGAAAAGAGTTACGACGAAAGGTTATCCATCAGGTTAGCTTACCTGAGGCAACTCCTCCTCAGTCACGTTAATCTGGCCGCAATACATGAAGTCCACCAGCGCGCGTAGATCGGGGTAGGTGACATCCTTCAGGATCACAATAGGATGTGATGCCGGATGATCGACGAATAGAGTCTGGAACATAATAGCAGAAATCATTAAAAAATACACCATCTCGCACATTCTTCTATCGTCTCCATGACATTTGAGGTCATTTCTAGGCCTCAAATGTCATGAGTTCCAATAGTAATCATTCAATATGGTGATATAAACTAAGAGAGTCTTCTTGTTACTGGCGTGCCGAAGACAATTTTTATTATCTTTTTTGGCTCCAAAGGCAGCAACGCGTGTAGCATTCGCTGACGTAGTTCCTCAGCACGGGTGCATGTGGCAGGGCATGCGGTGCAAGATAGGAGGTGAACCAGTCTGTGGAGGGACCGTATATACATATATCGACGCTGGAAAGCGATTTTGTCATATCTGGAAAAAAGGCAATTTTGTTTTATTGCATAATTGATTACAGAAAAAAGTTTAGAAAAAGTCAACGTCGTATCATAAAAAAGAAACATCGTAGGTAGGAATACGTTGATCAGACCGTCCGACTCAGTATTTTTTTTTCGAATCCTTGAAAATGCCTTTACCTTAACAAAATTGCCTTTTTTTAACCGACTTCAAAAAGGAGGAGGTTACTCAATTCGACCGCATATATGCCTTTTTTATGTTTGTTTGCGCATAACTTCGTCGTTTATGAACCGATTTTGATAATCCTTTTTCTGTTGGAAAGAAGACGTTCCCAAGGTGGTCCGATAATAAGGACATCAGGGTTTGATGGTGGAAGACCAGAGAAAACAATGGAAACTTTCAAAAATTGCAGGGGCGACTAGTGCATTTCTTAGCATTTTCATTAAGTACTTTAAAGCACTACAATTTAATAAAGGTCTGGAGTAGATCTGATGATGGAGCCGGGAGACAGTCGAAGGAACTCCTCAACAATTCACAGCAGTACCTTGTGTTTGTGCTTGAATAATTTGTTGACAAGAACCTTACACCTAGATGGGTGGTGACTGTCATTAGGGAGCTGATGATGATGACAAAGGTCAGTTCAGGGAACTCCTAAACAAGCTACCTTGTATTTGGACTCAATTCATTTATATTGATGAGACCTTTGCGCCCATTGGGTTAAAATATTGGTCTGCAGTAAATTTGATGATGAAGACCATAAGGCAGTTGAGGGAATACTCACGGGTAAAAATTAAAGTAAACAAAATTACGTCGTTTCCCAACTATATTTGCGTCAGCTTCCAGTCTGACTGGATGCAACTGAATACATAGTACTTTTAACAACTTAAAAGTGTAAAATAAAAACTTTTTTACAAAAACACAACTGACTTCCAAAAACCACTACAAAGTGAAAAATAACTAATTTCGGAAGTCGGTGTCAAAAATGAATATACAAAACCAAAGACACCGACTTCCGAAATTAGTTATTTTTACTTTGTATTGGTTTTTGGAAGTCGGTTGTTTTTTTGGAAAAAAGTTTTTTCGAGATACGACAAAATCGCTTTCCAGCGTCGATATATTATATATATATATATATATATATATATATATATATATATATATATATATATATATATATATATATATATATATATATACACGCCGGAAGTCAGATCTTATTGAAAACTTGTATTGTAAATCATCATGCAAATTTCAAAGACATTAGACAAAAAGTACACGGGTTACCGTTATGCATTCCCCTTTACTCATTATGCCACTAATTTATAGGGTTATCGTATCGTACGTATCAATAAATACTAAATGGTTCTCCACTAACGCAAATAGCCTCAAGTTATGGTATGCGGAGTGGGCGTCATTATGCATACTGATTCTTCATAATGCATATTTGACAAAGACTGTAATTATGCGCAAGTGAAGACTTGCTTATTATGTACATAAGTTACCATATAAGTTAATATTTTGAGCGTCCTATATTTTATTTGTGTAAAAACACAGTATAAAGAGGTGGTAAATTGTACAGATAGCTAAAAATACATGAATACTTTCAGTGATTGCGAACCATTTGATCGAAATGTGTCACAAAGCTGACTCGTGCACCGAGGGTTCCGTAAAAAGTAGGTATGTAACTACAAATTTACATAATTTGGGATTGTTTTCTTTACTTTCCTACGTGATATTACTTCTTCAATATTACTGTTAAAAAGTATTTTGAGAAATATTTGGAGATAACATCCAGATCGTCACTTGTCTAATTAACTGATGAACTGATGCCCTTTTGGCATTATAATCATTGTTCTCTGTTCTGATTTGATTTACTTAGTACCTAAGTTCATTAAACAACCATCGTATTTTTTTTTTGCTACTTTCCTCTCCGTGAATAATTACAAAGGTTTTGTAATGATTTATGTAATTAAGAAGTATCTTAATCTTGTAACAGTGATTCACGTATCAGGTTAAGCTTAAAATTTCTCATGTGATCAGTTTCGCTAAATCCTATAGACAGCACTTATAGAAACATATCAGCACCGGTTTTAGCTCTTCTGTTTCGTTATTCTGGTACTCTTCGCCTTTAGTAAACATTGATTTAAAACAAGCCAAGCCTATTAAATTCGACAGAAACGAAAGAATATAACTAATAAACAAAGTACTATAATAATCCCTTGGACCAAATTACGGTCATGGCAGCCAATCTCAGCTGAGAAGAGCCATGTACGCGCGATATACTCAGGTGTGTGCGCTGATACGGCTGCACTCACTCTTCTCTCATATCGAGACTGAAAACCGACAAGACAAGAGTTTTGTACGTAATTTTCGAGTCACGAGGGTATCACACTGGCACCTTTTAAATTCAGTGCCGATACTAAAAAAAATACTGATGAAAAAACCAAATAACACGGCTCCCCTTGAGAAACGAACCTAGGTCCCTTAACAATAGCGCTTATGAATATGAGCAGCAAATAACAGAGACAGATATTTACATATTTACTCACTTGGAAATAGGTACTGCACGCGGATAGGACAACCTTGTGTGCCAATAACTGCACCCCATCAGCAGACAGCGTGACATCGACCAGCGTTTGGGTGTTCAGGAGCGAAGTGAACTGTGAGATGAAGTTGGGCTGGTGATTGTTCCAGCGCAAGCTGTACTGCTGCGCCATGGCGAGGGGATCCTGAAAAACATTGCCAATACATTTAGTTACATATTTACACATAACATTAGAACTGCGTTCCCCAGAGGGTTGAGTAGAGGAATAGTGTAGTACTTATTGAGGATTTTTACATTAAACGGGAATAAATCCAGCTAGGAAAAAGGCCCTGATGGAAGAACCCAGTAAATTTTCCCCGACCAGGAAATAGATCACGGAATATGTAATACAATTGTTTGATGAAGAGCTTCAGTGTCACTTCCTTTTCTTTATCAACTTTTAAATAGGACAACGATGGATTCCTTAAAAATCTCACCATGAAAATTTAAAAGTGAGATGACTATAGTGTCAATCACTTAGCATTCTTAGGGCCGTACTCGCTTATTTAAAAACTAACCGTGCCCGAAACTTAGCCCTCCAGCATGTCGCAAAACAAATTGGAATTCATAGGTTTCAAATCGTTCAAATGAAACCCCTGATTATTTTTCCAAAATAAAAGTATGAAGATTTCATGCGCGGCCGCTACATAAAGAAATAAATTTAAATGGCGTAGCAGTAGGTAAGCCAGACTCAATATAAAAATCTTCAATAGACTCTTGTATAAATATTCCGATTTTTTCCACTATCCTCACAAACGTTTGCATTTATAATATCAGTAAGGTAGGATATGTATCAATATTATCTCATGTTTTTAGTAATTTGCAGGTCAGTCATTGATTTGAACATGATTCGCAGCCGTGCAAATGTCTATGTGCATGTGTTCTATAGAATTATAATCATAAAAATCATCAATACAACTCACAAGTTAATATTTTTCAAAAATTCTACCTGCCTGCCTACCGCACCTGTATTAAGTTACCTTTTTTTGCGATATAATATTTATTTTGTAGGGTTTTTTTAAAGTTTAGCTCGGCTTTGTGGGCATTAGTAGAATCAGTTATCGATACACAGACAGTGAAATTAGATCGAGTTGGCTTCGAGTAACATTGATAGTCCATGAGTGCTTACACAAAGAGAAACTAACTAAGGACTCGAAATCATAACTAACTTCAAGAAATGCGGATTTTCAGCAATATAATCAATAAACACATTACATAATCATTGGCCTTCCTGCCTTCCTCTCAGGTGTTCAGAAGCAAGAGTCAACAACTGTAATTTACTCCTTACTTTTAAGACTTCCTTGTTTCATGGAAAATTAATTTATGTTTGTATTGGTTGAGCGCAATATTAAAAGCGACTCGTGACTTTTGGATGTTTTCAATTATTTTATTTTGTATCAATAAGGTCAGAGATATACAAATATGACAGTTCTAAAAGTTAGCTGCGCGGATATAGCGCATATCAAAGGCTACGTGCTATTTTAAAACAACATGAGGTATTTTGGTTTTCATTAAGCGCCTTGAGTGAATTATCATAGGGGAAAATCTTACGGGTTTCCTTCACCGACAGGAATACGCTAGGTTGCCCGTGAAATTAAAAATTACTTGCTTTTTTTTAGTGATAGTGTTAGCAATTTTGATCATTTTTGTTGGATAGGGAAAAAGCTGCGAATTTGCGTGAGCATGACCGGCCCGACAGCGAAAAAGCTACAGCAAGATATATATATGTATATTGTATTTGTATAATGTATACAATGGTATAGTATAGAATGCGTCGCCGCTATAACCTTTTTTTTTAAATTTGCTTGCCTGTGTCAGGTTGTATGTTGAACAAAATGTAATTCGCTAACGTAACAAGTACTACATAATATTACACAGAATTTAAATCTATACTAATATATAAAGCTGAAGAGTTTGTTTGTATGTTTGTGCGCGCTAATCTCGGGAACTACTGGTCCGATTTGAAAAATTCTTTTTGCGTTGGATAGCCCATTAATCCAGGAAGGCTTTAGGCTATATAATATCACGCTGCGACCAATAGGAGCGGAGCATAACTACACCACGCGAACGAAGTCGCTGGCGGCCGCTAGTAATTTATATTTAGTAGGAACTTAGGGGGATCGCATTGATGATTATCACTACTTATTATAAAACAAAGTCACTTTCTCTTTCCCTATGTCCCTCATCATCATCATCATCTCAGCGTTAATCCCAGTCGCATCCGTAGCTTTCCAGCATTGGAGGCTGGGGTCCGCTTTACCAGTCTAACTGTTGATTTTGGCTAACTTCGATATTTTCCGTGAAGCGACTGCCGTCTGACCTCCACAACCCGAAGGCGATATCTAAGCATTGCAGTTAAACCAATTGTTAGACTTTTGAGGGCTCAAACAACCCGTAACGACTGCCACTAGATGTTCGTATGGCAACCGGGACTAACGGTTTAACATGCTTTCCCAGGCATGACCAGACCAGTGCAAATATTCATATTCATGCATACAAATATTTGCACACAGTGCGGGGATCGAACTCGCGCCTCCTTGCGCAAAGGCCGCGTTCGCTACCGCTACGCCACGGAGGCTGTCTCTTTCTCTATGTGCCTGTGTATGATTAAATCTTTAAACTACGCAACGGATTTAGATACGGGTTTTTTAATTGATAGAGTGATTAAAGAGGAAGGTTTATATGTATAATAACATCCATTAAATTGTAGAGAAGTACTATTATTTTTGAAGTTTCTAATGTGATGTTGTAAATAATTAACTTTTTCTGCGTTTGCAGTGAAACGCTGGCTAAACTCTACGAAATTTATCAAAATAATGTACTAAATATTGTACACATTGAAAAGGTCAACAAAAAAGTCCGCGGTTGTAATACGTTTATCTCTTATGGATATCCCACAATAACATTTTTTTTATTTATTTATTTATTTATTCTTTTGCACACATGACATGTACATGGGCGGACTTAATGCCTTAGGCATTCTCTACCAGTCAACCCCAGGTGGTGAAGAGATAAGATGGTAGGTGCTTTAGCTTGATTTTCTTTCAAAAGGAAAAAAAAGCCCCTATAATTATTAAAAAAATACTTACATAACATTTTTTTTGTCATTTACTTTTTACGACAAATACCGGCTAATTTTCGAAGCGATTTTAACCAATACATATAAATCTATCATATACAGGGTGTATCTGACATCGTAAAGCAAACTTCGCGGATAGGCTACACCGCATGCCACTAATAAAATTATGATAGTCATTTATGTCGTTAATGAACGGTTACAGAATTCACGGTGGTTAAAAAAGTGTCGGCTCGGCATTTGAACGTTGCAAGCGTGCCGCCGTGCGGGTTTGTAGGTATGACGTTGATCCCTGATGTAAACTCTATCAAATCAGCTGATAAGACAGTTTTTCGAGTTTTGTTTTCATTGCGCTTTTTTGTGTAATTAGCGAATTAATTATTTTTTACTTTAAAATCTTATTGAGTTATAAAAGTATAGCAATTATGAATGGTCTAAAGTGAAAAAAATTTCATATATTTTTTTTTTTTAATCATGAAAAAGCCGACGAAATATTCCACCACTGGGGGGTTCAGAATCATGTACTGGATCCATGGTACTCGTTTGTGCGTCGATGTCAGATACACCCTTTATATCCTCATCCAATTAAACAACAACCAATCCAATTAACCTTAAATATACTGATGAATTAATATAGATCTATATCGCCCTTTACAGCATATAAATTAATATATTCGAAGATATTACAGATTTAAAAATTGCGGGGCAAAGCGTTTACGGCGGTACATACTTTTCATCTGTTTTGTGGGCGGCACCGACCGGCCGGGTCGGGGCGGGGCGGGAGCGGGTCGCTATGTTTTTTATACAACGTTCACAGTTTTTAGGGTTCCGTAGCCAAATGGCAAAAAACGGAACCCTTATAGATTCTTCATGTCTGTCCGTCCGTATGTCAGAGCCATTTTTTCCGAAACTGTAAGAGCTATCTGTTGAAACTTGGTAGGTAGATGTACCTATTCTATTTTTAACCGCATTAAGATTTTCATGCAAAATAAAAAAAAAAAATATTGGAGGCTCCCCATACCTATTATTAATACCTCGTAAATCGTAAACCGCTTATTACCACGTAATCTTTCATACAAATAACTTAAATCCTATAATTTCATAAATCAATGGTACGGAACCCTTTGTGCGTGAGTCCGACACACACTTGGCCGGTTTTTCTGTACTGTATTTAGTATCAGCATTGCACCCGTGCGAAGCCGGGGTGGGTCGCTAGTACTTCTATAAATACATACATTACATACTTGTTAGTGAAATATATTTTGTCAACTTTTTCTGTAACAATAACGTTTTGTGCTTGGGCAATGGTGAAAGAACAGACTGATGTTAATAATTTCATGGGTGATTTGATAACTTTATTCAAGGAAAAATTTCTAAAATTTTGACTGGTATTTTTTTTAATTATTATAAACTAGTGCTTGACTGCAATCCCGCCTGATGGTAAGCAGTGATGCAATTGTTGATGGTAAAGCGCACTAGTTTATTAAGCCTATTCACTTAAAAAACATAGGTATAAGAAGGCTGACGACAGTTGAGCGAGGTGATGCAATGTTAAACCCAACAACACGACCAACGATGCTGCGCCAGAGGGAGATTGATCTGGGGTCTCTCCACGACCAAACTTCCGACACAACAACATTTGGCGCATCGTACCCGGTACACATCGCAACACAACTGCTCAGACCCGTCCTCCGTACGGCTTCACCAGACAGCATGCCGGAACACGACGAATCGCTTGGCGGCAATACTTTGTCTGGTGGGTGGTAACTTCTGCCAGCAGCCGATGTTATGGCCTACCACCGAGAAAAAAATACAATACTTGACAGAAAACCGCACCCCGCGCCAATGCGCGGTAAAAAAAAAAACGAAAATTTCTCTCACAAGGCGTAACATATTAACGCGACGATCGTCTTTATGCAGAAAGGTCGCCTTCTAACTATAGACGAACATCGCATTAACACTACGTAAAACAAAAATATCAATAATATAAAAAAAACTTATTTTTATGATTAGAGCTTCTTTTAAATGGAAGGCGGGGAACATAAGAAATAAATGGATAAGCTAAGATAGGAGAGTTCGAAAAATGCTAAAACTTGGGCAGGGTTATGTAAGAGCAAATCAAGCGATAATTAAGTACAATAGGATTATGATTTAAGGCGGTTTTCGAGGATTCAAACTTTTAATGGACCCTACCACTTTTATTCAAAAGTGTTCGAAAACAGAGGACATGCAATTACCGTGGATTTTTTTTACCGGTAAAAACGGTAATGATTGTATTTTTTTTAATGTGACATTTATAACAATGGCGCCGATTCTGTTGAACAAACTAAACTAAGTTTAAGTTTGTGCATCTTTTTCTTTCCATTTCGTTAAGAAAAGGATAGAAGATAACATTTAAGTTTAATCCTGTCAAATTAAGATATTCCATAGACAGTTTAGACGCGATTTTAAACATGGCGACTAAAAATACGCCTATTTACGTCAGGAGCGCACTAATTTGACAGGTCTAAACTGACATTTTATCTTCTGTCCCTTTCTTAATGAAATAGAAAGAAAAGGATGCACTAAATTTAAATTTAATTTAATCTGTGAACAACAGAATCGGGACCAATATGATTAAGTAGTCTTAAAGCAAAAAATAAGTAAGTTTACAAGGTATGTGGTAGTAAACATGTTTAATATTGCTTAAAATGAGCGTAGGAACACAAATTTTAAAAACATGACCTTTCCGTTACCGCGGTCAAGCGTAAATGTCGCACAAATATTAATTTAGACATTTTTCATTATCAAACCGTAGCCAGGCTACGGGCGCTGGTAAATCTACATCGGGCTCGTGGAGGGCATTTCTTCAATGCTTCCGACATACCCAAATATTTATAGGTTTCAGATGCGGAGAGGGCTCTAAGGGTTGATGCGGGGAGGGCTTTACATGCATGACCACACAATTATCCACACCAAATTCCACGCTGATGACGCTACTGAAAGTTTCAATAATTTTCAGAAGCTCCTTCAGTTTAAAATTGTTGGGATCAAAGAGTTTTAATTCATCCATATAAAGGAAGTGCGATACAACCTGTCCACCTCTCCTCAGCTGATAGCCTAGATGTGAATTTTCCAGCAGTGTGCCTAGAGGAGTCAAAGCTAATCAAAACCAAAGTGAATTCACACTATCGCCCTGGAAAATATCTCACTCGATCCGTATCGATTCGCTATTCCTATGAATATTTCGACATCCTAAGCTAATAGCGAAGGACCGTCCCACATTGTCCTATTCACGGTATCAGGAAGGTGCGCCTCTGTGCATGTATAAAGTTGATGCAACTCTTCATCAACTTTATACTTCTCCAGCACCCGCATGAGCCATATACGTGGCACCGAGTCATAGGCCTTATTATCTATCCAACGTCGACAGATCATTTCGGGAACGACGAATCAGTTGGATAATGAGCATATTAATAAGGAGTAGCTCCTCAGTACCGCGGGACCCACTCCTACATTCATTTGACAGAGTTGCTGTAAATGTTTATTAATTTTAGCTTTCAAAATGGAATGTAAGAACATTATAAACCGTCGGTAAACAAGTGATTGGCCTATAATTTTTGAGTTTCGCAATTCTATCTGATTTATGGAGCAGGATGGTTACTCCAGTTGTCCGGAACTAAGATAGCCAACCAGACTCTAAAACAGTATGATACTAAGATGCCAAGCGAGCGTGCGACCTTGAAAACTATTTCATCCAAAAATATACAGCCCGTCCGGCCCTGGAAACTTCTAGTTAGACAACGGACGGACTGCACGAGCTAAATATTAGAGGCAGGTGGTAATAGCCCCCATTTCTGGTATTGGATCGCAGGCTCGCTTCATATTCCGAGCCTAATCACCTTCAGTATGACAGACAGGCCCCGACCATATACTGCGCCAGAATGAACTCATGGCATCATCAACCGATAGGCACCTATCAGCCACACATTGGCCTGATCACTCCCAGCCTCTATAAACCGACGTTACATTGCTCTAGCTAGAAGGTGCGATTATGAGTGTACCGTTCTACTCGCCATGTATACCTACGAATACGGTTCGCCCATGCATATACTTTCTGCTTCGGGAAGTCGATGCGCTCCGTGACAAGGGCCATATGATCTTGAAGGATAAGATCATCATAAGATCTTTTCTATTTGTACCTGAAAACGCCCGCCTCAAAAAGCGCATCACTCCAGGACAAGTATTACGCTCCCTAAAGCAGATTAGTTTACCGATGAGCCTACCAATACGGCATTCAATCCTGCACTGCCAAGCAGGTACGACTGGTTTCGCTCGTGTAGCTCTAGAGTAACTGGAAAATTAGACATGATCGTCGTTGTACTGTACAACATACAACATAAAACAGGTCAATTACCGGTTTATATTTTTTTACCGGTAATTTAATAATCGCGTAAATGGGCGGTTTACCGGTAAAAATATAAACCGGTAAACCGGTATTGCACACTGCCCTAATCGAAGTGCCTTGGCAAATTAATGTTGATTTTTTGAAAATGGAAACCAATTTTCAACAAACTTGTTTTGTTATTTTTATATAAAAGTACATATTTTCGACCTTAGAAGCATTAGGTCGTATGTATAAGTAAGCCATCTGACCTACATTCGACTGTTGTTTCTAAGGTCGAGCTAAACATACGAGCTAATGCCTCTAAGGTCGAGATTTGTTTAATGCCATCCAATTGTTAAGTACTCTGCAATCTATACTAAATACTAATATTCAAAGACAAACAAAAAACAAGTCAAATAGGGGTGTAAATTTTGTGAGTTTCGGCGGAACTACTGTCATACAAAAAGAAGTACTTAATAACACTAATGAAATACTATCAAGAATTCCTACAAACCTGGTACTTCTTTTTTAGGCTACAGCTTACTAATTGCAAATGAACAAAGCCGGGGCTCGTTGCTAGGGTTCCATAAAACGTCGTAATAACTAAAGTTAGTAGGAAATTCGACTGACGTACCTTGGTCCTCTTTAGTATTCTAAACTTCCCAGCCGGTGGCCGATTACTGAAAAACACAAACATAATTTTTGAATATGTTTAAAACAAACTTTTGACTCATTACCACAAAATAAAGTAATTAAAAAAAAACAGAATAATAATAAAACAAAAATCAATTGAACTCTCATTTTTATTAACAAACATGACATTACAAGGTGCAACAAGTTATTCCCTCTACATAAATTGTGTTACCAAAATATTCGATTCAAGTAATAGATAAAAAAAACAATAAAAACGCAAAAATGTAACAAAAACAATGAAAAGTCATTTAAGTAAATACTATATTTTATACAGAGGAAGAGAAGGTATATTGATTTCGCCTTGCATTACACTTTTTACATAAAATCGCAAACTTTTATCCTGAATTTGTAATTCCCACATACGTAGACCGAATTAATTATTACATTTAGATTTTTGGAGTAAATCAACTTAGTTTAGAACAAGCGCGCCGCGCAATATTGTAAAGATTTTAGATAAACAGCTACATAGATGTAAGTACATATTTAATAATTAATCGAGCGCGCAGCTATTCCAAATCGCGTCCGCTGCGTCACTGTTGCAGCCTGGCCTCATCAAACACCAGGTAGTTACAATGAACTTACCTATACGACTACAACGCGGAAAGAAAGTTTTTAGGGAAATACCATTAAATGAACGAATTAATTTCAATTCCCAAAAATGAACAGTCGGATTTGTTTTGAGCAATTATCAAAAGGTGGCTGGTAGTGGCTGGGGGAGAACTGCTCAGGATCGGGCTTGTTGGCGTGCCATGAAAGAGGCCTATGTCCATCAGTGGACGAGTGCGGCTGATGATGATGATGAATTACGTGGACAATATTTTGGTGCGTGTTTGCCTCTAATCCTCATTTTCGAACTATGTTGGTGTATACTTCCAGATTAACCGGAAGCAGTTGAATACGGAATATCTAATGTTAAACATATATACCTACTTTTAGCATGTGGTTTGTGATTTATATACTTAGATCATACATGTTTGCCATACGGGTTAGTCAAAAGATTTATTTATGTTTGCTATTTGTCTAATCTATCCTTCAAATTACAGAAAAAAAACATTCGCTTTGCATACCGAACGATTCGCCAGCATAGATTTTTTTTTTATATATGTCTGTGTGTGTGTCTTAGGTGTCTTTTGCATATTTGAAAATACTTATCTAGATCTTCAAGAGGTTCACAAATTTCTGTCGCCGGATATGGCGTAGAATACATTCAGTACATCGAATCGAAGCGGAATGTGTACTTTAATTTTAGACATGTTTCACCTAAAAGGTTTAGCTTGAAAACCTTTTTCTTTTGTTGGCTCTCATCTATACAATATGTTAAGAAAACCCTGTCCGACCCGTAAGGATAATAAAGTTAAGGTAAACACATGACCAAATAAAATATGAAATTTTACATAGTCATCATAGTATCAACAGTAGTGAATTTTGAAATAATCTTTTTTTCCCGCGAATTAATTCCAACTTCCCCAAAATTTGGTGGTTTTTTAAAAGTGACAACATTATTTTTGACGGTATAATTCTGAGCGAATAGTGAAGTGGCCGCGTGCCGCGTCCCTTGCCCCTCTTCGCCCGCGCCTGTATGGCCTACCGCACATGTTTTAAGTTACCTCTTTTTGCGAATTAATATTTATTTTTTTAGGGGGATTTTTTTTAAGTTTAGTCCGGCTTTGTAGGCATTAGTAGAATCAGTTATCGATACCTAACAATACCTTCACGGATCGGACACGGTTTTCTTTACATATTGTATAGCTGTTGGGCGCTAAGAAATCCTTATCATTGGTGCCCAAGTTGTCACCCATTTAAGTCATTAATAACTGCAAATTGACTAACAATTGGCAAATACGAACTGTTTGTATACATGTGTTAGAACTAGAAGCAAGTTTTGCTTAAAAAGCATTCTCTATTAATATATATTTTATGGCAGAAGTCCATAGTACAATGCCCATTTTCCTTATTATATGTATATTAATATAAGGTTATGTTGTCGGCAAATATTCTATAATGAAATTATATTTGATGTTATTTTAAGTCAAACAAGTATCTATATATAGTTTATTTTAATATCTATTAAGTTGATTTTAGAGTAACTAACACTATTGAAAAAGTTATAAATATGTTGTAGCATTATGTGTAGGAATTATAAGTATTTTTTTACAAAATCATATTTGTTTACATTTATTAGACTTATATGTGACTGTGCTGAAATACATATAAAATATAAAAAAAATATACATTTTATCTTTTTCAGCTGATTTTTTTGGCTGACGGAGAACTGCTCAGGATCGAGCTTGTTGGCGTGCCATGAAAGAGGCTTATGTCCAGCAGTGGACGAGTAAAGGCTGATGATGATGATGCATTTTATCTAATAATTTGGTAAGAAAATAAATGATATGATACAACAGGTTTAGTGTAAAATGATAACTCAGCATTTCTAAGTTTTACCATAATTGACTAAAAAAAAATATTATTTTAATTAAATGTTATAATAATATTTTTTTCTTTTTTAATGTACCGGTATGTTAATTGTGTATAGTGTACATAAAGGGTGTCTCTGACATCGACGCACAAACGAGTACCATGGATCCAGTACATAAACCCCCTAGTAGTGGAGTGTTTGGTCGGTATTTTCCTGATTAAAAAAAATAACATGCAGTTTTTTTTCACTTTAAACCATTCATAATTGCTTTACTTTTATAACCCAATAATATTTTAAGGGAAAAATTAATTAATTCGCTAATTAAACTATCCTATCAGCTGATTTAATAGAGTTCACATCAGGGGTCATACCCAGAAACACGAGTGGCAGTATGCTTGCAACGTTCAAACTGTTCAAAGGCCGAGCAGAAACATTTTTTTAAACACTGATGTCTATACCCATTCAATAATCATATAAATGACTATCATAATTTTATTAGTGGCATGCGGTGTAGTCTTTTCGTGAAGTTTGTGTTACGATGTCAGATACACCCTGTATAGTATGCTAATTGATAATGCTGATATTTCCTATAATTGAGATACTTGCAACATCTAATATAATATAATACTGTTTGTTTTATTTGGTAAGCCAACCTAATACATATAGGTCCGTATTACAGAACGTCATTCAAAACTCAAGCCCTACTTATGTCTCGTTTCAAGCCATTTGATTGGTTGAAACTAGTTTTAAGTAATGCTTAAGCAGAGATCAATGCTTGAGTTTCGTTCTGGAATACGCATCATAGTCAAAGATTTTATAGTATTTAAAAATATGACTGATGTGTTAAAGTGCTTGTACAAACCTACTTACAAAATAACATAATTTATATAAATAAATAAATAACAGGAAACTATTGGATGTGGACGGCCCAAGACCGGTCACTGTAGAAAGCCTTGGGGGACGCCTTTGTCCAGCAATGGACTTCTAAAAGCTGAGAAGAGGAAGAAGAGGAACACAAAGAAGAAATAAATAAATGTATATTTTAAACTGTATTTCTTTCACTTCCATTTCAGTTTTTGCTAAAGAAATATGAGTGAGATTAGCATAGAACAAAGAGAATGTTTACAGCCTTGCCCAGCTTGTATTACAGCCAAGCTGCAGAAAAAGCAAGCTGGATAAGAATTTCTGCTAGCTGACTGCTATTTGGGAATTGTCAGGCATACCTTTGAATCACAAAACAAAGGACTACTATTTTATTCTGAAACTCACATCATGAAAAACTTTAATACGTATTTTTCTAATAAATAAAAAAATATGACAAATAAAAAATAACACAAGAAATATTTTGTATTAAAAAATATGCAGGCATTATAAAGTGGAAAATAAGTGCCAAAGTCTTAATAAAGTGTTAAGAACAAAATGTGCTGCAGACCTAAGTCACTATAATCTGATTAGTTACAAGAAAATAGCATAGTATCATTCTAAACATACTTTTGACTACACAATATTCAGTCATGACCAGACTAAAACTTTCATATTCAGATTACTTCAATTATTAAATTGAAAACTAAATCAAACAGCATTGGTATTCCCTAACATGGACATAATTTTATGGAAATGCGCATGATCTTCACTTTAAACTAAGCTATTAATCTTATTTAAAGATGGGCATTTCTTTTACAAAATGGTTATTGTTTTGTTACATTTATTCAATTATTTATTCAAATGTCAAAGATGTTATATTTAATTTTTTTTACTTTATGTAGTGGCATTATGCTTGCTTTTTATTCTTATTTATCTTTGTACTTAGTAACCACTAAGCTGGCAAGTGAATCATTAGCGATCATCTCACCGTGTGTAGCCGTTTACAAGTGGAATCCGAACGAAACTGACTACCTATTGCTCTCGTACAATAACAATCACGTATTACCGTCATTTTAATCAATAGATACGTTAATCCTTAATATTTATTATTTTTACTAACCATCGCTTTGCTTCTATGCACCTATTTCTCACTCTTTTGTCCAAATATGTTTGCGCTCGCACAAATAGTCAAAAGCGTAAAAAAATAAAGCATAGCACCGATAGACCACCCCGAAGATGACATCAATCAATAACAAAAGATATATCGCCAGCTGCAATTTAACGTTAGCAAATTGTCAACTTACCCATAATGCGGTTTATGTTTTTGTTATGTCGATATTAGTGCACTTTTTGATGTAATTTCTTGTAAATAATTAAAACAATCTACCCACGCTAACAAATAATCATCGAAACCCACGCCGATCTGAGTTGCCCGTACGAAAAAAGAGATAAGATTTTTTTAAATATATTTTATGCTAAGATGGATCACTTTCGAGATAGTGACTTTCGTAAATAAACATATTTTTTCTTTGGTTAATATTTTTAGTACGTAATATTGAAAACATAAGTTCTTATTTGTGTGATTACAAATATTACTTGTTGCCTTATAGTTTGAATATTAGAGTAATTTATGTTATTTTAGTAATATGTACTCAACGAAACAAATAATACCAATTGCAATTTACTTGAGAACAATTTACATCATGATATTTTCTGAATGTAAAATTGTTGTTATTCTTTAACATTTTTTAAACTCTTTTATAATGTCAAAATAATTTAGAAGTACCTCTGCGTGTGCCCAGTGTAAAATAATTTAAAACGTTTCATACTACGTAATACACGCTCTCAAAAACAATGCAAAGTAATCACAACAAAGCATTCGTACGCATTGATCGCAATTTTCCTGAGAAACGAAACGTATTTTAAAAACGTCAGTGACGTCAGTCCTGTGTCTTTTTGTCCTTGTAAATAAAAACTTGAATTTTAAAATTTAAAGCACATAAAGCGACCGCTGAACCAAATACAGTGTTCATTGATCAAAATACCGGGTAAGGATCGTTCTCTCATGAATTTCAATAATTAGTTTTCTATTAACTTATGATTTGATGTATTGACGTAAATTGGAATTAAACGCCTTATTTATATAATTGTTCGCGCGGATTCGCAGCGATGCTCTCAAAAATGTCTCCAATGTATTTTTAGTGCGTTAACCTGTACTCAATGGGATTTTTATGACCTTCAATAAAAGGGAAGGTCATAGTGATGTTTAAATAATTTTGCGATGTTTAGTGCGATCACTAGTCAGCGGGCCGCGGGGTGATCGCGTTCATTGTCCTGCCCTTGTTTATTATATTCAAAACACCCGGTTGTCGTTATCAGGCCCCCTCTCGCTCACTCACTATTTTTAGAGCCATAGAATTTCGAAGTGGACTTTAGTATTTATGTGGGCGCTTGTTGCTTTACAAATGTATTATTTAAAACAGCACAGAGTGCGAAATATTACATGAATAAACAATTAAATAGGCCAAACTTTGTGTCTTGTGTTATAATTAAGGTGAGTCATAATCTTTGTTTGGTTGTTATGTGTGGCTGTAACCTCCTGTAATACTGTGGAAATTTCTTTTGTTGAGGAAACAAAAGAATGTGTTTATTCAAAACAAACAAAAGACATTACATAACTTGCTATCTTAAATTCAAATTTAACCATACTTAAATATTTTTTCTGCCTATTCTGTTTATAGATTAATTTATCTGATAATAAAGAAAATAATTATGAGTAAGGAAATCATTAATGAATTATCCTAACAAACTTTGAGGCAATACTTGGGAATCATCATATCTATGCTCAATATGAACACTCTACTGCAGTCTTTGTTTTAATGTGACCAGTATTGTACAATATTACAATATTTCACCTGGGGTTATAGGATTTCCAACAAATATCTTTCTGTTGGATATCCAGATTCTCCTAGTAAAACATAGCTACTATATTCAAATAACTCTTTAACATTGTTGTTGTTATAAATAGTACTGTCATGGCCAACAACAAACTATATTTCATATTTTTAGTTTTGCATCACATATTGTTTGAAAATTGTATGAAAATGTACCTTTCCTATTTCTGTACTGCTCTGTCCTTTTACCTTCTGGAACATAAATTATTATTTTTTCTGGGTAATTTAAAAGTTAACAGAAATGTAAGAATAACATTAAGAGGAAAACAGTAATATAATAAAGAGGTAAAGTCTGTTTTTTTGTTGTAGGGTCATTTCTGAAAGTATTGGTCCAATTGCTTAATTTTTTACCTGTGTAAATATATTTATATAAATATTTTAGTGTTAGCTAGTTTATTTCAATTATTTATTTGCATTAATAAAAATAAAATTTCTATAAATGCAAAAGCTTCTAATAGTTAGCAGAATTAAAAAGTAACTTAATTTTTTATTTATTTACACTTTGTAAAAAATGTACATTTATTAAATAAAAAGAAATACATTCAGCTCTACAAAATATATAATGAGCAGCCTTATTGCAATCAAGAGATTGCAATAAGGCTGCTCATTATATGCTGGAAGAACCTGGAAGACCAGGTTCTTCCAGCTCATAATGAGATTTCATAGTGAAACCAAAATACATATTTTAAATAAATTTAAATAAAAGCCATGTAGGACTAAAAATTAAAGGTATAAGCTATGCCTTATTCCCTTTCATTTTTTTGTGTTTAGTCCTACAGGACTTTTATGTTGAGTGTCTTATGTACTACCGTTGAGTGTCTTTTAGTGCCTTATGCACCAACATGTGTGCATAAGACACTCAACGGGTTAAATCACTAAATAGATTTTATAAATGCTTGTGTGTTTACTCACCTTTAGTCAATAAAAACGTAAATTGGTAAAATACTATTTATTCTATGGGAAAACAATGTTTGTTTGCTGTTTGTGTTGCCAGCATTTCTAGTGGTTAATCTCGGCATTAACTCTATGTGTTAATTAACATACGTTATCCATTTAATTATCATCAACCACCTCGGACGCAGAATAAGTGCCAGTTACACCTTGCACTTTGCTGTGAGCTCAGTACTTGCGAAGGCAGCCCAGCTGTGCTGAACATGAATCATTCTTCCTAAAGTCTTCTTAGGGTTGTTCTCAAATCCAAAACCCAAAAATTTATCAAATAAATTACTACCAATCTTGCAACAACTCTATTGTCAGAGGTAAATTAGAAGAAGCAATTTTAAATATTTCATTTTCGTTTCTACTATTAGTGTCCGAACTTGCTACATGGCAATCAATTGCTTTAAGATATAATATGATTTACATTTAAAGCACGCTATTATAAGCATGTTTTTGCCTATACTACCCGTGCGCGATAAGTTGGGACATGAGTGGGGTGGAGAGATGAGATAAAGTAAATAATAGATAAAATAAATGTATAAAATTAAACATTCTATTTTTATTCATTACAAAACCATAGTCAATACTTTCGGTGATACATAATTAAATACCTAGGGTCCTATTTTATTCAAATAGTGTGCACTCAGGTCCCAACTTATCGCGCACGGCTATTACTTACGGGCGCGAGAAAAGCAAACATGGAGACAGCATGCTTTGAAGGAATACTATAATATCACCATTATGTATTTATTACGATAAAGCGGAACTGTAAAAAAAAAAACAATGAATTTTGTTCACAATTTCGAGGCAAAATTGCTTTTTGTAAAACTGTTTATTGTTATGAAAAAAAAAAGTATGTTAATATTTAAAGCAGTTACGGTCGTACCTATTTTAAAAATTCTATACCATACAGCAAACGCTATTGTGCCCAAATAGCAAACAAGCAGACTACTGCTTGCTTGCTACTACGCTTGCAATAAGTACGCAAGGAACAGAGACAGAGCTCGATGTAAAGTAATAAGTTAGAGTCATATTAGTATTTGTTATTATGGTATGTATGATAAGTATTTTCTAGGTAATGTTATTATAGAAAGTAAAAACTCCGCTGGCTGCTGCCCGATATTTTTTTTCAGGTATTAGGTATATAATATTTACATTTAGTTTCGACAGAGAGACAGAGTTATACAACTTACCCACTCACCAATAAAGCATTGCTCGATTCTATTAATTTTACGCACTCACGTATACCTTTAGTTGCATACATTTTAAAAGGTCATTGAAATAAATTAGTTTCTAGGGGAATTTCAGTATCCGCATTTACACCTCTACAGCGCGCGTTCTTTCGCAATACCTATTTATATGGGGTCGGTGCAACCTGTCTCGATCCTCCATACTTCTGTATTATTTGTATTTTTTTTTTCATTAGGCACGTCCTGGCACGCCTTGTGTAAATGTCTGTGGGTATGGTTACAAATCATATTACCATTCACGTAACCAATCCATCGTTACTTTGGTCTTTTCCTATTCTTAGCAATCTAAATCCATACCTACTTAACACTTACATTATTTTATAATTCGTATTATAAATAATAAAAAAAGAAAATTGATAAAAAAGCACGAAGTCGGATCTATTCTCGTCTCTATTTATATCTTTTAACTATTCTTTAATTAAAATTGATTGGCTCTATTAAAAGTGCGCGACATAGGTAAATGGATGGTACATACAACCATCATGTTATTTAATCACCAATGCACAATTTTACGTTTTCTGTCTGTTTCTATGTGTATAGTTGTTCCGCAGCAGGTAGTATCAAAAAGTTTTATTTTAGGTAATTAACTTACCATAAATCATTATCGGTCTATAGTTTCAAAACCTCCGTCACGTTCAGTTTTCCTATTATTTTTATCATTCATTTAAAACGAACACAGAGAAGGTACCTACAGAGTCTAATACAACGACTCTCAGCCTTGTCCTGAAGATGCAGAGGTCATTTTATCATTCTAGATTAAATAATAAAGCTGATTATATACTATACATAGGTAAAAATCACAGCAGTGTTCGTAACAATTCGCGCCTCAAAACGGAAACCGGCTATTGAAGCCAATTGTCGCGTGCAATTTATTACTATTGCATTATTGTAGCTGCCTATCACAATCAATCTGTGCATCTTGCGCAGAGGAACTTGTAATTTTCCTACGTTCCATATAGCGATATAAAAAATATCGGCGGCCATCTTGATTGTCCTTGTTATTCGCAATATTCGCGTTCTGTGTTTCTCGTCGCTCCATTAAATTAGTTCATTAAACTGTAAACAATGACATTCGTTGGAGAAAACTGTCTGTGGCATACAGAATTGTATTGAAGTTATTTTAGATATTGTACTTATTTAATAGCAATTTAAACTATACCTATTACTAATATTACTAGCTTCTGCTCACGACATCAACTATAATCACTGTATAGAGATCACACTCCTGGGACACAGTCCTTCTCACGGTGAGAGGGAGTGGGCCGTAATCTACATCGCGGGAGCAGTGTGGGTTGTTCAATTTCACATGTCTTTGAAGATCTGGCTCTAGGATATGTCAGTTTCCTCAATATGTTTTCCTTTTTTGAGAGCAGTGGTGATGAAATTATTTACCTGTTTCCTATCCTGTTATCTGTGTGCCTCTATCTCGTGAACAGAGTTGCCAGATGATATGTATGTTTAGTTCCA
Organism: Sesamia nonagrioides; assembly: GCA_017933935.1. Lineage (NCBI taxonomy): Eukaryota > Metazoa > Arthropoda > Insecta > Lepidoptera > Noctuidae > Sesamia > Sesamia nonagrioides. The sequence goes on from JADWQK010001453.1 coordinate 336,819, forward strand.
GAGATAACAAACAAAGCTCCAGCTCAATGTCTTCGTCTTTATTATTAGTTAAAGAGTAATGACCTGATTGTTTTGTTCATCCAATCAGTAATAGGTGTGGGTTGTGGTCTAGCACAACGTTGATCAACAACTTTTTTACATATCAGTTGAATATAAATGTATTCGTCAGAAAGTCTGTCATGTCTTGACAAATTGGGAGTCAGATACCCATCTGACTACTTCATATTTTACAAGGAGTGACTATTCACTCATCAGCATCATCATCATCTCAGCCACATGAAGTCCACTGCTGGAGATGAGCCTCCCCCAAGGATTTCCAAAAAGAACGGTTGGACGCGGCCTGCATCCAGCGCTTCCCTGCGTTTCGTTCAGCATGCTAATTACGTAACACACTATTATTATCAGTTGGAATCATTTTCAAGCATATTGCTAATCCATTGTTCCGTATATTCTAAAAAATTTTTGCTCAACAACGTAAATCTGTTTTTGACTGTCAATATGAAACCCATTGCTACGGATAGTGTGTTACGCAATTACCCTGCTGGTCATCCGACCACCTAGTCGGTGGGCGTCCGACGCTGCGCTTGCCTACTGATACTGATATTCAGCTGCATCCGGATAGACGTCTCTAACATACTTGATTGGGAAAAGGCTAGGCAGTTGATGATCATGAATGTATTACCACAGTCTAAAAATCATACAGTCGTTCGACGTAGACGTCTAGACAGAGCAATCGTGCGAGGTGTGAGGGACGAGAGGCGGGTAAACGGCACCCGAGCTGCGAACAAAACGATGTTCGTAGCTCGGTATCTATCATTAAGGGCTAACGCGTGTTTGTTATTTTATTTGTTTGTTTTATAATTTGATATGAGTGTCAATTTTGAGTATAATTGGGGTGCTTGTTACGAAAAAGCCAGGCTTTTTGACATCCGAAATGGCGGACGTAATTTTTTTATAATTTGTTATGAGTGTCAATATTGAGTATAATTATGATTTATGTATTTGATGCGATGTCAACTATATCTTATTGTATAGAATGTTTAATGAAAGTTTTTACTGTATTTCTTTTTTTAATTCTTTTTTCTTAATTTGTATTATTTTGCTTGTGTAAAGTTATGGGCTTTGCCTGAAATAAATTATTAAATAAAATAAATAAAATAATTGGGGTGCTTGTTACGAAAAAGCCACCCTTTTTGAAATTCAAGATGGCCATCTAAATAACTTAAATCTGTCTGGAGTTGTTCCCTTAGTAAAAATAGCAAATTAATTAAATATAATACAGCTATCGATGTTGATCTGCAATAAATAAATAATTTCATAAATATTGTTTATTTATGACAACCCTGGCCGATGCGTTACTGTCTAGCTAGACGATGTCGGCATTTTACACGAGATCAAAGGCGTCGACCTACTATATGATTTTTATACTGTGGTATTACTATCATTGGCGCCGATTCTGTTGTTCACAAATTAAACAAATTTTCAGTTATGTGCATCTTTTTATTTTCATTTCATTAAGAAAAGGATAGAAGATTACATTTTAATTTAATCCTATCAAATTAAGATACTCATAGACATTTTAGTGGCGATTATAAACATGGCGACTAAAAATACGTCAGTTTACGTCAGGAGCGCACTAATTTCACAGGTCTAAACTGACATTTTATCTTCTGTCTTTTTCTTAACGAATGGAAAGAAAAAGATGTACATAAAAAATTAGTTTTGTTTGTGGACAACAGAATCGGCGCTAATGTTTTATTAAAATGTGTATCCCTCAGTAAACTATGAACTACATATATATAAAGAATATATAAATAAACTATGAACTATGTACTTACCACGTAGGCTCAGTGCGAGTTGTCCGATGACACGTCTTCAAGTTTTTAATTTTTGCTTCTAGATTTTCATTGCGGTGCTTTCGTTCACCGTTTTCAGAGCATTTTGATGTAGCAAGATTAGTATAGATTATATTTTAGCCAAAAGAACCCTTGTCTAACTGTTGGAGGTTGTATACCTACCTTGGCAACCAACACATGATGCGTTGTCTGTTGTTATGATAGAACTATAACATAAATGGTGTGAAGCTGATACGGTCTATAACTTAGTAAATAATATAAGTACTCGGGGAATGCGCTAATGCTGGATACGTTAATTTCTAACACTAACGAATAAATCCAATTGTGATGTTAACATTGTACCAAAATGAAAAAAAATGTACCTACTCTAAATAATTGAGTGCAATTAAATGAATAAACAGTTATACAAAGTCGAAAGATTTTACTCTTGGTATACTTACGCAAAGCTTCGACACTTTAGGCGTTCGTGATTGAGAAGCTAGGTACCTTCCTAACAGAGGCGGGGCAAGACCTAAATTTGGTGTGGGCAAGACAAATTTCGCGAGGCCCCATGCGTACCCAGGTGGGGGCAGGGGGTGCCTCCCCCTGCAACAACAACAGCAACATGTTTGAACTCCCCTAATTACTAAACAAAGTATAAACGAGGAATTATCTCTGACTTTTAAATAAACTACACAGTAGACACTAACGAAAAGTGCGGTGTTATTGCAAAAAACCGCGTGCGACTATAGCGGACAAAGATTACCCACTGTAAAAGTTTGACTTGCTCCCCCTAGACCTGACTTGCACCCCTAGGCCAGAAGCTGTGTACGCCCATGCGAGGCCCTGTTCTATTGCGATCTGAAGACGGATTTTAAAATAATAAAAACAAAACAATGAACACTGCCGAGTTTTTATTCATAAAAATAGGTACAAATAAGATTAAAATTAATGAAAAAGGTCGTATTATTAGGTGGACATGACAATATAACCCGCGCAGATAAAGAAAAGATCTGTAAATGGCGTCCACTCGCATGCGTTCTCACTCACTCTCTAACGCTGTCTATACTCACACAGTGAAGTAAGAGCTGCAAAAAAAAAAAATCATCGATCAGGAATTCAGGATTCGTTTTCCAAACTACTGAAGGTACTTTGACGCACTCTGAGTTATCGTTAATTTCGTTCCGCTAAAGTCTCTGTTATTTTGTTGATATTGTTGTTTTTGTTGAGTTTGTTCAATTAAACTCAACAAAAACAACAATAAAAACAAACAACAACAAACAAGTAAAATGTCATATTTACGTTGTAAATTATTAATTTACAAAGTAAATTTGACGTTTTACTATCTTAGCTTTTGATTTGTGATTGCTTTTGATTTTTGATTTGTGAGTGGCATGTTTTGTCAACCGTACCATAAGTATCCGCCGCCATTTTCAGATCTTTTCTTTATCTGCGCGGGTTATACCAATAAATTGATCTATGCATCGATAAAATATCATGTTAACATATTTTAAAATGTTACAGTTTTTGATTTTGTGGTTATTTTAAAGGAATATTGCGCCAAAGCTCGTTCGACACTTAAACCCATGTTGTTGCTTAATTATAAATCTGATTATGGCTGAATATGTTTGAAAATAAAAAAAAATGTAGATATAACATTTTTTTTTATATTTAATAGTGCAGTCAATTAAAAATAAGTTTGGTTGGCTTCCTAGTAAAGAAAGTAAACAAATAAAACAAGGGATTCCATGCAGTACCTACGCACGGGTCGTCGCGTCGGCGGCAAAGATTTACTCGCGGTAGTTACGCAACGTAAGCAAATGTTGTCAGTCTATAAAAATAATTTTCACAATACAATTAATTTATATCTTTTTTTTTTTTATATATTTTTTTTCTTGTCTTGAAGCATTACATACAAATATGAAGGCGCGAGGCCACTTGTACCGCGACCCCGTAGGCGGTGGCCCACGACGCCCACGCCTAACGCTGCCTCTGCTTCCTAATAGGCGTTGATGTCTCGATTGTCCTGCGAGACCTTTATGGCTGTTAAGGGGGTTTTATGACCAAAACACAGCGCAAGCCGTTTTTAGGGAGTTTTTTGGGGCTATCTACTCTTTATCCAAAAGAAATATCAACTTATTAAAAATACATAAATTTTCTAAATCTTGGCTCCAAAATTGTAGATTATCTTTTTTTTTACTAAGTACAATGTTCAAATAATTCCTTCACAACGCAACCACTGACAAGAGAAATAATTATCATAAACGTGCATCTCCTCGAAAAGTAAGCATTATTTAGATTGCGTTCTTACACTAATAGATAGGCAATTTCATTACGAACATTATTGTGGATTTTTTTTTTTAAGGTGACCATAATAAAAATTTTATTCAACAATGTGAGCGTTTTCGCCGTCATTTCTCTTGTCCGGGATATTGAGATTCAGTATCACAGAGTACTATAATATATGGAGGAAAAGAGTGCCCACTCTCGTTACTTTTAGCCATGACAACTTTGAAGAGCTATCTGTATTTCTGAACAAGGAACTATCGGTCTATCATACACTAGGAGGGAACTCCTCAAAGGTTTACAGTAGCTACTTTCTGGTTGGACTTAATTCATTTATATGGATGAGAACTTTGCACCCATATGGGTAAACATGAAGGTCTGAAATACATCTGATGATGAAGACCATAGACAGTCGCGGGAATTCCTCAACAATTTACAACACTGTACTTTAACATAGGACAAACACTACCTACTCGTCATGCTTATGCAAAAATCAATTAAAATCAAGAGACTGAATTTAAGTTGTGTTATTTCATTGCGTTATTTCTAGCAATGCTCATACTTTCATTATGGTCTTATAGGAATTAAAGCAAACGAAATACGTCGTTTATTTGCAGGCCTTTTCCAAATATGCTGACGTCAGCGTCCAGTTTGAGCGGATATTGTATTAGTCAGATGTTTATTATTTTTCTGCGAAAGGAAGCTTTGTGTAAAAAATATTATAGTATGTATATTTGTTATTTATTTTGATATACGATAGTTTTATTTTTTACAATTTACGTATTTGTTTTATTAAACGAGAATAATAATATCATTTTAAAGTCTTGCCGGAGCCCAAAACAAACAAGAAATCTTTTTTAACCGACTTCAAAAAGGAGGAGGTTACTCAATTCGACCGTATATATCTTGCGCATAACTTCGTCGTTTATGGACCGATTTTGATAATTCTTTTACTGTTGGAAAGAAGACGATCCCAAGGTGGTCCCATGACAAGGATATCAGGGTTTGATGGTGGAAAACCAGAGAAAACAAGGGGAACTTTCAAAAATTGCAGGCGACTAGTGCATTTCTTAGCATTTTCATTAAGTATTTTAAAGCACTACAATTTAATATAAAGGTCTGGAGTAGATCTGATGGTGGAGCCGGGAGACAGTCGAAGGAACTCCTCAACAATTCACAGCGGCTACCTTGTGTTTGGGCTCGATTAATTTGTATTGATAAGAACTTTACACCAGATGGGTTGTGACTGTCATAAGAGCTCTGATGATGAAGACAGAGGCCAGTTCCAGGAACTCCTCAACGGTTTACAGTAGCTACTTTGTGGTTGGACTTAATTCATTTATATTGATGAGACCTTTGCACCCATTGGGTTAAAATAATGGTCTGCGGTAAATTTGATGATGAAGACCATAGGCAGTTGAGAGAATACTTACGGGTAAAAATTAAAGTAAACAAAATTACGTTGTTTCCCAACTATATTTGCGTCAGCTTCCAGTCTGACCGGATGCAACTAAATACATAGTACCTACTTTTAACAACTAAAAAGTGTAAAATAAAAACTTTTTTCCAAAAAAACAACCGACTTCCAAAAAGCACTACAAAGTGAAAAATAACTAATTTCGGAAGTCGGTGTCAAAAACGAATATGCAAAACCAAAGACACCGACTTCCGAAATTAGTTATTTTTCACTTTGTAGTGCTTTTTGTAAGTCGGTTGTTTTTTTGGAAAAAAGTTTTTTTTATGTAGGTATCAGTTCTGCAGAAATTTATTTGACCCTGATTACGTTTTCCCTTAATATAATAAACAATGATAAATTAAACTTTATTATATTATTTTTCTATCCCTTTGACCATCTGACTTAGCTAATTTTCAATCTACAAAACTAATTTCCAAGCCTGAAGTTACAGTCAAAACATATTTAGTTGTAAAGATCTAATCAATACAAATTAAATAAACCCAAACACACGACAGTTGCTTCCGATGTGGATTCCCTTGATTCTCATCTCCATCATCAGGTCAGGCCCAGGCAAGTGAAGAAACACGGTGGGTTTTAGTCAGTAAAAGTCTGACACGCCCTTCCGCTCTGCCCAGAGCGGGAGATTTGATTTGATGATTTCCCATCCCAAAAAAAAGGCCCAAATCTTTACGGTATACACATATATACAGAGATATTCAGTATCATCCGATATACACACGACTCACGAGTATCAAGTTTTCACCCGAAGCGTGCCTACAATTTTCGATAATTGGCCTGAATTTCTCAGAATTTCCATTATGGATACTGACGTGGTAAAATGGGATTACATAGGCAGCATACCCTTTCATATAAAAAAGAATGGTCAAAATCGGTTTATAAACGATAAAGTTATCAGCGAGCTTGCATAAATCGAATTGAGAACCACCCTTTTGGGAAGTCGGTTAAACATAACAACCGCAAAATTTTTAAGAAGTATTGTCAACATTTCTTGTCTATAATAACCAAAAGTATTTGGGCGCACCAATAAACAGAAATAAAAGTGCCATGTCTGTTACTTCTGTGATCTGAATTTAATTTGTATTTGTACTACTTCGTTCGCCAGACGGCGCTAGTAATATTTTGCGAAGTATTAAAGAGGTGGGGCGCGGTGAAGAGGGAGCAAATGCTCAAGGTCATTTGGTCAGGGTATCTTCTTAATTGTAATATTTATTAATTATTTTTTTTTTTATAAGCCTGCCAGTAATAATAAGAGCAAGAAGCTTAACGCAAAACAGATTTAATTCTGATTGGTTAATGGCACTCATCATGCAACTTGCCTTCCTCAACTTTGCTGGGATCGGCTTCCAGTCTCATTGGAAGCAGCTGTATATATAAGAATTATACGTTTACTTATTGCCTCATAAGACAACAACAACTTAGTTACTGGGTTATTCGGAGACTATGTGACAGATTTTAGCTCTTTTGACTATCCGTAACAACTGTCAAAAATCTTCAAATGCCAGCCGGAACCGTTACAAGCCACGGCACGAATGACACTAGTGTCATCCGCGCCGTACATTTATGTATAGTTATTTGCATGATTGCATGCCAAACATTGTGTGAAATCCTCGCTTTACTTTATCACGTGATGATGCTGTGAACAAGTCGTGACGTCGAAATGGTCGTCAATAACTTGTACTTTAGTAATAATATTATTGTAAATAATGCGTCACAAACTATTTATCCATACTAATATTATAAATACGAAAGTATCTCTGTCTGTCTGTCTGTCCAGCTTTCACGTCAAAACTACTGAACCGATTGTGATGAAATTTGGTACACAGCACAAATAGTCTAGAGCCGGAGAAAGGATATAGGCTATAAAACATCCCGCTATGACCAACAGGAGCAGAGCAGGAACAAACAATGTTGCGGAAACGGGAGCAAACGCGGACGTACTACATTTTGCTCCCATTATTTTAACAGGCGCTTATTTTATATCAACTGAGCTCATTCGGCTAGAAGCTTACACGGGTGAAACCGCGGGGCACAGCTAGTTTAAATATAAACCTTCGTGCACTCTGGATTTGTTTACATGAGATTGTGCATGGAGATTGGAGGCACAATTACCGCTGAGTCACTCGTAAACTAATTATTTATTAATGTATGCCTAAACACTTTATCGTTTTCTGAAGATGAATGTGTGAATCTGCACGTATACAACTTCAAGTTCTGGCATTTCAACTGAATTAATTAACTCTATCACATGCTGCGTGACATCACCCTCCACGTCCTCCGTCTTTCGCACCCAGTCTGTCCCAGCTACCTTTTGGCGTGTATTAGGAATGCAATTTGAATTGCTTTGTGAATCAATGTTTTTCTCTATGTAGATTCATAAATATACCATTTTCCTGTTAACGTTTCTCACAGACAGCAGATTGCATAACTAATATCTTGCAGATGCGTATCATATTCAATCGAAGATCTAAGTAGGTTAAAAATTACAAATAGACATAATTTTGATATGACCTGATCTTGCCAAAAGATCAGTATTACATAAGCAAATAGGGAAGCGCATAACGCACAAATTAATATGTACTAGGTAGGCCTAGTACATATTAATATTATATAGTACTAGGCAATATTACTTCACGGAAAACAATATTCCTAAATATTTTTACTCACGGAAGCTGTTTGTTTATCATTATCAGCCTATAACAGTCCACTTCTGGTCATTTGTCTTGTATCATCATCAACTTTTTATCCACCACTCCTGGGGTGTGTGTGAGTGTGTCACCAGGCTTGCTATTATGCGGGTTGGCGATTTCAGACTTAATAAAGTCCAGTGGCCTAATCGCCTGCGGGTTACCTCAAGATGTTTTCCTTCACCTTGTATAATCAGTTATTGGTGTCCAAGATATACTTAGAAAGTACATATAACTATAGAAAAGTTATATTTGATTATTGCCTGACCTGAGATCGAACCCGCACACTCATACTTGAGAAGCTGGTGTTTTAACCACTAGGCCACCACGACAATTGTCTTGTATGGTCAAATGGTCAGGTCATTCCTATTTCACACCATCCAACTCTATTTTTGGCTCACATCCAGCCTTCCTGCAAAGATCTTTGCGATCTGAGCGGAATTCGGTTATATCGCGTTTTTAGATTTCCCTCAGGAATCTGGATTTTTTTAGGATAAAAAGTATCCTATTATTTAATCCGGATTACATCTGCAAAATTTCAATGCAATCGGTTCAGTAGTTACGGCGTGAAACCGGAACAAACAAACTCACGTTTTCTTCACTTAAAAACTCCTCTATCCTCTCTCTCCTATCTCTATATTATCGGTTCTACCATTGCCACTTCATATTGCTCCGTGAGCTATGTGACAACTTTTGTTCTCTGCGCGACCAGTTGTCAGTTAATTCTGTAGTACAATTTACAGACTATCTTTTCTTCATTAAATTGTTAGCAAAACAATGTAGTGTAGTTGACCCTTTTGTTCATGTTTTTGTTAAGTGTCTCTTTTATCGATTTGTGTAATAGAGATAGTGGGTTTTCCGTACTCCAGAACCGTGTGCGGTGTCGGTACGAACGGACGCTGCGCATTTAAAGTGGAAATAATTACTGTTCTAGACATCGCTGTGTATATCGTTATCATATATTCATAGTGACAACTAAGGTAGGCAAAAGAGTGAGACGTAGAGTTTTTGAATTTATCTGTTTTTATTTATTTGAGAAACAAACGGACACATTACTTTTTATAGAAAGAAATAAGTACCTACAAAACATACGCATACGCCTAAATTTGTGTGGTACCAACTACTTTTCCCACGGAATACGTATGAAAAACAACTATATTTTAAAATGTTTGTTGTATAAATTAATAGTATAACAAAAGTTAATTCAAAAAACAAAGCAAAAGCTCAAAGGTGCAAATCATGCAAATGAAAATTACTTTGAGTACGTACAATTTTTTTAAAATTACTTACAGAAAGAGCAAACATATCGTTATGATGGAATTTTTCGTTGTAAGTCTACGGTCTTGTCTGGTATAACTTATCACGCGCCCCTTGTCCTGAAAAATACTAACAAGTTTTTATAACATAACGGTTTAAGAACTTTCATCGGAGTTATTTAAAGACGATTTTTTTTGCTCACAGATTTCAAAATGAGTAAGCTGTGCAGGCAAGTATCCATTGAGTCCCCCGGACCGACCATGCGGGAGTGCGTGTTCAGTTTCGACGTTCCCGTACCCGACGTGCCCATGTTTGGCGCCAGGATACGTGTGGTGTACGCAGGAGCTTGTTACAGAGCCAACAAGACCCGCTCAGCTTCGGTCTGCAGCTCTTCTTCTATATCCTCCATCGGTAGCCTCTCAGGAGAAATGGAGAACTTCGGCATCCACACCCCCTCTACTCCAGCACACATTGGTATCAGAGACGGTGCCTTGTTCCCAGGCTATGAAGTGGCTGGCGTTGTAGACGCCATCGGGAAAGCTGCGGAAAGGCTAGACGGAATCAGGGAAGGTTCCAGAATTGTTTTATACCCCTACGAAGGGGTGCCCCACGGGTATGCGGAGTATATTGTCGTGCCAGATTTTAAGTGTCTGGTGCCTATACCTGATGAGCTTCCTCTGAGCGTAGCGGCGATGCTGCCTACAGGTGCTTTACTGGCAATGAATACTGTGGCGACAGCTGGAGATTGTCTGCAAAAGGTGTTGGAAGGCCCGTCGAAAAAGGACAGCACGACTGTGTTGATCGTGGGTACCGGTGGTCTGGCGCTGTGGGCGTTGCGTATCGCCACTCATTACTTCAAGCATGGGTCCTACAATAACCGCATCAGGATCTGTGTGGCTACCCTCAAGGATGAAGGATTCATTCTAGCGAAGGAATGCGAAGAGTAAGTAGTAATCTATTTTCTTGCACTAAATGTAACGTAACGTAATGGTGTACCTTTTGTTAGAACTTGTTTTCTGTTAAGCTTATGAATGTACTCGTTTCGAACATGGGTTTATTGAATAACATTTGCCAACAAATATCTTGATCTTTGCCCAAGGTTGATAAGGTCGACGTATTGTTTGACTCCGTTTGTTTGGATGGCACAGATACAGACTAGTAACTGTTGTAAAAGACACATAACGACGCCGAGAGTCTCTTGTATTCTCCGGCATTGTATTTTTTTGTTGTACTGGCCTATTCCTGGTAGCCAGTTAGGTAGTTCAGCTCATACTAAATACACGTAAACCAGTTTTTAATATCATAACACAACATCACGAATGCTGTATTTTAAGCATAATGTTTTTGCTTGTGGAACATGGCGCAATACCGTAAACAGCAAATTTTCGCATCAAAAGTAGGTAGTAGTTCTTAATTATTTTTATGCAATGATACTCAGTTTGCTGTGCAGGATTCGTAGTTGAGAGCTATAATATTTGAGATATGATGTATCTTTTTACACACAGAATTTCCATCATGATGCAATGTAGGTACCTACATCTGACAACTCCTGACGTCCCTGACTATCACAAACGCTATTATACATAACAAACATATCGGCAGACCGATTAATAGAATTGAAAGAGTCTTCTCAGTTGAAATTGCATAATCAATGCACAACAGCCGGTTTTATAAGTCAATTAGTTTCTGGTTCGACCCGGTCGTTGTTGTCGTCTCTGTGCACGATACGTGTTGGTCCTGCTTGTGTTCTGAAGTCAATACTAAATTTAAAAACTGTATGATTGCATAGCTATTCAAAATTCATTCGACAGTCGTCCGAATCGAAAATTGCACAATTTCAGTTAAGTATCTCATTTGCAACCCCGACGGCAAATAACCGTCTAAAGTATACCGACCGGCCGTCTAATTTGGCATACCTGATGAAATTTGCGAAGATAGATTTTAATGAGCAGCATTTAGAGGATTTTTTTCATAACTTTAATCGATGTAAGATTCAGTACGAATGGTTCTGAATTAGTTGTGCTGGTTTCGATGATAACACGACGGAAGACCTAAAGTTAAAGCCCAAAACCCACAACTGAAATGAAGAAACCGTAGGTACTTGAAATTGAAATCAGCTATTGCTTAAAGGACGAATTCATACATATTTTTCTGTTACAAGAAATTTAGCTTAGCTACAATAGGCTATTTGACAGATTTATAATTTTTATCTTGAATTACTTGGTTGCGGTTAAGAAGTTCACCCAAAGTATTTTTTTTAATTTTAAATACGTATTTCGTAAGAAATATGCAAATAAAAATTCAAAATTCAAATAAGCCGCGAAAACGATATAATCAGCAATATGGCGTTGCGCCTGGTAAGTGACGTCACAAGCGGTTTTCGGTTCTCAGTATTGTTTGTTTTTAATTATTATTTGCTGTTGTTATCTAATAAAATGGTTTACAAGTGGTGTGCTGTACTGGGTTGTACAAATAAATCGATAAAAAACCCCGAAAAACAGTTTATAAGTTTGCCGAAAACAAGCGATGATGCGCGTATGACGTCATCGCGACATTAGCCAATCCGGATCGTTTCACAATGTGTGGCGCGAGAAACAAAAAGCCAAACATATTTTTGTGTTTTGGATATAATAATTGTAATTATTTTTTATTAAAACTCTTGTAAATGATATAAAGAACCCTCATTTTATGCAATTAAAGCAAAAAAATCACAAATAATTGAATACTGTCAAATAGCCTATTAACTAGACTAACGTCACTATCGATTCTTAATTGATTTCAATCGAGAATACCTACAGAACTAGTTTAGGACAGCCTCTTTAAATCTCCTCTTTTTACCGATAAGACCTTCTATTGTGTCACCCTTTATAGTTTTTATATTTATGTTCTGTAATTTATATGATGTACCTACATAATAAAGACTATTCCGTTATTAAGTACTCAAAAGCGTGGATAAGCCTTACTGAACTCTGAATCATGAATCAGTCACTCTTCAAATCCGGTGCCACGTTTATTATGACCTCTCGATTCCTAATATTGTCCACCGCTTTCATCTGGTTACCCGTTGTTTGCAAAATTATCGTTATATTTTTCCTCCGCCTACTTCGAGTCGATTGCTGATTTTTAAAGGTACATTTAAAAATTGTTCTAAATTTATCTAATTGATAATATTTCGAATACAGTAGTGAACAAGTGTGTAATCCAAACAGTAAATTCATCTACAGTCATTTACGGACGGAATTTGAAATTTGCTCAATGTCAGCCCGAAAACTGGATTATGCCCGGTTAATGACAATAAAGAACACCCTATCTTCTACATGCGGCTTAAACATTACTAACATAACGTGGGGTGTTACTTTAGGTCCACCTTCGGGGATCAAAGGCATGATAACTAGTGATTACAGTATGACCAAACGTGCAACAAGAAGGCTGCAAAATACATTTTTAAGATCGTATAAGTACCAATCACCCCGAAACCCTTTCGTTGCTCACCTACATCGTTTAGCCATTATCTTTCACACAATCCATCCACCTTTTCTTGGGTTGCTTACGTTATACCGTCAATACAACTGACTGTCTAAACTAACAATTGTTTTAATATAACGTAGGGTTAACGTGGTCCAGTGGAATGAAGATCTATATGAGAAGCAGCTCATTGAGAGGACGATGGACGCGTGTGGTGGTCCTGTTGATGTGGTGCTGAACTTTGGCACCACCTCCCGATCACTGCATCGTTCTTTGCAATGTCTTGCAACTGTAAGTAGATATGCTCTTAATTGTTAAATGCAATTTCCAATGGTACTTATAGCAGAACAATTGTAAAACTATTCGTTCGGGAGAGTGTCTACTACATACATTGTTAATGAAAAGTGCCAAGGTGATGGTCCTATAGACTGTTAAATGTTGGTTATAACAATGTTGTTGTTTTGTGTTCTAAAATGTCTGGTTGTATTTAATACTACTAATACAGGTGGCCATAAGCCTCCCATGAGCAATGACCGTCCCTGTACCTCTCGTATCTAGCTGATTTCCACAACCTTCACCAGCTCCCTAATTGCGTAACACACTATGAATCGTAGTCTGAATCATTTCACTGGTAAACAATGATTCTGTTGTCTGAGATATAAAATTGATTTTGGATATATTTATCCCAATACACAATTCATGAAACGACAGTCTTTCAATTATTTAATAGGATTTACTCTCTTTGATTCTTTTTTCATTGCGAATCGGCAATCCTGAATCAAAATAATAAATATACTTATAAAGTCAGTGTTATGAAAAATTGGGATACATATTGTTACGGGCTAGGGGTACTTAAACGCCGGTTAAGGGTTACGAAGTTTATTGGCAACGAAGGTACAGTCGATTGTAGGCAATGACAAGTAGAACGTAGCTGATGTCTTACCGAAGTCTTCTCTTACGTCCACGAAGTCCGTGTTGTAAACACACAATAACGCTACAGATGTTTCTTCACGTAGTACTTACAGTTCTCGTTATAATTGTCGCAGTAGGTCTTCTTTAAGGTTGCTTCTTAACTGTCGCTGTTTTCGTATCGCTAGTCGAGTGTAGACTGACTGTGCGCTGGCGTCGCGGCGCCTTATATAGCCCAGCTGATCGAACATTCCAGATTCCTCTAGACGTAATAATAATAGCACATAACTTCGAGGTCACTCGGAAGTACCTACGGTAATTCCCGGAAACGGGTTTCTAGAAATTTCGATGTCGACACTTTGTTGACAAAACTGTTGAGACCTGTACCATTCGATAGGCCGTCCTAAGTCTAGTAATGCGTTTTATTATTGTACCTAGAAAATGTCTAGATCTGGAGGAATAGGACTTAAAAGTGACACACTGCATGTCACGCGATATTGAACCTTATGCCATCGACATAAGGTCCATTCGTAACATTGCCCCCTTCTTAGTCATGCTCGTCCCGAGCATGATTTGATCCATAATAGCGAGCTAGGCGGTCTAAGTGTACGACCTTCAGCTTCCCTCTAGGTCCTTTCTTAATCCGGTAGGTGACATCGTTTATTCTGGTTACTATCGTGTACGGACCCTCCCATTTGGCTTGGAACTTTGGACTCTTTCCTTTTCTTCTAATGGGATTATGCAACCATACCAAAGTTCCCTCTTCGAATCCGGGCACGTTAGCTTTGCGGTCGTATCGGATCTTCATTTTCTCACTGGTTTTCAGACCATTCTCTCTCACTAGCTCATGTATTCCATCTAATTTACGCCGCAGGTCGGCCACATAGTCGACGGCTAGGATAGGAGTATCGGGAGGTGTTCCGGTTAGTGCATCTATGGGTAGTCTAATTTCTCGGCCGAAGTTGACTTTCGCCGGTGTGCAGTTTGTGCTATCATGTGTTGCTGAGCGGTATGACATTAAAAAGAGTGGAATGTATTGGTCCCAATCCCTTTGGTGTTCTTCCACTACTTTGGCCAAATGATTCTCCAACGTCTGATTGAATCTTTCGACCATTCCATCTGACTGTGGGTGATACGGTGTTGTACGAGTCTTATGTATCCCAAGTAGTTGGCAAACCTCTTGAAATAGTGAAGACTCGAAGTTTCTACCCTGGTCAGAGTGTAACTCCAAGGGAACGCCAAATCGACAGAACACCTCGTGAACTAGCTTTTTGGCGACTGTATGAGCTTCCTGGTTAGGTACTGCAAAAGCTTCTGGCCATTTGCTGAAATAGTCTTGCATGACGATGATATACCTATTCCCTTCTTCAGTAACAGGGAATGGCCCAGCTATATCGACAGCAACTCTTTCCCATGGTGCACCAACATTGTACACTTTCAGCCGACCTCTGGCTCTCGTTTGCGGTCCCTTTACTGAGGAGCAAGCTACGCATTTTCTACACCAGTCCTCTACGTCTTCGCGGCAATGCACCCAGTAGAATCTTTTCCTCACCTTCTCCAGGGTTTTCTTTACTCCTAGATGTCCTCCGGATACTCCGTCGTGCACCTGTCTTAGCACTGACGCGACTTTATCGCAGGGGACAACTATCTGTAAGGTGACCTCCTGTCCACTGGGTGATTCCCATTTCCTCTTGAGAACTCCATTATCAATTATCAGGCTGTCCCACTGAGCCCAGTAACTTTTTACTGTTGGGCTAAGCGCTGATATTTCACTCCAAGCGGGCCTTTGGCCACGTTGTTTCCATTCGATTACTGTCTTCAAGTCACTATCTTCCCTTTGTGCATCTTCCAATGATTGATTATCCCAGTCTTCGTCCAAAGCGTTCACCTGGATAATCCTTACGTTCTCTTTCTTTTCCTGTTTGGCACAATGTCGGCAAGACTCTTCGCAAGGTCGTCTAGACAAAGCATCAGCATTATTGTGTGACTTGCCTTTCCGATGTTCAGTGACAAAGTCAAATTCTTGCAGCTGCTCTATCCACCTTGCTACTTGTCCTTCTGGGTCTTTGAACTGGAGGAGCCACTGTAAGGCAGCGTGATCGGTACGAAGTGTAAACTGCCTCCCAATCAAATATTTCTTGAAGTGTTGTAAGGTCTTAACAACGGCTAGAAGTTCTCGGCGGGTAACACAATAATTTCTTTCTGGCTTGGAAAGGCATTTGCTGAAATATGCGATAACGACCTGCCTATCTCCTTGTGTTTGAGAGAGAACTCCTCCAATACCCACATTGCTGGCATCTGTGTCTACCAAAAATCGGCCTTCCCTACTAGGGTAACCTAGTACAGGAGCCTCACACAAGTGAGTTTTCAGTAGAGCAAATGCCTGTTCGCAGTCAGAGTTCCATTCAAATAGACACTTTTCCTCTGTTAAACGATGCAACGGTTTCGCTAATTCGGAGAAGTTCTTCACAAACCGACGGTAATATGCACACAGACCCAAGAAAGAGCGTACCTCAGTTTTATTACGAGGGGTAGGCCACTTCGACACGGCTTTTATTTTTTCAGGGTCTGTTCGAATTCCTTGCGCCGAAATAATGTGTCCCAAGTATCCAACTTCTTTCTGGAATAGTGTACACTTACTAGGACTGAGTTTTAAATTTGCTTCACGCAGTTTCTGGAACACTTTCTCCAAATTGCGTAGGTGTTCTGCGAAGTTTCGTCCCATAATGATGATGTCATCCAAATAGACCAGGCATGCATCACCAAGCAACCCCACCAAGATGCGCTCCATTAGGCGCTCAAATGTAGCTGGAGCATTGCACAGTCCAAAAGGCATGACATTGAATTGCCAGAGACCGTTTCCAGGACCAGTGGTGAAAGCGGTCTTTTCTTTATCCTGCTGAAAGATTTCCACTTGCCAATATCCACTTTTGAGGTCAACTGTGGAGAACCATTTCATGCCACTTAGCAAGTCCAAAGTGTCATCTATACGTGGCAGAGGATAACTATCCTTTTTCGTGGCATCGTTCAACATCCTGTAGTCAACGCAAAATCTTGTACTGCCATCCTTTTTCTTAACTAGGACAACTGGAGATGACCAAGGGCTGGTAGACGCTTCGATAATCCGATTTTTCTCCATATCTCTTAACATTTCCGACACTTCCTGTTCTCTTGCAAAGGGGATACGACGTGGTCTCTGTCTTATCGGCTGTGTATCGCCCGTATCTATATGGTGTTTGACGAGCCCGGTCCTTCCCACGTCACTGTCGGTCTTAGAGAAGATGTCATGGAAGTTATGTAACAGTTGCTTAACTTTGTGACTTTCGAACTTGTTTAAATTGCCCTTACAATTTTCGAGTAGTGTCGATATATGTTCCTGCCACTTCTTATCACGTTCCTTTTCGTGTGCCTCTGTTTTTCTCAAAGATGCTACATGATCGCACACACCCACCATGCAATTCTTATCAAGAATGATTTCTTTGTTACTAACGTTGATAATGCGTACTTTTGGTTTATCGGAAATCATCATCAGTGTCCTTGCTGTTATCCAGTCTGGGTGATCTCCAGAATCTTCTATTATAATGCAACGTTTACGGCATCCTATTGGTGATAATCTAATATCTACTAAGGTTTCTGATCTTGGTGGTAATACCGTTCTCCTTAAACAGTACACTGACCCCCGTTTTCCACCTTGAAGAAATACTTCTTGTTCTGGAAAACTCAATACTCCTTTTGCTACATTAAGGACGCACTGCTGTTTCTTCAAAAAGTCCAGTCCTATTATGCAATCATCTGTAATATTCGCTACTAAAACAGGGTGCGTGAATATCTTATCACCCATTTTCAAAGTCACATTCGTTTCACCAAGGACGAGTACTGGTTGGCCAGTGGCGGTTTGTAATCGGCATTGTGAAGATCCTCTTTTCCATACTATGGTCCGAGGAAATAGCTCCGGTCGTGCAATGGTTCTTGATGCACCAGTATCCAATGTGAAACTGCAGGATTTACCATTCAGTTCTCCTTCTATAATGAGACTGTTTCCGTCACCCACTTGTGATACTGTTATAATGGGGGCTACATGTCGACCAGCCAGTACTCGCCCCATAGCCCTGGCTGTTCCTAGTTTAAATCCTCTGCTTCCACCTGTGTCCCAGAAGTGCTTCTTCCCTTAGCCTTCCTGGGACAATTGATCCGAATATGCCCTTTTTCACCGCACTCATAGCATGTTGGCCCTTGTCGGGGTTTCATTTGTGCGATTACCTCACGAATACGGTGGTGTGGTCGGCCATCTTGGCGTACTGCTTCCACCTCCAGAGCGTGTGTCAAGGCTGCCTTCAGAGTCTGATGGTGCCCCAGACGAACCGCAGCCCTGACTTCCGCATCTCGAATTCCATCAGTAAAAGCTTGCACCGTAGTAGCATCAATTGCTCCCGGCGTTGAAGCATACGCCCTCCGAACAATACGTTCTATTTCCGATGCCCATTGTTGCAAACCCTCACTGCTTTTCTGTGTGCGGTCGCGGAGTTGAGCCCTGTAGACATGTTCCAGGTGTTTCTCTCCATATCTAGACTCCAACGCTTCTAACAGACAGGCTAGGGTATTGCAATCGCCGGAAATATTTTCGAGGATTTGGACCGCCTCACCCCGCAGAGCAAGCGTAAGGGCGGTTACAGCTTGATCGTCGTCCCAATTGTTGCCTTTTGCGACTTTTTCAAACTGTAGACGGAAGGCCACCCATGACGTTGTTCCATCAAAATGAGGTACCTTGAAAGTCGGCAAAGCACTGGGTACCGGTACCACACCTTTAATAACGCCTTTTTGTACCTTCTCCTGCAAAAATTCTACTTCCTTCCCAAACTCCATGATGGTACTGTTTAATTTCTCCATACGCGCATCTTGTTTGTCTATGCGCGTATCTTGCTGGTCCATACGCGTATCTTGTTTGTCTATGCGCGTGTCTTGCTGATCCAGACGGGCATCTTGTTGAGCTGTTTTTATTCTAAGTTCATTGACCTCTTCTTTGGTCTTTTTCCACTTTTCATTTAATTGTAATACCAGTTGCTGGGATTCCTTTATTTGTGACTGGGTTACTGCCTGGGATTGTTTTATTTGAGCCTGGGTTTCTGCCTGGGATTTATCTATTTTTGCCTGGGTTTCTGCCTGGGATTTATCTATTTTTGCCTCTATGCCTTTTATTTGCATCGTTAAGTGAGCCAGCAATGCCGATAAATCGCATCCACTGCTTCCAGAAATAGTGGTGGTACTAGGCGCACTCACATTTGTTGTTGTTACGACAGCCGCATCTTCTACGGGTGCGGGGACACTGAGCGGTTCTTCCTCTTGACGCGCCAAATCCATCGCTGCTTGTCGTCGCGTGCGAACTCTTTCGTCTTCCCTTGGCGTGACCGGCATGCCGCTTCTGACACCAATTGTTACGGGCTAGGGGTACTTAAACGCCGGTTAAGGGTTACGAAGTTTATTGGCAACGAAGGTACAGTCGATTGTAGGCAATGACAAGTAGAACGTAGCTGATGTCGTACCGAAGTCTTCTCTTACGTCCACGAAGTCCGTGTTGTAAACACACAATAACGCTACAGATGTTTCTTCACGTAGTACTTACAGTTCTCGTTTATAATTGTCGCAGTAGGTCTTCTTTAAGATTGCTTCTTAACTGTCGCTGTTTTCGTATCGCTAGTCGAGTGTAGACTGACTGTGCGCTGGCGTCGCGGCGCCTTATATAGCCCAGCTGATCGAACATTCCAGATTCCTCTAGACGTAATAATAATAGCACATAACTTCGAGGTCACTCAGAAGTACCTACGGTAATTCCCGGAAACGGGTTTCTAGAAATTTCGATGTCGACACTTTGTTGACAAAACTGTTGAGACCTGTACCATTCGATAGGCCGTCCTAAGTCTAGTAATGCGTTTTATTAATGTACCTAGAAAATGTCTAGATCTGGAGGAATAGGACTTAAAAGTGACACACTGCATGTCACGCGATATTGAACCTTATGCCATCGACATAAGGTCCATTCGTAACAATATAAAACCTAAATGTTATACAATAACTGTAATTTTTCAAAGAACTTATCAAGTGACGATCCCACCGACCCTGAATAATTTACTCCGTCATTTTTAAATCAATTCCACTAGGGAATTACTTTACCTATTTCTCACTACAATTTGAGATAGTGTAACTTGACACTCATATTTGCTCCTGGAGGTTGAAAGTTTATCAGCATGTTTTGCGCAATTTCTTCATATTTTGGCTTATCCAGATTCACTTCAGTTTTGTCAAATAACTGAAAACTCAGCTGTTCTGCGGGTAAGGGGTCTAAGGGTAGAAATCACATGATGTTGTATGCTCGAAAAAGATGCGGAAGCCTAGCCAAGACGATAATTGATCGAAATATATGACATACAAAAATTATAAAACAAGAGCATATTCTTTCATGAATATATTCGTTATCTGGGGTACTTAAAAACAAAAATTTGCAAAGATAACTAGAGCACCAAACACGTATTTTTGGATTGAATGCTGTTAAAGTGGCAAGCAATGCTACTGACAGTGTGTTACGCAGTTATCTCCAGAGTAGTCTCTAAGGTCGACACGTTCCACCTCGTTCCGTGTCTACCTTAGAACATTTCGGCTCCAATAAGCATCCATATAAACATATACGATATATCTTTCCTTTCATAGGGTGGAGTGGTACTAGTGACAGAAGACGTCGGTGAACATCTTCTACCCAAATTTGCCAAGAAAGCAGAAGATATGAACGTCAACATAGAAGTTGTCCCCAACGGCTCCATAGAACAGCTTAAGCAACTGGTGGCCCTGGTCGCTAGGGGTGAAGTGAGTATACGCAATTTTGTTTTACAAAATACGTAAATATGGCACATGTCATGTGTTGGTACAGGGACTTTCTTTATTCAATATCCAAATTACCACTTAACAGATGGATCGAATTATCAATTTGCCCACCCATAAGCTAAATACGTGGTTGGATGTAACAGACACGTCGGACACGAGCCAGATACGTACGGACGACAGCAGGTCAATCTACACGAAACTTTCAAATATTCCCAATCAACTTTGAGCCTTAATGCATTAGAGATAAAGTTAGTTTTTTTTTACGGGTAAGCTAAGCTGAGTGTCACGCGCATTTTTCATTGGACTTTTAAAATTATTTATAGTGTCGTTTACTAAATAAAAGTGCTTGATTTGTGTAGTAAAAAGTGCATTCAGTAAATAATTGTTATTGGGAAAATTGTGGTATCTATTCCAGGCCATTGATCAAGAGTTGAGGTTGAATTTCACCTTGAAAAAAGAAGAAGAGATAAATTTAAAAGAAATCTGACAGATTGTAGTAGCTTGATGTGCTGTCGTCTGGCGGTCGGATTATGCACAAGGAGTTGCATTGTATTGGCATTATCTGCCTAAAAGAATTATGTCAAATATATCCATCATGTCATGGCATGCTGTCATATCTCGTCAATATTAGCTAACCTTAATAAGCTCTGAGGATCGCATCCGTCTTTAACATAGGAGACAGAATCACACCGTTATCGCCATGTATTGTACATATGGTAATTTATACCCTACATACAATACATATTTAGGTCATTTTGACCCTAAAGTGCAAGATAAGTTTTTATTAGTCCATCGCCGGCAACCCCGCATCTACCTGTTAACATCAGTGTACTCATACAACTTGCGGAGAATCAGTCAGCAACTAATATGCTCTCCGTTAATCTTTAATTCCATCATAAGCATAAGAAACCCTTGACTTGATGCAATTTTCCAATCAGTTTAATCGGATGAGGAGATTAGGGGCACCGATATGTTCATGAATTAGTTAAAAGACACACAAAGAGTGTATTCGCTGCCCCTAATTCCGCAGTTTGTTCGAGCAAACTGATGTTAACAAGTATATTGCAGAGTCGCAGGCGGTGGACTACAAACCGACCTCTGTTGCAACGGTATATATAGCGGCTTCTACACTGCACTGATTGATTCACAAGGGGGCAATTCGCTCCCTCAATGCAAGGCCAATTTAGATCAATTTATCCAATTGCAGTGTTAACTTCCAATCACAGTACATATTTCTTTATCGGTGGTGCATGTTACCAGTGCAATCGCTCCGGTGTTTTCATACAGATAACAGTCTTCTATGTATCTTCTCCCTGCAGATTGTTCAAATCGTTAACGTAAGTCAATTTATTTTATTTATTGCATTCCTGCTGATGATGAATGATTTTATTTTATGGACGTTTGTCAACGGTGGGAGAGTTCTTCTGGCTTTCCTTGTTGTGTTTCTTACTGATTTTCATTGATAGGTTCTGGATCAAAAATGGATTTGTCGGTTCGTCAAGTCAGTTTGATTTAGATGGTATTATTGTTTTTCCGTAGTTACATATTTCTTTTCTACCTATCCAATATTTATGAAAATGTGTTTTGTTTGTTTTTCTTTTTCTCTGCCGTCTTGACTTTGTTCTTGTAACAGTAACAGCGTTGATAAAGTGGTTTATCAATGCTGTAACTCAACACTGGGTGGTATCGTTTGTTCGGTTGTCATGTTCGTCCCCCGAACAACTAAAAATGTTCTCGCGCACATTTTACCCGGCCGGAGAAGACCTATATATTATTTCATAACTTATTTATTAAGCTCTTGAAACTAATGAAAGGGTCTGGACTATTTCATTAGTTTCATGTGTCAATGCTCTAGCATTGTGATTAAATATAATCTCTTCAGATTGATGAAGAACTTTTTATGAATATGATTTATTGTATCTAAATATCTTTGTGTTACGCATAATTGCATGTTTAATAACAGTTTCTAACACGATTTCGTCCAAAAAAATCTGTTTCCAACCGTCACGCCCCTTTAATTAAATCAACTTACTTTTGGCATAAAATTATGCAGTAAATTTACTGATCGAAGAGCTCAGAGCACCACGCAGTCTTGTCGAACTACATATAGTAACGGATTGAAAAAGGACTTTTGGAGGTTATTTATTTCATCTCGTATTTCTTATCTTGAGGAAGCGATCCTCCAAGACCTTTCCAATTATCTATGAGAAAAACTGAATTTCGTAGTATCCTTATGAAACGGTGGATGTAGTTAGATAACCGTCTGATATAACTATCAACGTGTATAACGCTCAGTTAGCTGGGACCCGTAGAGCGCAATTGAAAAAAAATAGTCTCGAATGCCTAGTCGCTCGGTCAAGTTCAAAGTCAACGTTTTGTGTATCAATAAAAAGGACCCATGTAAGAGATTGCTGATGTAGTTTATGGAGAAAAGGAGCAGCGCGACAAACGTACGGGAATATGCTTGTAAGCAAATTCTCGTAAGTTTTTCGCAATTTTGCAGGTTAGTGTCAAGTTTTATGATGAACAAAATATGATTGGACTGATCTTCGTCGATACAACACTCATGTAATCCTTTTGATTGTATTTTTTCATCAATTTCGCAAACCTGGTACTTTCCCCTTAAACGGCCAATTCTTACTTCCTTTAATAAAAACGTTATTTCCTGTGATCTTTACAGAAGTGAATTTTCTAAAGATCATAGGCGATGCAATAGATATCCATCTCTAATGGATATTTATTCAAACTCAAGTGTCGTCACATCAAAAGAGGCGGGTTTTTTATTTACGCACAAAAGAAAACTATCATCTATACCTTTTGTGCAATCCTATTGCAAATATGCTGAAAAGGGGCAGGCTCTAGAACTTTAAGGTACAGCCATTGAATGCAAACATTTCTAGCATCAACTAGATCCAGAAAAATATCGATAGAAACCAAGACATTAATATAATTACTTTTTTCAAAACATGGAATAATATTGATGGTCACTGTTTTTACAGTTTATCGTCAATTGTTTATCGTCGTTTATAGTCTAATATCGAAGTTTAGCCAAAATCAGCAGTTAGACTGGTAAAGCGGACCCCAGATTCCAAAAGCTGAAAAAAGCTTAGGATGCGACTGGGATTAACGCTGAGATCAAGAAGAAGACTCTTTTTATAGTTTGTATAACTATTACTTCATTAAAAGATATTTGTAGGTAAAATTCTTATACAATATGTAAAGAAAACCCTGTCCGACCCATAAGGATAATAAAGGTTAGGTAAACACTTGACCAAATATAATATAAAATTTTACATAATCATCACAGTAACAATAATAATGAATTTTGAAATAATCTTTTTTTCCCGGGTATTAATTCCACTTTCCCCGAAATTTGGTCATTTTTAAAAAACTGACAACACCATTTGTGACGGAGCGAATAGCGATGCGACCACGTGCCGCATGCCCCGCCCCCTTCACCCGCGCATACATGCGCGGGTGAAGGGGGGCGGGGCTATCGGGTTGTCTACCGCACATGCATTAAGTTACCTCGCTTTTTCGAAATAATATTTTTTTTTTTTTGGGGGATTTTTTTTTAAGTTTAGCCCGGCTTTGTAGGCATTATTAGAATCAGTTAACGATACCTAACAATACCTTCACGGATCGGACAGGGTTTTCTTTACATATTGTATAGTATAATAGGCATGATGACAGGGTTAAAAAAATAGTGATTCTAATTAGTCCGTCTTTTAGATAAGCATAAAATAATGGACACGTATTTTTTTGTTTTAACAAAATAATAAGAATTGAATGAGATATAACGCATTAAAGTTCAGGAGTGGGAGCTTATGACGTCACGTTTGAGTAAAATTTGTACCCAGAAGTGACGTCACATAACATTTTGACGTGCCGTATCTTCGTTGTTATTTGTTTCTGGGAGAAAAGAAAAAATACGTGTCCAATATTTTTGGCTAATCTAAAAGACGGACTAATTACTTTTTTTAGTCACCATGCCTATTAGTGCAGTAATTTTTTACTCAATGCCGATGGTAAGGCACGCCTCTTGTCGTAATGTTTGTTATGATTGCTCTATTTCTGCAAAAAAGGACGCGGCACCATTTGAAATTTTGTAAAACTATGAAATAATACTACTTCGCTTCGATACAAACATATGTCACCTCTTCAAGCCATGTTTTCCGAGGAAACTACATTTATTTTCGAACTAGTTCACCAATGATTTCTGAAAGATCTATCTAATTTTTCAGGAAAGTCAAAATCAACATTAATTAAAATATTGAGTTGCCCAACAAACTTTGGTGGCTTGCCTTACCCTTCTCAACAAGTTGTATAGATTCCTTTTCTACTGTGTAGGTACCTACTTATCGGGGTTTCGTTGCCCATGGACTGGGTTGAGCGCCACCCTTGAGGCACCCTAACGCACTTTCAAATTCTGAATCATTTTAGAACAAAAAGTAAATTCTTTGCTTCATATTCAATTGTCTGCTCAACAACGTAAATAAACGCATTGAATATTATTTAATTGACAAAACGAAAGCTATTGCTACTGTTAGTGTGTTATGGAATTGCCTCCTGTGATAAACAACCTACTCGTACGTTGCTCTACATAAAATAATGGTATTCAGCAGCATATTGGAAGCTGACCCAAAACGGCTATGCAGATTGATTGATTGGCTTCTTTTTGGCTATTTTCATAATAAGAAACAAAAATCCTTGTTTGCCAACAGATTGAGCCCCCACCTCACTCGGTGTTCCCTGCAGAGGAAGCACAAGAGGTCGTGAGGAAGCTCTGCAACTCCGAGATCAAAGGACGGGCGATCCTCAAATTCCACAACATCGACTAATCGATCACAACCTATCGACGTACTGTGAAACATTATATTATTTGCTTAGATTAGACGGTACGTAGCACGTATAGTTTAGATCTGTGAACATTTGGAGATTTTATTTTGACTCGAGGGTTGAAGTTACCCTTCTACCCTTTTAGAGGGTTTGCCTTTGACCTTATAGGGTCACGCAAACACCTGGCAGAACCAGTCGTTTATGAATCGCGTGGAACACCGATCGTTTGAATTTTTCATCTACCCGACGATGTGTGACACTCGAAGCACGACAAAGGGTCGGACATTATAGACGTTGACTACGGAAATTACTTTTCACTAGAATGTAAGTTTAAATTGATTACGATCATAAGCTTCTTGTATCCAAAGTAAAAACATTTTTATATTATATCGAGCCATTTTTCAGCACAATCTCATCAAACGCGAATGTTCAAAGAACTCCGTACCGTGACTGTTAGATTTCTTAATGGGCATCGTTGCCCAGTTAATTAGTTCCAATGAAGAGTACAAGCTTACCAAGAAGTTCGTTCTTAGCTCGATGCGAATTTTATTCTTCCTTTTAATTCTATATGCACAGCGAACGATTTATAAGCCTCTAGTATTTACTGCTGGCGTTCACATGGGCGTTGTGTTCATTCTTTTCCACTGCTGAGCAGGTCACCTTTACGAGACTTTAGATACTTGCTGATCTACAGTATCGGAAACGTTTCTTTTAGCTAACTATATACTTGTTTTCTACAAAGATGTCTTTCAAACAGATCATATCGAAAATTTGGAAAGTTATCGTGAAGTATTTTGTTAAATCGAACTGATTTCATTATACACCGATCAAGTGAAGCAGACTGATGGCTATTACTTGCAGATTTTGTTCGTCACTAAGACGGAGCATCAGTTGGTGGATATCGTTTTCAATCTCTGAAAACCCAAATTTGGGTATTGACGAACCATTTACTTTCTTGGAAATCGTTATCATAGTGCCGGATGACCTAGACTACATGCTTGATAATTGAGACTAAAACAAACAAACTTTTACTAGCAGTAGCTTAAACTGTAATCTAATCTTCTTTAGCATAAATCTCTTATATAGTAGAAAGTTACCAATGTCAGAGGTATATTTCTAATGCAACCTCTTTTAGAATTTACGCATAAATTAAGAAATCTTGCGGCGCTAGGAAACGCACACTTAAAGAGTAAGTTTTAATGAGTAGTCCAACGTTTGGTTGGACGTGGGACGTGGTATCCAAAGATCGTAGTTCAATCCTGCCGCTAAACTATTGGTTGGCCTTGTGACTCTTTGTCTTTACAGGGTTGACGAGGATTGAAAACATTAGTACCCACATCAGTGGTGTCCAAATAAAATAACTGTTGATGGTGGATATTGATGCCATGTTGATCTGTATTAATATTTCGATGACAATATGTATGTGGTGGCTTGCGAACTTCATTTGAACGATGTAAAGAAAATAAGTTTCGTCTAGGGGAAGGTACCGGAGATCAGAACAGAAATAACGATGGGAAGAGCTACCATAATGCGATCCGTGACTGTCAAAAAACCGTTTGTCAATGACAGCTTGGACAAAAACTAAATCGTGCACTGCGCCCGATTCGATTCTGACAAATCCCAGGCTTTAAAAATCTGGAACAGATTTATTACGTATTTGTGTTAGTAATTTAAATAAATATCTATGATTCATGAATTGGTAAAGGATGCTCGCGTTCGAATCAGGCGCAGTGCACCAACTTCTATTTAGATTACAATACAGATACCTCAAGCCCTGTTTTCTCGGATGCGAACCAAGCGCAGGGCGCAAGTGAGAATGCTGATCATAATTATTGCAAATACTCTGGGTCTTATTTGCTCGAGTTCAGATGAGAGGGAAGGCATTAGTGTCGGTATTAAATGTGCTGCAAGTTCTGCGATCCGTTTTTAATCAAATACCATAGCTGTTAGGAAATAATTTGGTAATCAACATAATATGTAACCCGATAATGTTATTAAAATTCAATCCTGCTATTATAATTGATATCGCATAAAAATATACAATGAGTCTGAATGTTGGATCTCAAATCAGCTTTCAATATCTCCAAACATCCGATTATTCTGGTGATCATCGCTGTTCAGGGTATTTTAACATCATTTTAATCATTAGTACTACATTATAGTAGTTTAAATATATAACTGATTTGTTTTTCTTTTTATCCAGTATACTAGTTTTTATTAGAACAATTTTATTTAAGCACACTTTTCTACATACTTTGCACCTCAATTGCTCATTGGGTCCATACTACATATCACACCATCTATATACGTGTTAATTACTTTTTGACACTTCTTTCCTAACTAAGTAATATATTAAACACAAACACACATTTTTAGCTATTAATAAAATAATATGTTTTAAAATGTTATAATTATCATATACTTAGTTACATTTTAAAACACATTTCTAATGCAGTTATCTAAATGAGTCGTGTTTTCGTGGTTTTTATATGACTCAAGATACTAGTCGTTACGAACATATTCTCACGTGATAAATTAACATCAATTTAGCAAATAAAAAAAACATTATCTTCAATTGAACTGTTTTGAACACATTGAACACAATAGGTAAGTAATGAAAAGATTCAGTTGGAGTTTTATTAAATAAATTAAAATGAAAATTATATTGGTTGTGTTCATGATAAAAGTGTTATTCAGAAATAAATATTATAATTATTTAAATATAATATGAATATACCTAGGTATTATATTAAATTATGACATTACATAATAATGAAATAAAATATGTAGGTATATTAATTTTTATCTTATTAATTTGTATGAGTATACATTAAAATTTGTTTTAATATTAGCTATGCATAAAATTATATTAAAATGTAAATCATCGTTTATCAATAATTAATAACAACTGAATATCTCTTTTTACCGATATTATAGAAGAAAAAATCAAACAAAATAATACTTACCGTTTGACAACCACTGAAAATGTTGGCAAAAGATCATACAGTTCGGTTCCAACTGCTACTAACAATAAAATTGATAAACACGTTCGTTAAGATCAATCGTTAAATAAAATACATTGAAACAATTGTAATTGTAGTCAGGCAGGAGAATTACGAACATTGAAACAATTGATCGACAGTAGTCGTAATGGTATATGATTTGTTGATACATAAAGATGTCAAGCATCAGTAATCGTGACCAATAAAACATCTTTAAAATCACTACTGATTTTATTCATCCTTAAAATCCGTGTAATATCCAAAATTATTCCTTAAATAAAATTGTCTATTGTTTGAAAAGTCAGCCCATATATTTTCTGTTCTTTTTTTTTCTCTAAAGTTCACACGACCCGATTATGACAAAAATTACGTGTTCAAAATTGTTTTCAAAAACACATAGGTTGCTCAAAGTCTTAACTGGCCTAAACGGTACTAAAATGACGTTGCCTTTTAGACTACCAAATCATTTAAATTCGCTTGTGAGTAGGTCGTATATCTGAATTCTAATTGATTGAAACCCGCGGATGAAGATTTATCGCACTTTATTAAACGTAACACAGTTTGAATCATTTAACATTATCATTTTCCTGAGCTTATTAAAATTTGTTTGAGGTCGGCGCAAGATATCTTTTCTTCAACTTCTCTCGTCACCACCCGGGACAAATATTTCATGAAACTGTATACAGGGTGTATCTGACATCGTAACGCAAACTTCGCGAAAAGGCTAGACCGCATGCCGCTAATGTAATTATGATAGTCATTTATGTCGTTAATGAACGGTTACAAAATACACAGTGTTTAAAAAAATGTGTCGGCTCGGCTTTTGAACGTTGCAAGCGTGCCGCCGTGCGAGTTTGTAGGTATGACGTTGATCCCTGATGTGAACTCTACTAAATCAGCTGATAAGATCGTTTTTTTGGTTTTGTTTTCATTGCGCTTTTTATGTAATTAGCGAATAATTTAATTTTGACTTTAAAATCTTATTGGGTTATAAAAGTATAGCAATTGTGAATGGTTTGAAGTGAAAAAAAACTACATTTATTTTTTTTAAATCATGAAAAAGCCGACGATAAATTCCACCACTGGGGGGTTCAGAATCATGTACTGGATCCATGGTACTCGTTTGTGCGTCGATGTCAGATACACCCTATATAAATCACCTGTAATTAGTCCAGGATACGGTATATCCGTGTGCCTAATTTCATCTCGTTATGTGTTTGAGTAAACATAATTATTCCATATTTCTAATATTAGAATGTAAGGTACGTATAACTGCGAGTGTCGTAAAAGGATATTCTTCTTCTTCTTTCTTTAAATCGTGTAATTGGGTTTTATCCTAAAAATAATTTAATGCCAATCAGATTTATAAACAAAACTGACACGTATTTTTTATTTTTTCTTTCATTCAACTACTTAGGAAGATATATTGATTTGAAATGTCGTATGACATGACGTAATTAGCCCCCACTCCGTAACTTTAATACGCCATATCTCAGTAGTTTTCGGTAATTTCGACAAAATAAAAAATACGGCTCTTAATTTTTTTTTTTTTATTATGTTAAGATGGACTAATTATTTTTTTGATTTTCATACCTTGGATACCTACATCCCTATTGTACTATTTTGAGTAGTAGTAACATAGTCCAGAAAACCCTAATGACCGGTTTATCATCTATAAATATTCATGATATACAGAGTGGTGCTGACAATACGACAATAAATGAAAACACAGACCATGCTGGTTCATAGGAATAATCCTGAGCCATAGAAAAAATACTAGCATCAAAAATAAAAAAAAATAAAATTTCAAACAAACTAAATCGCATAAAATTGCAAACGGAATAAAACATTCTTTAAAATATTGGTTCAATGACCTCCGATCAGCGGGCGACACAGCGCGTTCCTGTATCGACTTGCTTTTTCGCGCCATTATTATTAAAGTTTAGTACCGCTGTATGCGGCGGTCATCAACCTGTAAACGCTTCCTTATCAACATGTACATCATGTAGAAAGTTTGAAAAATGAAAAATAATTTCCTGTGACTAATCTAATGGATATATTTACATAATTTTTTTATGGGTAGACTGAGAATGTGTTGAGGTACACGATGTTTAATTTATTGTCGTATTGTCAGCACCACTCTGTATGTTTTGTTTGTTAAGATATCGTAATACATATTATTTTGTATTTATCTTACTTGTTATTTATATATCTCTTTGCCCCTCTTTTCCTTTTGTCTTTTTTTATCTTTAGATAGGTAACTTAACTTCCCGATTTTAAGTAGTAGTATAGGCTAGGATGGATTTTTTTAGTTTTAATGACCGATTGGTCTTTTAGGCCCATATTCAGCAATGGATGATATATTATTGGACGATCGAACTTACAAAGTCGTATACAACAAGGACCATCCTTCTTATCCTTTCCCAAAGCGCGTCCATTGCAAGAATATTAGTTAGTTTGGTCACAAATTGTTGCTTTAGTTGTACATAGGTATAAGTACTCTGCATTAAATTATCTCGAATGTTCGTCAGTCTTTAAAAACCACCAAATTGTTTCTGCTGTGTAGTTACATTTATAGCTATCGAGAATGTTTAAATGATAGATATTCATTTTTGTTTAATACTGTAGGTAATTATTTTATTATTTAGGTATTGTAGGTAAGCAAGCTTTAAGATCCATGTATAATATTCATATTCTGTTTATTATAGCCTGTTAGCCTTTCATATTCACTCAGTCTAATATGATGTCCATAATATTTACAATCGATCAGTTTTCGCCGCCACCAATGATCTCTGCTTAGTATTTTTTATTCGAAACAAAAGCAACAACTAGTTATTTCCGTTGTGTACAACCACAATATACAGGGTGTATCTGACATCGTAACGCATAACTTCGCGAAAAGGCTAGACCGCATGCCACTAATAAAATTATGATAGTCATTTATGTCGTTAATGAACGGTTACAGAATACACAGTGTTGAAAAAAAAGTGTCGGCTCGGCTTTTGAACGTTGGAAGCGTGCCGCCGTGCGAGTTTGTAGGTATGACGTTGATCCCTGATGTGAACTCTATTAAATCAGCTGATAAGATCGTTTTTCGGGTTTTGTTTTCATTGCGCTTTTTTATGTAATTAGCGAATAATTTAATTTTGACTTTAAAATCTTATTGGGTTATAAAAGTATAGCAATTGTGAATGGTCTGAAGTGAAAAAGAACTACATTTATTTTTTTTAAATCATGAAAAAGCCGACGAAAAATTCCACCACTGTGGGGTTCAGAATCATGTACTGGATCCATGGTACTCGTTTGTGCGTCGATGTCAGATACACATTTTATTATATTTAGTTATAAATAAATCATTTTATTTTATTAATCATAGCCTATTCAATTACTCTTAAGCATTCTCCTCGCTGACCTCATTAATATAAGTAATTATAACTCGCACCGCGCACGAGTTAACTGTGCACCTCGCTCTGTGACGTCATTCAGTCGGCACCGTCGGTAAAAAATTAAAATTTTTACATTTTTTTTATGTTAAAAGGTCGTTTTGATAATAAAGCGTCATAATACTAGCTCATTTTACTCATGACGTTTTGCAATTAAATTGATACATATGGACTGCATTCCAGCGAGGTGCACAGTTAACTTGCGCGAGCAGTAGGTACTACTGAGTCAAGTAAGTTAATCGATATAAAAAATAAGCATCATTGGTTTGCACCAATCGTCGTCTTGGTACACGATAACAAGTCGTTAAACAATGTTGTTAATGAAAATGATAGCGTTTGCGAAGGCGCGCTAATTTTAGCACCCTATCATATGTGAGATGTGCTGGTCTCTTACAGAAAGATTCGCTAAAGCACGCGATATAGATTGTGTATTGGAAGAATGTAAGACAGGAATAATACCGAGAAGATAATGGAAATAAAGAAAAATTTCAGATAGTTATTAACCACCACTAACTACCCCGTAGTACGGATTATAACACCATTTTTATCATTTTTCATACAAGACTATGAAGTTAGGAGAATATGGCGATTTTCACAATTGAGATTGTCGCAGAGGTCTAAAAGGTAACAAAAGGGAAGGTCAAAAAGTAGACAACAGGTACAATAGAATGGTATGAATATTTATATTTTATTTATATTTACCTAGATATATACCTACTCGTACATACATGCTTAACCCTTTGGGAAGATGGCGTGAGTGTATGTATAAAAATAAAATGTTATATAACTAAAAATGCCTTGACACAGTGATAGTCACCTTTTCATCATACTCAGTGATTGTTATAGGCATAGAATAAACCATCACCTCATTCCATGGGTGTCGAAAGGGAACTCAGGGATCAAACATCGCAAAAGTTTGAACATCCTTCTGCGCTCGAACAACGAAACTGCGGTCACCAAATCACGATTCACGATTTGTCTTTTTGTGATCCACATTCAGAAGTTTTAAAAATATAATAAAATGTTCGATTCCTTTTTGTAGAATAATATAATAATTCAATATATTTACCTACATAATTATAAAGAGTCTCTGACATATCTCGGGGCCACTGCAATGCAAGGTGTACAGGGGCCTAAATCAAATCGCTGAGCCTCGTACGCTTTCGAAATAAGATACCATTCATAATATTATTATTCCGCGCTAATATATTTCGTTTATAAGGATCATAGAGCTACTTCTAAAGCACGCGGGAATAGCAGACTATCTGTCAGGTGGCAAACAAAATTAAAGTAAAACGAATTATTTTCGCAATTCCCACCTCTTCATAAACCTAAATCATATCAATAAATAACTAATAGTTAGTAATAGCTATCAGACTAAGCTAGAACTTTTGTGATAAAACATCGGAGACGAGGCATAAAATACTACCACAATACCTTTTTTTTTATTAATGACCGATTCAAAAAATCATTGCTTTAAAATAGTATAGCGTAGTATCGACTGCGAGTGCTTGATAAACGGTAGCATAGAATAAATCTGTTTTCGTTGAGTTATTTCTTAACATAGATAACGTTTGAGATGCAAACAAAGATTCAATGTCACATCTTGTTGTAAATAAGTTAAATATAATTCCCATAAACGCATGTTTATAACAGGAACTTTGCACGCCCAAAAGTATTAGCTGGAATGCGCACTGGTTGACACGGAATATGTCATAATTATATAGTTAGTATGAACACAGATAGCCGAAATATAACATTGGCTCATGGCAATTCCTTATTATGTAGTCGAGGGGTAGCAATGAGGTCTACCTAAACCAGTACAGAGTTAGTACTCTACACACTAGTCATAAACCAACATCAAGAGGTGTGAGACTGAGACACCCAAATTCTTTCAATGGTAACCATTTTGGAAAAAAAAAAAAAAAAAATTTGAAGCATTGCTTCGTATGTTCGGAAATTTACTAAAATAACGCAATGAATTTTGATGAATTATCAAAATTAAAGCCATTGCTATTGCTATTGTGTTATGCTATTCTCCCCGCAGGAGAAGCGACGAGAGAGGAGGATGCAGCAACGTCATTATAGTTAGGTATGCTTTTTACATGACGTGTCCGCCCATATTACATATTTGAGGACGGACAAAGTAACTAAGTATTAGATAATAGTGTAGTTCATACAATCTGTTACTATAAATATCTGGTGTCCTAGCTAGGATACATGGTGACCTGTATTAATGTTAACACACTATCAGTAGGAATGCGTTTCATTTTGACAGTTCAACAAATGTTTCATTGCGATATTTAAGTTTAGAGCAGACACATTTTCGAACATATGAATCAATGGATTGATAATTTGCTTCCAAATGAATCCAACTGATAATAATAGTGTGTGTAGTGTGCAATTAGAGTGTAGGCTCCCACTGAAGTAGTAACTCGTTTAAAAAAGCGCACAACACATATACTACATATACAATATGTAAAGAAAACCCTGTCCGATCCGTGAAGGTATTGTTAGGTATCGATAACTGATTCTACTAATGCCCACAAAGACAGGCTGAACTTAATAAAAAAATCTCCCTAAAAAAATAAATATTATTTCGCAAAAAGAGGTAACTTAATACATGTGCGGTTAGCAACCCCGCGGCGGGGGGCAGGGCACGCGGCACCTGTGACGTAGTCGCGTCGCTATTCGCTTATAATAATACCGGTGTTGTCACTTTTTTTTAAATCACCAAATTTCGGGGAAATGGGAATTAATTCCCGGGAAAAAAGGATTATTTCAAAATTCATTAGTATTGTTACTATGATGATTATGTAAAATTTTATATTATATTTGGTCAAGTGTTTACCTAACCTTTATTATCCTTATGGGTCGGACAGGGTTTTCTTTACATATTGTATTTAGATTTAGTTTCATTTATCCACGAAGGTATCTATAGCAGTTTTTCATAAACAGCTGTTTTTTTTATTAGACAAGAAATAATTTCTACCCATCCCTTAATCATGTGCTGCTTTCATGGTTTCAGTTAGTGCGTCGATGTCGACCATCCTGTGTTATTAGTTTAGTTTAGGTAGGTGTTTTTCTGTATTTGTTATTAGTTTAGGTAGGTGTTTTTCTGTATTTGTTTAAAAATAATCTTGTTTATTCTTAGTATTAAATATGTAAATATCATCGTCTCATGATGAGCACTGCGGCAGCATTTTTTAAGTAATACTCAACTGTAGTGTAGAATTTTCTTCTTCGTAGCGTTGTCTTGGCGTAGTGCCATAGTCATCTTTCTAAAGACTTTTCTGCTTGGCTCGGTCTTGAGTTTTCTCAGGTATTTCTTGGCTCTCGCGTCGTGGATAGCTATCATAACAGATGTTAGAGTAAATATTTAACATGAACTCATCGCCCTACCAGATGGCATTGACTTGCGTACCGAGCGTGGGGAAGTTACGATAAAGCGTGCTGCAATCGTGTTCAATGATTGCTTGCCAACTTCAAGCGTCCTAAACATTCGATACGTGTTTAAAAATATCATCGGAATTAGTTTCAATTACCATTATACCAAGTATCTAAAGTCGAAAATAGTGTCCAACTATTTCACGTTAATTAGAAACGCCAGCAGTATTACTAAAAATATATAGATAACATTGATGTATCATTAAGTTTTATTCTACCTAGTATAAGAGTATGGGCAGAGGCCTAGGTCGGGGTGATAGTTACCACTTGAGTAGAAATTCGTGCCCTGAACTGGGCAGTGACTAGCGGAATAGTACTGAATATAGCAATCTTGTTAGTTTGGGCAAACCAGGGTGTACCAAGCATCTTAAAGAGAGAAAGAACAGCTTTGATAATGGGCACTAAATGTACTTTGCCTAAAACCTTATTAACACCACGTAATAAAATTGTTAACTGTTCAGAAAGGGTTATTTATAATGTTGCTTTAACTACTTATACGACACCACAGGCAAATAAATTGCAGTGTGAATCGAGGTGTAACAGAGAGGATATTGCAAGATACCTACCAAAGATTCTACAAAAATACCTATAAATAACCTATGAACGAACTTGGTTTGATATTGAATAAAAGAGTGTAATATGTCAATCTACACGTAAGCAGTTACAAAATTTACTGCCAAAGTTATTTAGTGAGAAAATAAGATTTTAGGAGACATGAAAATGCCTATTTACACTCTGGTAACTCTTGCTAGCAAGCATAGTCCAACCATACTTTTACCTTTTCACGAGCGTGAAGCGTAGAACTAGAAAAAGAAAATTACATCTTAAAGGTCGATACTTTAGGTACAAAAAAGCGGCAAATTTTTAGTGAGTAGTGCTAAGATACATAACTACTATAGAATTTGGGAGCGGTGTGGTACCACAATCTACCACCATTTCGGCTAAATTATTGAGATCACGAGTGATCGATTGTGGTCCACACGCTCTCTCAAACGGATGGAGGTCTGAATCCCAGCAGTGAAAACGTTTTAAAAAGCATTTTACTATGCAAAATTGGCAACGTCGCATTTTAGTGTCATATTTTGTGATTTTCAATTTATATTATTAATCTGGAGCTATATTTTAAAAATGTGTTCTACTAACTTTTTAGAATTAGGTGAATAGTGGATAAAAAGTAAGTAACCGTAATGTTTACAGACATTTGACTATTAAAATAACGCCCCCAAGTCTCCAATTCAATATTTGCATATAAATAAAATGATTTCTTTCCTTTTACACACTTTTCACCTAATTCTAAATAGATAGTAGAACACATTTTTAAAATATAGCTCTGATTCAATAATAAAAATTTACACCTGACCAATATGATACTAAATTGCGATGTTGACAGTCGTGCGTGGTAAACGATCTCAACTGGACATTATGACTACTTTTCAATTACTTGGTGGAATTATCCGTGGTCCTGCTGTACTCTCGCTTACCTTATTGCTACCCATAGAGTCCTATAATTGGGCTGACGCTAAGACAGGTCCATGGTTATTTTGGCCAAGTATTAGATCTTGTTTGGGTACGGGAGTTAGCCTTAGTTTAATTTCCTATATTTTTAAGTGGGGAGAAATTGTCGACTTTATGCCGGGAATGAAACGAACAAAATAATTTTAAAATACTGCTCGCGAAAAGGTCAAAAGTATCTATACATTTGTATACCCAGCACTCAACTATAGTCTGCTACGAATAGTTAAATAAACTATCAAATTAAGATAATTTCTGGAATTTATATTCCAGACAACTTTTATACAACTACGGTCCGTAAAATTGCCAAATTAAAAATCAAATAATGTATTTAACAAATCCACGATTTTAAAGATCTTCCTCTATATTGTATCCATTTTAATAAAAAATCTTGAATTCTCTTGATGTACCTATATATAAACTATAGAAATAATTAATATAAATACCAATATACCTAATATTTAGAAATATAATCAATTTATTATACTTGTACCCTTTTTCGATATATACATACATATTATGCTACAATGCAATTAATCTTAGTTTTTAAATTATATGCTATACATGTCGGTATCGTTTTGTCTCTACTATGTATATTCGTATCTAATATTTAGCTTTATTTAATAAGTAAGTACCTATGTAACTGAGTTGATATATACCTATATACAACATGTAAAGAAAACCCTGTCCGATCCGTGAAGGTATTGTTAGGTATCGATAACTGATTCTAATAATGCCCACAAAGACAGGCAAAACTTAAAAAGAAATCCCCCTAAAAAAATAAATATTATTTCGCAAAAAGAGGTAACTTAATACATGTGCTGTATGCAACCCCTTCCGCAGGCGGCGGGGGCCAGGGCACGCGGCACCTGTGACGTGGTCGCGTCGCTATTCGCTTATAATAATATCGGTGTTATCACTTTTTTAAAAATTACCAGATTTCGGGGAAATTGGAATTAATTCCCGGGA
Organism: Sesamia nonagrioides; assembly: GCA_017933935.1. Taxonomy (NCBI): domain Eukaryota; kingdom Metazoa; phylum Arthropoda; class Insecta; order Lepidoptera; family Noctuidae; genus Sesamia; species Sesamia nonagrioides. The sequence goes on from JADWQK010001453.1 coordinate 374,817, forward strand.
AAAAAGGATTATTTCAAAATTCATTAGTATTTTTACTATGATGATTATGTAAAATTTTATATTATATTTGGTCAAGTGTTTACCTAACCTTTATTATCCTTACGGGTCGGAAAGGGTTTTCTTTACATATTGTATATTAGTTGGAATGTGTAATAATAATAGATATATATTAATATCACATAAAACATATTGATACAATTACTTTAGAGCATCGAATGTCACAAATAGTTGACACAAATGTCATATTATTATTAATAGTTATTATACACTGCATAATATATAATTAATTAAGATAGGTACACATCATGTTAACTATACATGACATTAATGTCATACTATTATAATTGAAATCGCTGAATTAATTGGCATAAAGTAAAAGTAATTACGTGACATAATTAATATGTGACATAATACATAGTCATACATTTTCAATTTGGTATTAGTATATTGTTGTTTTTTTTTTTATAAATTTTATTTTTTGAGTAATTTTAAGAGGATCATTGAAAATTTTGCCACCTCTAGTCAAAAATGAAATAATATCCAAATTTGTTAGTAGATTACTATACAAAGTATATGTTATATGCATACCTACTATACAATATGTTAAGAAAACCCTGTCCGACCCGTAAGGATAATAAAGGTTAGGTAAACACATGGCCAAATAAAATATGAAATTTTACATAATCATCATAGTAACAATACTAGTGAATTTTGAAATTATCTTTTTTTCCCGCGAAGTTCCCCAAAATTAGGTAAATTTTTAAAATGTGACAACACCATTTTCGGCGGTATCATCGTTTGATTTATTGTTGGATATTAAATGTATATAAATTTATGTTCAATATTTGGCGGTCTCGTTTGTGATGCCGGCGCGCAGCGAGTGTCGGTGTCTTCAAAGAAAAAGGTACATGAAACTAGGGATGTACCATTTTATGCGTAATAACGTTTTTTTATCGCTATTAATCGAAACTTGTATCTGGTTAAAGGATTTGTTGTAAAAACACAGATTACACAGTGGTAAAAGTACTTTTATTTGTTTATCGATTAATTACTAATAACATTATTATAACACAAGTATTAGTAAACAGAAACGAGAAAGACTTATGAAACACAATTTTAGTAAAGTTTTACAAATATTTTATCGGTTAATATCATCGATATTAAGACAGAAACTGAAATTAATACTTTGGCATGATTTTCATTTACAGCAGTGTACCTCGCTAATTTGAGTTTTGTAAAAGTTCTAAAAAATTCCATGCGATGTTGAATCGAGAATAAGAATGAGAAACTACAATACTAAATCGATACCAAAAAAAATAGACGAGTATCAATCGATAAAAAAAACAATATTTTGATTACTTACACATCTCTATCAAAGCATGAAGCCGCCAGCCGCATAGATACCTATGATTATAAAATAAAAATAATTTTTACTTTAAATTATTAGTTGCGCGGAAACATTGCTGGTGTACACACCATTCGTGTATTGTGTGATCATGTCGTTTTCTAACGTAGAGTAATGTAACATGCTGACGGAGGTAGTAACTGCAATTAGCTGTGTTGTGATCAGGTGTTTTGGAAGTGGATACTTATCGGTCAATGCTGCACGAGGGTTCCAGCATGACGGTGCCACACGATATTTTCTCCGACCTGTACGTGAGTACATTATCATTATTGTCCATTATCAGTTCGGCGAGCAGTGGATTGTTAGGGGCCAACTGTGGCCAGCGCGGATTTGCCACCACTTGATTTTTATTTGTGTGCATGTCCGTGCTAATCTCGTGCGACGAAATATGGAACATCTCCGCCTGCAATCCCCAGCAATCCAATCCCTCCGCAATGAAATAATACATTCGGAGAGTCAGACGACCTTCCTCCTTAAAAAAATTCTTTTCTCAAGCTGCCTAAGTATCATTGTTTCTTTCGAGAGTCGATAAACGTGAACAAGCTACCTATACCTACAAGCATGAGGTCAACTGCGGTCATGACCTGTGCCTGTGTTGCCAAGAAATTACCTATTTATTTTATTTAAGTTATTTATTTTTAGGGGGTATTTTTTTTTAAGTTTAGCCAGGTTTTGCAGGCATTAGTAGAATCAGTTATCGATACCTAACAATACCTTCACGGATCGGACAGGGTTTTCTTAACATATTGTATTATAGTTTGTTATTGTAACTCTAACATAAGTTCATTTTAAGTTGACAAATGTATGTCTGTATTGTAAGTCTATGTTTATTGAATAAAGTAATTTAATGTTGTTATATTTGTGTTTAATTTAAAGTTGTATCTATCAGCCAATGTTAGTCTCTTGTTTAGTCCAGTTACTACCCTTACCTGATTATCTGGATGAGTTGACGTCACAATATTATTTTTATTAGAAATGAACTGCTTGTCACAGCGAAACAACTTGTGATGTGTTTGTTCCCCACTTCCTGTTGTTAACATTCGTATTGAATGATAATCATAATCGCCTGACTCAGTAACACTAGTCGCAGTAGCACTAAAGAAAAAAAATTTTTTTTTTTGTTTACCTATGGATTCCTATAATTTCCTATACCAGTATCAAACAGCCTCCGTAGCGTAACGGTAGCGAATGCGGCCGCTGCGCGAGGAGGCGCGGGTTCGATCCCCGCGCAGTGCAAATACCTATTTATATGCATGAATATGAATATTTGTACTGGTCTGGTCGTACCTCGGAAAGCACTTTCAAGTCGTTGGTCCCGGTTGCCATACGAACATCTAGTGGCAGTCGTTACGGGTTGTTGGAGCCCTCAAAAGTCCAACAATTGGTATAACTGCAAAGCTTCGATATCGCCTTCGGGTTTTGGAGGTCAGACGGCAGTCGCTTCATGGAAAATATCGAAGTTTAGCCAAAATCGGCATTTAGACTGGTAAAGCGGACCCCAGACTCCAAAGCTGAAAAGTTTCGAATGCGACTGGGATTAACGCTGAGATGATGATGATGACCTATACCAGTATCAATATTTTATCTATCTGGTCCAGTAAATCACACCGGTGGCTTAGAATTTTGTGAATAGATCTCCTCCCCAGAACTTGCTACTTATAATTACATATGGAATTGCGTTCACCATCGAAGGGCGTTTCAGAAATACACACTAGGTATTCATCCAACCACACATTAATGAAATAAATAATTATAAATGGTTTTTAATAGAAACAGTAGGTATGTACATTCATATAAAAATCAATATTACATTGCTAATATTATAAATTAATTTTGATTTCGTTTATTGTGACTCACGGCTCGCATATTTTTGAATAAATACAGCGATTTTATGTTCTTCCAATCATCAGGGTCAGAGCGTCTGATGGCCGTAAAGTTGTTCGCAGATTGCTCCGTGGTGTGGTTTGTCTCTGCCTTACCCCAGATGTCGATCACAGACCTTATCTCCTGGTTGATGCGAGCAGTGAGGACTATCAGCACGTACGAGGAGTCCACGCCCCCGGACTTGATAGATGCACTCGCTCCACACGACCTTATAGCCAAGTTGTCCACGTGAATATACTTAATCGTATACTTAGGGAAGTAATTCTCATAGACATAGGTTTGCCCTCCGTTTATAGACATGGGCGGGTTCTCTACCACGGCGGAGTCCAATTGTTTGAGGTCGTACTTCCATTCCCCCAGTTCCAACGGTGCTTTCGTCTTCTCACAGAACATTCTTGCGTCCGCGTTGATGGCGAGTAGTATTATTAATAGCAGGTCCATCGAAGAGTGTTACATTTGCGAGATTGATCCGAAATCTGATTTTATCTCATCGACACCTGCGCACAGTGGATTAGAACAATGGGCCGATAAGCGTTGCGAACAGTAGCCAGCGACGCACTGTCGATACTTTTATTTGCATGACGCATGTGCAATGTGAATTCAAGCAGACCTGGTTTGAAAAGTAAAGAAATAAAAGCACGGTAAATATAATGTTAGACATGCACATACTGTAATAAGGCCCAAGAGGACCGACTACGTACATGTTATGATCAATCTATTTCAGAACCATACTTTATTTTAACAGACAGCTATTCTTCTGACAGTTGTTTGCTATCGGGAACGAGGCGAAGCAGAGTATCGAAGTGTGTTCAGAAGACGGTTCAGAATAGCTACACAATATATTTATATAAGTATGTTGTAAGGATCATACCAGGGTGGCTACCATGTTTTCATTACGAGACTCGATCATACGCATCGACCGCATTTGGCGCTCTCATTGGTTGAGAGTTCTTACAACCTTGAAGCGGGCCAATCGTTGAGTCAAACGCGCTCGATATCGATGTGTTTCACACACATTTCACAAGCAACTAATCTGTTCAGTAAACCGTTACTTTGGTACAAGGGGGAGTTTCTCTTGGTAGTTGGTGGTAGGCCATAACATCGGCTGCCGGCAGAAGTTACCACCCACCAAACAAAGTCTTGCCGCCAAGCGATTCGTCGTGTTCCGGCATGATATCTGGTGAAGCCGTACGGAGGACGGGTCTGAGCAGTTGTGTTGCGATGTGTGGCGGGTACGATGCGCCAAATGTTGTTGTGTCGAGAGTTTGGTCGTGTTGGTCTTGGGTTTAACATTGCATCACCTCGCTCAACTGCCGTCATTCTTCCTATTCCTTAGTTTTTTAAGTGAATAGGCTTAATAAACTAGTGCGCTTTACCATCAACGATTGCATCACTGCTTACCATCAGGCGGGATTGCAGTCAAGAGTGTGTGGAAATAAAACATCAAATTCTTCCAACGGCAGGATTTATTGTAGACTTTTATAATGGTCCCTTAATGCAAAAGAAAACGTCGGAATGGTACCTTAACATTATAATTTACAATAAGTTCATGTTAACATTACATATTTAACCGATTGATGATTGAGCGACATTTTACAGAATCTTTTCGAACGCGATTCAAGTTCATAGTTCTTTGGTGTACAGATTCTACGAAAACGAAAAAGAATGTTGTTAAGAGTAAAAAAATAAAAAAAAGAATCCCAAAGTAGAGTTAATATACGTTAATGTATTTTACATAATAATATCACTATTTTTATAAACACTAATAAGACCAAACGACGTACGGCTTGAAATGTAGGTCGCAATGCACTTCGTACATGACGAGTTCCGTAAGGGATATTTTATAAATTATTAAAGACCCATTGCCTTACACTAAGGCCATTTAATGGCAATATATGTTAGAATTTTCACAATAATTTAATATGAGTAAAACCACAACATTGTAGCTTACGCGTGGTGTTCCGTTTGTTATACATTATAAAAATGATATTCAGTTTTATTCTTACCCTTCACCAGACATTAATGTGAATATTGTATAAGGTCCCAATATTTTACATATTAAAGAGAACACATAAATTTAATGTCAAATAGAATTTAATTTACCAATATTAAGAATTTTATATAAAATTAACTTACACAAGCCAAATTAACAAAAAATAAAATAATTATTAAGTAAATCGCCAATAACATAATTTTAAATGTGTTTCTTCGTTCTGTATACGAAGACAATATAATATGTTGTATTAAAAAAAAAGGTAATAATTAATAATAGAAAAATAGATTCGATTTTCACTTCGAGATTAGTGTGAGAAATAATCTGAGAAAGTCATAAGATTTTTTGGTACTTGATTCCCACTATTAGTTAAGAAATATAAGCCATAAATTAAGACACTTGTACAAAGAAAATAAATAACAACAATTTACATTGTGATTTCACATAGGTTTAGTTTGATGCAATGTGACAAGCACTCTATTATTATACAATTATTCATATGCATAAGAATACTATTATTATTATATAATAATACACTATTATTATTAATTTGTCAGCTCAACAACGTACATAACGCAATGAATGTCGTTGAACTATCAAAATGAAACCGATTATATTAGGCAATACTCTGCAGAACACAATTTCTAAATATAACACTTTTTAAAAATAGGAGACAAATTACCATCCTCGGAAAATAAAGATATATTTTTAATAGAATAAACCGATAAGTGGGTAAGAGATTCATAAGGTTTGTACATTATTTTGAGTTGCCTCAACATTTCCAGGGCCCAAGGTTAATCTACTAATTGGGTCTAAGGGGAAGGTGCTCGGAAGAAAGCAGTGTTATCAATAATCCTTACTCTTTGTTGGAAATAAAAGCCGTTGGTATAGAATTATCTCTATTTTCGAAATTATCCAAGAAATTCATAAAATCTAAATAAACAGTATAATGCTCCGATTTTTTACAACTGGAATTACAACCAAACACCTCCAACTTATAATCTCAAACGTGAACAAAAGCGTATGGCCATAGAAAGTGCGACTTAAAATATGAGTGGAAAATCACAAAGTTACAAAATAATCAATTTACCAAGAATTGACAATTGATTGCGATCGTATTAATAACTGGTGCCTCAAATCATAGAAAAACTCGGTCACTCGGCCGTATACCATACGTGACGTCACAGATGGACCTTACCAAAAACTCTGGATAGGTACATTTCTGTTTCTATGATGTGCGGCAGGTACCTTCATATCACTAAAAACACTAATAAAACTTAGGACGGATCCTATGATACTTACGGAACTCTTAAAAGGCACATGGATTCATACAAACGAGCATTTTATATGTGATGAGTTACAAATTAACTTATAGAACAAAGTTAATTGACATTTAACAACAGTAAAAGTGATTTTTTTTTTTCATATTAAACATGATTTTTTGATAATGGCAGTCGTGTCCAAAGAGTAAATATTTACAAATAAAATGTATAAAATACTATATAATCTCTAGGTAATAAACAATACATTCTTTTAAATTTCTGTACAAAATTCAAGGCACTTTTCAACCCAACGTAACCGTTCTTGGTTAGGTTTTTATTAATAATATAAATTATTGTTTGTTCTATAAGTTAGTTTTTTACTGCGTAACGTGCTAACTAACTCAAAATACAATTTAGAAAATAAAGGCTCTTCACTAATTTGAAATATACATTGTATAAGATTACATAATAATTATATTATTGGTCCAAATATGAACTAACATTATAAAATTTTCAAAGCTGCCAAATTTGCATTTCATAAATTGTGTATGTCACACATTTCATTGATGGCGTGCTATCATAACAGAGAACAAAAACAGCAAAACGCAATTTACAATACCAGTTGATTTAATGACATAATACACTGTTAATACACTGAAATTGGACTACATTAATGTATAATTTACTTTGTTAATGTTATTAAAATATTATTGGTGTATTGCCGTGGGACGGCTATGATCAGCGTGATAATTTTAACATCAATTTAACCGAAATATCCGAGTTCATAATATATGTATTAATTTCATTCTTATCAAAACACCAATTTAAATTATCATGCCTTTACTTGTCGCGTCAGTGTAAGACGTGTTATTTAACATGTCACGTTAGACATACACAAATTTCAAGATGATATTTATAGTTTTAAGTATATCACATTACAAAATCAGATAGAATAGCTTTGTTAACACTCAAGACCATTAAAAATTTACTTATTCACTTTCCTAATATTAGAAATTACAGATCTGTATAGATTCGTGTAGAAGAAAGGCTGTTTTATTTTAACTATGAATAATTCTGATGAACATTAATTCGAATTAAAATTACAAGTTAATACTATCCAAAATGACAATGTATAAGGACCCTGTGTTGAAATGGTGTCTCAATGATCAATTTCCAAAATAACATTATTTTAAGCACCGTGACGGTTCACTCGCTACAGTGACAAGTGGTAGTTTCTTTCACTGCTTTCTTGACAATTGGCAATAATAAGTAACATCGGACAAAAGAGAACCAGATTGTAGGTTCCTCCCAGCGTGATTGCTTTGACAAGTTGATTATGTTGTAGCGAAAGTGGTTATTGGTATTTGTTAGTAACCTTCTGAAGTCTACCTGTCAATTTCATTACTGTCTGATAATGTACCTACTATGCATGGGCGCAGCTAGAACTTTAATCATTTTCTTGCTTTCTCAAACACCGAATTAACTACAACTGTTATTTGCAATCGCTTACAAGAAAAAAGAATACAATTATTTAAAAGTTAGAGACACTTATTCCTAACGCACTATTTAGATAGTGATGTCTTTATAAACGGACGATTAAGACAGACGGGTACTATTTATCAAATAATTATGTAGCTTTCTCCTCTTGTCATTGTACGAGTATAAGCATCAAACCTGTGACGTGTCAGTTAGCACGTTGCGCAGAGCGGCGCGTGACGGGTACGGGTGTGTTTACATGTGAATAGTTGCTGCTGTGTAGCGTGCCTCGCCGCGACGCCAGTTCCATTGCGACGGACGGTACTGGAAAAGTTCAAGATTACTGTTATTTTAAGAAAGAAAGGCGCTCTATTAATAAGTATGGGACTATTTTAGTGAAAACCTGTTGATTAATGTTTTTTTTTATAATTTTTTAAGTAACGCTTGACTGCAATCCCGCCTGATGGTAAGCAGTGATGCAATTGATGATGGTAAAGCGCGTTAGTTTATTAAGAGGCTAGAGCCTTGAAGACACTCAAATTTTAGTCAGACGCAAACACCGCCGCTGGCAAATTGTTCCAGTCCCTCGATGTACGCGGTAGGAAAGAGGAGGCGATATGCTTCGTCCGAATCGTAGTGGTGTTAACGACGTAAAGGTGGAAATTCGCCGTGCGACGGGTCGTCCAATGGTGGAATGTAGATGGGGGAACTAAATCATGCAATTCCCTCGCACACTCACCAAAATGAATCCTTATAGATGGGCGTTCAAAAGGTTAAAGTGTTGATTATTAGGAAAGAGGTTTACAATACTTTCCGAAGGCTAATGATAATATTAATACTACTAATGTAAAATTTTATCGAAATCTGTTTAGTGGTTTAGGCGTGGAAAGAATTTCGTATTCATTATAATTATAAGAATGATTAACCTAGATGTACTTAACTTATTAGGTATAACTTTGTGTGCATTGTACCATACTTGAGTTTAAACTAAAAGTGTTTCGTTATCATACACAACAGGAACATTCAGGTAGGTGTGGATGCAGATTGCTGTTTTAATATCAAAGTTTAAAAAAAACCAGAGGCTATTCCTACTTGATTAAGTTTCTTGCTGCTTTAAAGTAACTTTGGGTAGGTGATGGAGGAGGACGGACATGCCTTGGTAAGGTTTTAAATCAGAGGATTGGAGAAAAATCAAAGAATTATTACGAATACTTTTCTTTCAAAACACTTGGCGAAATTGTTACGTGACTGTGGTCACCCGTTGGCTAATAATATACAAGAAAGCTTATCAATGTTTGTTTTAGTACATACAATAATAATATACACATAATAGGCTATTTGACAGATTTCTATCTTGAATTACTTGGTTGCGGTTAAGAAGTTCACCAAAAGTTTTTATTTTTATTTTAAATAAGTATTTCGTAAGAAACATGCAAATAAAAATTCAAATAAGCCGCCGAAACGCTTTATTCAGCAATATGGCGTGGCGCTTTGTAAGTGACGTCACAAACTTATAAACGATTTTCGTTTCCGCAGTGGTGTTCGTGTTTATCTGTTATTTGTCAGTCAGAAAACAAAAAAATACCATAAATCGCTCCAAATATCGTTAAAAATCTTCTAAAAACGCTGAAACACCTGAGAACACATAGAACGACAACAAGTGTTTATGAACGTATGACGTCATCGTGACATTAGCCAATCCGGATCGTTTCACAATATGTGGCGCGAGAAACAAAATGCCAAACATATTTTTGTGTTTCTGGATATATTAAATGTTATTATTTTCATTAAAACTCGTGTAAATGACATAATGGCAAATAATCACAAAAATATTCATACTGTCAAACAGCCTATTTCATGATAATATATTAGTTAAGCGGTCTGTTATGTAAGTGACATAACGAAGGGGCCCAGATTGGAAGATTCAATTTGGTGACTTCCAAACTAAAAAGAAATCCGCGAATCGAAAATCGAAAATGTATTCGATGTGACTATTACCTTAATAAGCAGTTGTCCACTGCGTGTGTGTGGGTTTTTGAACGCGTAGAAGATCCATGACGCAGCGGCGCAGATGAGGGTGAGGGCTATGAAGGCTGCGACTGCACCTCCCAGTGGGGAATGACCCTTGTGTGGGGCCGGTGCGGCCGCCGATTGGCCCATCTGAGTCTCACTTGGTTTCGGCAAACCCGGCTCTGAAGGTTACGAGGACAATATTTCGATTTAATCAATATATTTATTTATTACAGCATGGAAGACTTACAGCTAAAAAAACATACAATAGTCGACAGAAAACCAAAACAAGTCTTCGTGTTTGGATTTATTCTAAACTTTGAGTTGTGTAATTACACATACATACAGCAGTAACGAGTATTACTATACACATTTATATAGTAAAACTATTATATATACGACTATTATAATAGTAAACATAACAGATCATCATGAAAGTTTTTACACATATTCTTGACGATATTAAAAGTTACATGGATAGAGATAATTTTTATGCCTAGAATAAGTCACCCATTAGTTGTATCTACTTGTGTACATTTCTGTAACTATTGGTAAATAAACTTATTATTATTATTATTTTAAACCGCAAGGCGCATATCTAATCATTTATGTAGTGATGGCATAGTGGTTATGACTCGTGGATTTGATTTGAACCTGCAAACCTTGTGGGTGAGTTAACAAGTACCTACCAATGTAATTTTTTCATACTATATTTTTTTTTTAGTTTATATTGAACCTTATTAATGTCGGTGAAAAAAAAGGCAACGAGGACCTATACGTTATGTAGGTCTGCAACACCAAGAAATGTTTACAAACGAAAAAAATAATATAATAAAAATACGATTCACAAGACAAAATAGGTAATTGTCCTAAACTGGGACTGTAAAGGGCCATTATTATTACAGACTAGCTGCGCCTGGCGGTTTCACCCGCGTAGGTTTCGATGTTTTTTTTTATATACTCCGCTCCTATTGGTTGCAGCGTGATGTTATGTAGCCTAAAGCTTTCCAGGATTAATGAACTATACAATGAAAAATAATTTTTAAAATCCAACCATTAGTTCCTGAGATTAGCGCGTTCAAGCAGACAAACAAACTCTTCAGCTTGATATATTTGTATAGATAATAGCGCCGATTCTCTTGTTCACAAATTAAACAAATTTTAAGTTAAGTGCATTTTTTTTTTCAGTTTATTCATTAAGAAAAGGATAGAAGATAACATTTTACTTTGATCTTGTCATCAATTAATTAAGTTACTCCATAGGCAGTTTAGATGTGATTATAAACATGGCAACCAAAAATACCTCATTTACATCAGGAGCTAAAAACGCGCGGAAGATAAAATGTCAGTTTAGACCTGTCAAATTAGTATTTGACAGGTCTAAACTGACATTTTATCTTTTGCCCTTTTCTTAATCCATACTAATATTATAAATGCGAAAGTAACTCTGTCTGTCTGTCTGTCTGTTACGCTTTCCCGCCTAAACCTCTCAACCGATTTTGATGAAATTTGGCACAGACAATCTTTGGACCCTGAGAAAAAACATAGGCTACCTGTTATCCCGGAAAAATTTGATATTCCCGAAGGAAATCTAAAAAGCGCGATATAACCGAACACCACGCGGGCGAAGACGCGGGCGGAAAGCACACAATCTTTAGACCCTGAGAAAGGACATAGATGGATTGATGGATGGATCATGGATTTTTCTTTTTATCCCGGAAAAATTTGATGTTCCCGAGGGAAATCTAAAAAGCGCGATATAACCGAAATTTACGCGGGCGAAGCCGCGGGCGGAAAGCTAGTGAAATATAAAGAAAAATATACACTGAGCTTAAATTTAATTTAGTTTGTGATCAAGGGATTCGGGGCCAACAAGTTTCTACACTTTAAAAGAAATATTTTATTGGAAACATGATTACATAACATTGGAGATCAAATCTCACTCGAAGGTCACTTTGATGATTCTGTTAATACGTACGTATGTTAATGACGGTATCATGTCGCATGGTCTGCTGGTCGGTGGTGTAGGCAGTATTGCCGGTCGCCGGCACCCCGCTAGTGTCCGTGGGAGCGTCCACATGTAATGCGGCACAGCCTGTAGCATTCACTATTGTTGTTTTCTCGCATTCTGTTGAAAGAATACATTATTAAAATAATAAAAAGCCAACCCAGAACCTGGATGTGTACCGCGAAGGTTCGCCTAGGCTTAACAATAAAAAAAAAAAATATTAAAAATGTCGGTTACGGTTGACATTGCCTACGAAATGCCTGGTCTGATTATAGAACTTCCTAAGATACACAATATCTGCCATACATAATGTGAAGGGTTTTTAGATCTCTCGGAAAATTAGCTACTTACTTCTTAGCAACCAATCTTGCTTGTTCCTGTCGGTACCACTTGAACACTTCTGGATCTGAGGACACCATGTGCACTACAATAGAAAGAAAACCCTATTTAGTATATTTTATACAATTACAGTAGTAACAATCCATACAAATCAGAAGGTACTGTAACACTTCTGTTTTTGCACAAAGTCACTGAACAACTAGGAATTTTGAAAAAATACTTCTGTGTTACGCGTACGCCGCGCCGGTCAAATTCTGATTGAGAGCATTTTAGAGCGATGTTACTATTTTGCCGATATTACGTTCTCACTAGCTACTCCCCTAAGGCCACTCTATAAAATTAATATCTCTGTGGGTGTAATACTCACGTTGAAGCCGGTTTCGTGGTTAAGACAGGCGTCGCACGTGTCGTACTGCAGACACGTGGGTAGGGCGGTCATCTTGAGCAAGGTATTGCTGGAAATCTGATGGTCCTTGAACGAGACGCGGTGGTACTCGTAGATAGTCTTGCGCCGTACGTCTGGAATTGTTTGGGGTTTAGTGAAAAGTACACCATATAAAATAGCGCCTGAGTTCCGAGAAGGATTCGGCAAAGTTCTCCGGGTGAGGACAGTACTATCAATATACATACATTACGCAAGCGTCAATTTTTTGCGCAGACGTTCGCTCCTTCTATTAGTAAATCTTAAAAATAAAGATGTACTTGTTGCAAAAAGTACGACACGCACGGCGCATTTAACATTTTCAGTGCATTCTTTCTGCAATTGAATATTTATTTTAGTATCTAACGCCAAAATAAACCTTGATTTATTTCAAGCATTCTAATAAACTCGAAAAGTGTAGCATCGTAAAACAGGCCACGGTTTCCAAAAACAATGAAGTTTTGCCATTTGCAAGTGGTCGACGCATTTTAAATATTGCGACTAGATTTTAAACGTTTTTATTTGAGGGAATCGGCCCCCTCTCTGTTAACACAAATTTGTTAGCTACATTGTACTACAATTAAGTTTCTACTTACAGAAAACAATCTTGTCAGTGAGGTACGCGTCGCTAATGCCAACTTTCACAGGATGTTCCGTATCGTTTATCTGTTGCACGTCTATCGGGATGTCCTTGTACGCAAATATAATGTCTCCGTTCTTGTATAGAGTGACTGCGAAAGTGAACTTTTTCTTGACGTCTTCTTGAAGAGTCACGTTCTCCCAGAAGGCCGTGAACTTCTCACCTAAAATATTCGCCAAGGAAAATTAAGTAAGAATTGTGGGTGATTCCATATTTTGTTATTAATTAGCGACCCAGGGTGTGTAGCTAGTTTTTTTTTAAAACACGTTTACGACATATAAACATTTTTTAATTTTCATTTTATTTACCAGCACCTGTCGTCATCAGGATGTCAGCCTTTGACTAATATCTGGCATTCTCAATTACATTTAATAAGACCTAGCTTGGTAACTACGTCACAAACAGTAGCAATGGCATTGCAACATTCATTGCGTTTCTTACGTTGTTAAGACAAAGCAGCCAAAGAACAATGCCTACTTTCCATACGATATAGTAGAAATACGTCCTGTAAGTTTAGAAAATAATGTCTAATATTCATTTTGGCGATTTAAACGCCACGAAGTTCGTAAAATATTAATGTTTATTTTTAGGTTAGGATTTGCTGTCACCAGAAATATGTAATGAAACAAACGTGCATGAACTAATTAATAACGCTCGAAATTTAGTCTAAAATAGTAATATTTAACTGCCTATATGGTCTAAAACATTTTTTTAACTTTGTAGATTCCTTGAAACCAACTACCCCTAAGCCAATGCTAAGACTAGGGTCCTCTCAACTATTATTATAACTCAAGCATTGATCTCTGCTTAAGCATTACTTAAAACTAGTTTCAACCAATCAAATGGCTTGAAACGACACTTAAGTAGAGCTTGAGTTTGAGTGACGTTGTGTAATACGCACCTAAATGTTTGCCACTATAAAATGAGTGCCGAGTTGAGAAATGTTTTTCTTCAGGACACGGTATTTAATTGGTAAACCAATACCTGTTAACAGTTAATTTAACCTACATTTATAAGAATAATATTTACCTACTGGCTAACACCACACTAATCATTGCTTTTCATTTTCTTATATATAAGTACTAATTCAATTTATTTATTTATAATAATAACACATAAGCTATATTTTAAAAGGAGATGTTTCAAAGGAGAAATGTATGGATCCTGGGCCAGCACATTGTAAATTTAATGCTAGGTATAGTTATGCTATAGTTAACTGTTTTTAATGTTAATTTCCTATATTTTGGCTTAGTTTTTATACAGATTTAATTTAACTTGGCCAAGGAGTGCAACACTACTAATAAATATGGTGGTCAGCAATAAGTGAAATAAGATTTTGACAGTGACATTTCATTGACGTGTCACACGCTATCGTATCTATATTATCTACCATTTGACTGCGAAAAAAACAAAACATGAATTCCGAACATACGGTCCATTAAATAAACACAATCAACACACGACACGAACACAACGGGAAAATAGAACTGTCACAGTCGCCAATCAAACGTCATAACCACTGTCAAGGCTACCTTAATAAAGGGTTATCTCACTAAGAAACATTTCAAATAATTAATTATATATACTTGTATTTTTAGTCAAATTAATTTAGTAGTATTTTTATGAAAATCTTTTCATTTTTTTTTCCTTTTTATCTATATGGCGTACATAGTGGTGGCCCAAAATGAAACATCTCCTTTATTTCATTTCTATACATAGTCAGGTCAAAAATGGGCATAGTCCTTTTTAATATCCTTCAAAGTCATTTACGGTGTGCGGACTGGCAGCAATGCCGTCTTTCGTTTGAAATGTTGATGAACCGAGTAACTCACCATCATCAAACAGTTTGATCTTGCTGTCATTAGTAAGCGTGGTGTCGAAGTTGCCCATGAGCGGCGCGATGTACTGAGTGGCCGCGAGCCAGTTGTGCACATGCTCGCCCGTGTATATGAAGCCGCCGGTCGCTACAGTCACATTGCGGATGTTGTGTCCGTAGAACGGGAAATCGAAGCTCAGTTGGATTGACTGGAAATATCGTGGCTTTGTTAGAAAACGATAAAAAAATGTAGTCATTGGACACTCTTTTAATGAAAATATTATCTTATACACGAAGACAATATTTTTATTTATCAAAAAGTGTCTCTGGAGTTTTTTGTTTGTTACTTAAACAAGGGATGAATGAATATATGTAAGTTCGTAATTATTTCTTACAGGAAATTCTATCAAACTCAGTGCTTGCACTCAAATGACAGTGTGCTCTTTACTGGAAGGATTAAGCATAGATTTACGTTAAGCACTCCAACATATTAGGGGTATCCTATGTGATAAGCGCGACGCTATTGCCACCAACAGGACACAGATCGGCTCCGGGCTGTTACTGATAACAGATGGAAAAACTCAATATAGTATCTAAATAAAAAATAAATAAATATATACGGACAAATCACACAGATTGAGTTAGCCCCAAAGTAAGTTCGAGACTTATGTTATGGGATACTAACTCAACGATACTATATTTATAATAGAGACATATATAGATAAACATCCAAGACCCAGGCCAATCAGGAAAAGATCGTTTTTCCATCATGACCTGGCCTGGGATCGAACCCGGGGCTTCCACGTCGCAGGCAGGCGTGTTGACCGCTACGCCACGGAGGACGACAAATCTCAATCTCTTTTTGTTCTTTAACATTTTTACATAAGTAGATGTATACTCACAGTGGCTCTCCGGTGTGAGTTGCTCAGCACTTGGTGTACTTCGGCTTTTTCAATGCTGATGTTCGCCCAGTAGTCCTTGAAGAACTCCACGTTGCCGATGAAAGAGCTGTTGTAGAAATTGTGATTGTCCTGAAACGATGCAGATACTTAGTTCTATATGAATGGCTTGGAAGACTAGAGAAATTGTGTACAGGTTCAGCCTACTTTTTAAAATTTCAACCGCTGTTTGGGATGAAAACGGAAAACAAAGATTGCATCCATTCGTTCCGTTTAGAAACTTAATGTTGGCATATTGCTGCCATTTTTCTACTTACACTAAATCATGGAGGTCGTAATGATTTAAGTATTTTATCATTAAACTACCATTTAATGTGGGTGAAAGGGGGAGTTGAAATTTCGAAGTACGAAATTCACGCGCACAGTACATTAGTATCTTACTTAGGAATAGCACAGAACATGGGACTCGTTCCGCATTAATTAGAGTGACAGACGACGCAGAGGGCACAGATTAAATAAAAGTGTATAAAAAATGGGGAAACCTTCGCCCAGCAATAGTTTAACGACAAAAGCCGAATCACAATGACATGTTACTACTTTAACAAACTGCGGATGTGTGAAGCAAGAACCTGGGACATGAACAATAAGAACATGGGCTATGAGAGTATAGTGAAAAATAATTTATAGTAATGACTTACGTAGGTCAAATTCGTCAGGTTCTGCTCCGACTGGATCCTTTCAGGCGTTTCTTTGAATACATCAGTAAGATCTGAAAGTAATAAAGAAAAATAATAATTTATTTATTGCAGACAATTTGTGATTTGGATTTTTTCAACGCCAGATACTTTTAACAGAGGAATAAATTTTAATTTTTGATAGTTATCTACACAAAATCTGTCAGACGTCCCTTGTAACTCACGGTTAAAAAATTATCTATCGATTGAATAATAATAATAATTATCCTCTAGGTGTGGCGAATACAAAATCAATCCAGTGGACTTAAATGATAAAAAGACATAATTCTCTGAACCTAAATACCAGGTCACTCAGAAAGTATTGCGACAATAAGTTTTTATGTGTGAGAAACTGGCCTGTTATAATTTCAATCAGACGAATCGTATGATAGACTTCAAATGGCATTCATGGACGAAGGCCCTTCTAAGGCAACTGTGTATCGGTGGTATAATGAATTTAAGCGCAGTCTACTAACTTTGGGCGATGAAGAAAAAAGTGGTCAGTCACCCTTGGACGGCTGTTACAGAGGAAAAAGTGCTAGCAGTGAAAAGTTTAATCCAAGATAATAGACAAAATACACCAAGAAATTCAGCGTAAACTGCAGATTGGATCAGGAAGCCTTCACGAAATTCTACAGGTGCAACTTCGGTTGCAGAGAATAGTTTCAAGCTGGGTGCCGCACAATGTCACCGATGCTCGGAAGCAGGCACGGGTGGAATGGTGCCATGATATGATAGACAAAATTGAAGCAGGCTTGTCTCGGCGACTTCGTTACAGCTGATGAATCTTGGATTTATCAATACGATCCAGAAACGAAGCGCCAGTCGACGTTTTGGGTGTTTCAAAACGAATCAACACCTACCAAAGTGAAACGATGTAGAAGTGGGGGTAAGATTTGATCGCGAGCTTTTTAGTTTGACTGGTTACTTTACGAAACCAAAGAAGCATTAACGCTGAATGGTATACTACCAAATGCTTGACAGAAGTTTTCTACGTTGTGAGCTACAAGCTACCAAACCCAGGGCTCCGCGGGTTATTGCTTCACCACGACAATGCGCCCGCCGACACCGCAATCAAAACGAGGGACTTCCTGGACAGCACACCGGTCAAACTCCTGGATCACCCACCCTCCTTATAGCTCTGACCTAGTACCTTGTGACTTCTTCTTATTCCAAAAAATAAAAGATCAGCTCAAAGGAATACAATTTTCGGCGCATTTTTTTTTACAAATACGGGTTGCTCTAACCTTGGTATAATTCTTAACATAGGTCAGCAAAAAAGGCCTGAATTGAAATTGCTATAACGCCACATTCCCATAACAAATTTCATAAACAACTTATTATAACACATTGATACATGTCTTCTTTTTCATTCCGCGCATTGGCTTAGTGCCAGGAGTAGTTTTGTTTATAACGCGCATGTTTAGTTGCTATTCATGTTTCGATGTTATTACATACAGCGGATCTCTGAGTGATTTCTTCAGAGAATACTCTGCTCTTGTCGTGGTGGCCCAGTGGAATAGGCCGCGACGAGTTGTAGATTCGAGAGGCTTCTCGAACCTACAACTCGTCGCGGCCTATTCCACTACAAATAATTTACACAAAGTAAACCTCCTGTCTGGCTAGACAGGAGGTTTACTTTGTGTAAATTATTTCATCACACAGCCGGACAGCAATTGCTGTCAAAACGGCGAATGAGAACATTATGAGGAAGCCAGCTTGAAAATGTCTTAAAACCAAAAATTCTAAGAAATATGACATCTACCAAAACGATCTAAAAATATGTACATGCACAAAAAAAAATGAGTGTCTTTCTTTTATTTGGGAAAGTATGTATGTATGAGTAAGTATTAGAGTATTAAACATAGATTACAATTAGAGAAATTTGGATTTTTATCAAGCTTTAAAAGCTCTGCGAGGCAGGGACGTGTTTAAAGTTTCCCGGATGACTTGGGACTTTCTATAGGAAAAACGTCGTCGGGTCAGCTTGTATCACTTAAATGCCAAAATGTCAGCGCCACTTACATTTATGGACTTTCATGAGTCGTCAACTAAACTAAGGTCATGACGTATAATCTAGACTTGTAAAATAACCTAACGTAATTAATCACGCATGGCTTTCCTAGTTTAAATTGACTGTGGTTTACGGCTTCCAGTTACGCGTATCGCATGCGCGTTTATAATTAATTTCGCCCGCTCTGTTCTACTCATTATTACGTTCAACATCCCATTAGAAGTTTCAGTCATAGCTTCGTGTACGGATTAATTTAGAGCAATAGGTATAGAGCGCAAAGTTACGCACGCAAAACATGTATATGGGTGCACGCAACGGTGAAGGGGTCATAGGAGTATTTAGAGTTAACTTACAACATTTAAATAAAAATAAAAACCTCGAATATACAGTATGACATTTTAATCGTTTTACAAAAATGTTTCACGGACTGTATCCGACCTTATATACGCCTAGCCGCGATTATTTGTTTTCTACCTTTAATTAAGATAATAGGTACAACGAAAAATAAATAATACATTAGAAATACGAAACATCCTGTTAATAATGTTTACATATCAAACGGACACAATACCCACTCCGCGCAAAATTCTATTGGTCAATCCCATCTCATTCATCATTTTTTGCAAGGCGCGCGCGAAACTAAAAAACTAGCTGGGTTCAGTTGGGTTCTAACCCCGTTCTAAGTCAAACGTTGTGCGCGGGCGACTAGGTATCACACGTCGTCGTTTGTACGAGTGTAGAGTACCTAGTGCACAAGGATTAATTAGGTTGTCTGCCTACTTCATGATGAGTGATAGAAACTATCAGTACTCGAATATCGAGTGGCCCCTCAGCGGTGGAACTTACGTAGATATGATAATGGAAGATGTACCTGTCAGCTGTTTGTGTGGTCTGAAGTAAAGGGACTAGTGATGAGTTCAAAGGAGCACGCAGTGTTTAAAATCGCACGCAATTAAAATAGCAAATAGTTGCTACTTTTGATACAGTGAAACAAGACAGAGTGACTTTAAATAAATTAAAAGACAGTATTCAAAAGCGTGCATAGCAGTTGCGGATACAGGTAAAGGCTATTTATCTACATAATACATGTAAATAAAAAGTGATCATTTGTAAAGACAAAATTAGTAATTAGTGTAAATAATTCAGTTTATTCCCATTCTTTAAATATGCCAGAAACACAGGTGCGCGGCAATGTAGAAAGTACTCGTTCTAGCAAACACTCAAACAGTAACAAAAAATGTTCGCACTCGTAAATAGGTACATGTTAGTTGTGGACTCGCGCCGACCTGTAGTGTAGGTACGGACGACAGTAGGTCAAGCTACCCGAAACTGCCAAATATTCCCAATCAACCTTGAGCCTTAGTGTTTTAAAGATAAAGTTGAAAATCTAATAAAGAAATCTGACAGATTGTAGTAGCTTGATGTACTATCATCTGTACACATTTTTTGTTTGTGAACAAAAATGTGCGTAAACAATTTCGGTGGAATTTTGCCTAAATTACAACGACAATTTAGCAAATTGATAAGTTATTGAAATCGGCCGTATGTTTCTTGGGAAGAAACGTAAGTACTTAGGTAACTATGGTCAATCAAATTCCCATTTCGGGCGCGAGAACAAGTACAAACAGGTCGCGACTGCGGTCGAGAGGCCGGCCCGCGCCCGCGCCTTTCAACTATCATTCGCTTGATAGTTTGCAAACAAATTTTCACTTGCGCGTCATAGTAAATAAATAATCAATCGTTGATGGTAAAGCGCACAAGTTTATTAAGCCTATTCACTTAAAAATCTTAGTGAGTAGGAAGGAAGACGGCAGTTGAGCGAGGTGATGCAATGTTAAACCCAATAACACGACCAACGCTGCTGCATCAGAGGGAGATTAATCTGGAGACCCTCCACGATCAGACTACCGACACAATAACATTTGGCGCATCGTACCCGATCTGATCAGTGATTGTTGACATAGGTAATGCCTTTACGTAAAAGATCCCTAATTTGGGCGTTAGTACACTCGGCATTCATACCGAGTACGAATATCAAAAACCCCACCGAGTACCGAGTAGGTATCGACCAAGTACTCAGTCCATCACTTTGATTCGATTTTAACACGAAAAAGTTTTTGACGGTCCTAAGCCCGTAAAAGTATGAAGGGAGAATTGGAATTAAGTTGATTTTAATTTACAAACTGACTTACGCACTGATAGTAAGAAACCTATCTTGCGCTGGTTGAATGAACTCGCCACGCCCCGCCCCTCGACCGCGAGCCGCTACATTGATACCTGCGCGCTCGCGACAGGATGTTTTTATTGTTTTTAACCGCGTGATAATAATGAACAACATTTTTATTTTTAAATTAATGAAATCTCATAAATACCTATTTTTATTTTATGAACGTTAACTAATCATTGGATACATGGTGTGGGCTGCCGTTGTAAGACGGTTAAAAAATCATGGTGTATAATTATGAGCCGTTGCAAGCAAAACTAACATACTGTGAATGTGTACAAAATGGTGTTTTAAGATTATAGATCTTTATACATATTAGGAGGTCCGTAGGTAGTTTACTATAGAGTGAAAGACACGCTGGAAGAACGACATCCACGACTATCTCCTATTGCTATCAGTAAACAATGAAATTGAGTGGTATAAGGATGCCAATATTGCATCCAAACCTACTACCATCAATCTGAGTAACTTTGACAGATAAATGCAGTATTTTACACAATATTTTAAAATTTTAATCCTATCACACGTATGTATTTTATTTTGTGAGTGCTCTCATCAATCTCAACAGTTTTCATCCGTAAAGATTAAACAAATTATCTAAAAAGTCATCTATCCATATAAAACCTGATTTTCTAGTCTGTCAAAGTTACCCATGTAATGACGGTATTACATGGGTAACTTTGAGACACATTGATAGAAAAGCAGTAATAATTATATTTTGAATTAATTTGGTTAACATTGGTTTATGTTTTACTTATCATCATCATCAACCTTTATTATCGTTCCACTGCTGGGCACAGGTCTTCTCTCATATAGAGAAGGATTGAGCGTAATCACCACGCTTGCTCAATGCGGGTTGGTGATTTCAGACTTAAAGCCCAGGTTTCCTCAAGATGTTTTCCTTCACCTTCAGTCATTGGTGTCCAAGATATACTTAGAAAGTACATTTAACTTTAGAAAAGTTACATTGGTACTTGCCTGACCTGGAATTGAAACCCCGCACTCATACTTGAGAGGCTGGTGTTTAACCACTAGGCCACAACGACATGTTTTACTTATAAAATATGGTACTAACTGACGAAATAAAATCATTAATTTCCGGTTTTTTCTTATATATTTTATAAAATCTATACTAATATATAAAGCTGAAGAGTTTGTTTGTTTGATTGTACGCACTAATCCCAGGAACTACTGGTCCGACTTGAATTTTTTTTTTTTTTTTTTGCTTTGTTTAGCCCATTAATCCTGGAAGGCTTTAGGCTATATAACATCATGCTCCGACCAATAGGAGCGGAGCATAACTAAATCCACGCGAACGGAGTCGCTGGAGGCCGCTAGTAATCAATAAATTCTGTCTAAGACGTTTGGTATTGATACACAATTTTTAAAAGAGAGTATAAAACCTATAGAAAAACGTTTGAGACATTTTTTTTTTTGCATAAATAAGTAGAAAAGAAGATAAAATAATAAAAACAAGTATATTTAACGTTTACGGAGCTAGTTTAAAAATACAAAACTACAAGAAGTATTTGTATATTGAGTTGGTATCATACAAAAAAAAACGAAACTTATTCATGGTCCCATTGTCAATGTTACCCGAACCAATAAAAGTTACCCAGATTAACCGTAGTTACTGAAGTATTAAACCCGGCAGCGGAGAAAAGCTGAAAAAGAACCACAGTCTTTAAGTAGGATGCGCAGCAATGGTTGGTCCACCACAAAGTCATTTTTCATTAACGAATTAACAATATGGTCTAAAGATCCATCGCAAATGATATGAAAAGGAAAAAAGTAATAATAACCCAACCGCGCCGTATTTCTACGTTGACGTCGTGCCTCGGCTAGCGCGTTCCGAAGTCTAGGCATATGCTTTGTCCAAATAGGTCTCGGGTGAGAAGCCAGACCAAGAGAGACACAGAAATACGCAGAGCAGCATGTTGCGAACTGTTGGGCAGTAGCGACTCCACGGACCCTATTTCCGGAAGTAGTCTGGTTCTCACCTCTGGCTTGCCCTTTTGGCCGGCTTGAGTGGAGATTTGTAAAAGCAAACGTGTTCGGGGAAAGTAAGTGCTCGTAGGGATATTGTCCACCTTCCGGTCTCTGGGATTGTCCTAAAAAAAGTGGAATACCTTTCCACTCCTCACAAATAATACATTTTATCCGTATATACAAAGTGGTGATGACAATACGACTATAAATTAAACATTGTGTACCTCAACACATTCTCAATCTACCCATAAAAAATCATATAAATAAATCCATTAGTTAAGTCACAGGAAATTATTTTCTATATGATGTACATATAAGGAAGCGCTTGTACAGGTTGATGACCGCCGCATCCAGCGGTACTAAACTTTAGTTTATAGTCCGGTTAATAAGTAGTCACGGCCTCTCATGGTCAACTACGAGATGACAATATATATAAAAAAAACTAAAGTTTAATATTAAGGGCGTGAAAAAAGCAAGTCGATACAGGACCGCGCTGTCGCCGATCTGAGGTCAGTGAACCAATACTTTAGAAAGGATGTTTTATTCCGTTTGCAATATAGACTATTCCAATGAACCAGCAATGTCCGTGTTTACATTTATTGTCGTATTATCAGCACCACTCTGTATAAAACATTGATGAGACACTATAATCCAATATCTTTTTCTTCATATCCTGAAATTGGCCTGCACCAACCGGACATTGGATGCACTTGGATAGTGCACAGACACCCGTCGATTGGTACAGTATTTCATTAAAAATCTCTAACATTACTACACCTTCCATATGTCCGGGACCAAAGGGTCCCGAGAAATGTCAATAATAATGGATGATAATGAAGGTATTTGACATTCAATAACCCTGTATTATTATTTTCATCTACATATAACCTGAGGCTGAAACGTATGAGAATTGTCTTATTATACGTTTTTCTCCGACATGTAGGTCTCATCAGCCACCGGTTACCGGCTCCCGATAGTATAATCCTAACCCGTCCAATCATAGTTACGGTTACCGTTACAAATTCGCCAATTTTCCACATTGTGTCGCGAAAGCCAAGCAGATTTCACTTTTTATCGTTTCTCCGATTCACCTTGAAGTGAAGGAATTGGTGTTTAGAATGAGGAAAGTCATTCATAATATGCTTTGTCTGCAAGTTCGACCTTTTCCAGTTGAATGCCGTAATTACAGGAACAATTAAAAAGCCATTGTGTCTCACGTGGATCTACGTTGGATACGTAACGTTAATACAACGACACTTTTTGACACAGCTCTCTTTGAATTGTATTTGCATTAAATATCACGTGTAACAAAGACAGGCTATATACAAAAGCTCGAAAACTGGAAAATATACACAAATAAGTAAGTATTATATACCTACTTTCATACCCATTTAATAAGCAGCTGATATTTTGTTGACATCACTTACGTTAATTAAAGTGTTACATTTATTAATAGTTAAGCAATTAATGTATTTCTATAGGTGTACAGACGTAGATTGATATATCCTTTACCAAGCTGTTATTTTGATAGCAATATAAAACCTCCGATAATTAAAACCATAAAATCTAGTACTAATGAAAATGTTATGAAATAGCTAATTAATTAATTTACACGGTAAATTTTAGATTAATTAAGTCGTTGCAACGTTACGCATAAAAAGTATGTTTTATTTCATTATATTAAACAGGTTTGCGGCGTAAAAGTCACATACCCATTTGGTCATTTGATTCGATGATGACAGTCATCATCAAATCGTACCTACCTAGTCATACCATCGTACCTAGAGGTACAAATGACTTTGACATCATTTGGTCCTTGTACGTTACTTCTCATGATTATTTATAATTTGATCAGCTAATATGCAATAAATAAAATATTGTTGAAGCGCATGTGTGTGTACCTATTTCTTGACTTCAACACACTTCAATCTGATGAACAGAGACTATTATTACAAAAACGTGATATAGTCCAAAAGAGTCTCAACCTCATGCCGCCTAATAAGGATGTCCTTTGCCAAGCGTGCGTGATCATTGACACAGCTATGCAGGACCAAAGCCTGAGATTCACTGTACCGGTAATTTTCCGCACCAATAGTACTTGAAATGAAATCTTAAATTTATTCATTCATTTAGTCACTAACAAACAACACATCGCCTATACTGCTGGGTCCCCGGAAGCATGAATATTTGCTCGAAAATTTATTTTATTGTTAATTAAGTATGGAATTTACAAAACTGTCTGGCTCAATCCTACTTGAGGAAGGCTATGACATTTATTTTTAAATGTCGTCGATTTGCTTCCAGAAGTGGTGTATCGTATTTCGGATTCGGTATAAGATATTAAAAAATACGTACTGTCATCAGGCACGATGGGATCGCTAACTTTAGGCATATTATCTGTTAGGTTGACGGGTAGACTCGTTGTGGATGTCACATGCCAGATCCCGGAACCATTCACACCCAGCAGCGGGGTCTCAGTCACCGAAGTCGCTGTAGATGCCGCTGCATCTGCGGAAAATGGGAGATAATAAAGAGTTATTTACTATAATATAAATGGCCATAGTCTCTATCAAGTTATATATCAAGGATGTACTTAAAAAAAGGCATACCTAGACGATTTGGTAAAGGGGTTACCTGCCAGAACCACAATGTTCTGTTCAAATAGGTAAGATCATAATCGTAATAAAAGTCAAGAACATTGTCAATGTCAACATCCTTTTAGATACAAAAATGCAAACAAAAAAAAAATCGGCCAAGTGCGTGTCAGACTCACGCACAAAGGGTTCCGTACCAATGATTTATGAAATTAAAGGATTTAAGTTATTTGTATGAAAGATTACGCGGTAATAAGCGGTTTACGATTAACGAGATGTAAAAAAAAAAACTACTTACTAGATCTCGTTCAAAACAATTTTGGTTGCTAGTTTTCATAGTAATGTATATCATATGTTTTTTTACATTTTTCATTTTTATTTTAGAAGTTAGAGGGGG